>OW387792.2:8619356-9219356 GCA_936446665.2 Synanthedon andrenaeformis
GATAAGACTATAAGCTTGTATATGGTTTAAAGAAACCAATATACGTACAAAACTCAATTCGTGGAAGTACACAATGATGACCCAATTTTGATAATTGGTAGACGTGTCTCGTAGTGTGTACCCTTGATAATTATTTAAATGGTTTATGGTGGATCAGACGGAAAAGGGACTCGCCCATCGTTCGCCCACGAACTCCCTCCCACAACAAACTCTGACGTAGGTACAATGATGTAGGCTGTATTGTATACCAGTGTGGGTTGCAAGGCGTAAATTTAATTAACCCTTAAGTAAAATATGGCAATGATTTATTTTAGGAATAGATTATCGTGTGACTAAAACAATGAATGAAATAATTTTATGGCTGTAATCTGTAATCATTGAAAAAAAAAGCAGGAAAATCTTCCTTTTTAAGGTAACAATGTAATTATATAATTATTTTTGCTCTGTTTCTTATTTTATATTCTATGCATTATCTACGCTTTGAGATCACGTGTTTTAAAGGTCGCGTTCACAATGGCCTACATTTTCTAGTCACGTGTCGCTCAAATAAAATCAGCTTATGAGCTCGTTAGGCCAAACTTTTGACAAGACATTTTAGCTCATATTACAAATGAATAATGATCATATTGCTACTATAAAAAGAACACTAATAAATTCGGTTATCAAACGCCTTATCATTAAACATGTTATCTAAGGCGTATCACAATACGGAAGTCCTAGTAAAATATATATTTTAATTTATTATATGTACTATATAACATTTTTTTATTGTGTTACTCTGTGTACAATAAAGTATATCTATCTATCTATCTATCTATCTATCTATATAACATTCTAAGTAAAATTTAAAAAATGGGCCATTCAATTCATTTAATTTTTTTTTACTAAATAACAGCGTTGTGGTTGAATTGGTGATCCAAGAAAGAAAAAACATCTGTTATACATATTGTATAATTCATTACCAGCACACATAAAAAGCCGAAAGACATCTGGCACGAAGGACCAAAATTCAGTCTTACTACTTACGGCGGTAGGTATAATGCAATAAAAATATAAATTCTTGTTTATATTAGGTATTTCCTGAAACATTCCAAGAAACATGATCATGACATGTGTATCCGTTAAGTGAGTCATCTTCGCTGTACGGTACGACTACCTACTCATTGTGTTACGGAATTCCCTGAAACCATCGCACATACAAATAACCAATACATTGCGTCATGAACATACCTACTATATTCACTACAACAAAGCGTTTCATCAGTAGCTTTGTCTTTGTTGACATAGAGTCTGACAAAGCTATTTGTCTAATAAAAAAAATTCATACTAATACACCCAGGTGGACCACGGGAAATACCCGCTAATGTATTGTCTATGTCATAGACAATAAATATAGACAGGCTGGCGGTCAACTTGATACCTACATTCAAGCTGACTGCCGTCGAATTTAACACGAGCAAAGTCACAGGTGCTTCAAGCCTGCAAGTGCAAGTGCAAGCCTGCAAGTGAACCACAGTAGCATTAAGGAGAAGGGAATATGAGGTGATAGGGAAATGGGTTCTGGCATCCCTTATTCACTCGACAGCCCATGCTTTTTTGTACGGTGATCTTCTATAGGCTGGTACATTTAGACGTTCTGTCATATGGATAGTCATGTCCCGGAACGATCCCTACCACCAAATCTGGCTAACCAATCTATGACTGTGACACGCAGTGTGCCTTGCCACTACTGTTTTCGTTATAGTGTTGGTTGACCCGTGGCTGTAATTACATATTTAATATTTTTTTAATTACCTATATAATTAATACAATAGACAAAGCGTATCTCTTTGTCAATGATGTCACACACGTTTGCCAAAAGTAATGTGAGATAATCTAATGACCCTTTGTTCAGACTCGTATCATTTTAACCATGAATGAAATAACGACGCGTGCGCTGTTAGTTATGTTTTTTGTACCTACATACTTACTTGCAACTCCCTTATCGCTATTGCTTGTAGGCTAAGTAGCCACTTTTACATGGCTTACCGACTTTTACATTAAAAAAAAGTAAGTACAAAGTATTTATTGCGCATAATATGTATAAGACAGACAATAAAACTTCATTGAAGAAATGCCAATAATTAATCAGCGATGTGTGAAATAACGCCTCTCAAATTAATTTCTATCGTCCTATTCGAAAACGCCAAATGACCAAAATTTTTATTTTTTACTAATTAATTATTTAAAAGAGGTAGTTATTCTATATTTTCGGTTTACAAGTTAATGTTATCTCCATATTAAAAGGGAGCATTCAGTAATACTAACAGAAATAAGAAGTATAGTGTACTTGGTTCAAAACGAAACAATGTCCTAAATTTCAGACGAGGTGAGGTCACGCCCGTTAAAAATAGTTGGCCAGACAGACGTTCATCTTTAACCACCTATCGAATTGAATAGAAGTGTAGGTGTTCTTTTAAAAATTTATCGATGAATTATTTTCCTGTCCACCAGTCAAATCAAAACTAACGACGACACTTGAGTTTACGAATTTTAAAGTTTGATTCTTGCATTCTAAAGACGAGATAAATTTACTTTTGTGAAAAGTTTTTCTGACTGAATAGAATCTCTCTCGAAAAAAAACGACGTAGTAGCCACCTACAATAACAAGGAAAACCTTAGATGCCTGCAACCATTTTACATTTCTATCATACTTTGTCAAAGATAATCGTGTATGATGAATTGCATTCCTACCATTTGAATTGTTAGCTATGTTAAGTATATATACTATAAAAATAATAAATTATCTAAACACAAATACTTAGTTACCAAGTTATGTAGTATAGTTACGAGATAATGCTAAACTACAAAACATGATTGATTAATGTGTTGTTCTTCTTGATTCTCTCAGTGAATCACTTCGGAAGCAGAATAAAGCGGTTCTTTACGAATTGTGTGTTAAAAGTTAAACGACCCACTAATGATCCAGATTGTAGACAATGACTCTTTTGACAAATAGCGTTCAATGCATAATAAACAAATATGAATGACCCTAAAAGGCAAAACGCTATTTCAATTTAGATTGATTGATTGATTGATTCCGGAATTTAGGTACCGAGACAAGAAAATTTAAAATCTATTAAATCCTACATGTATTTTTTTTACATACATTACGTCTGTTTTATTTCTGTTCGTAGGTAGGTACTTGCTCGCCTATTCTCAAACGAGGACAAGAGCCCATTTTTAGTCTTTGCTAATTATATTGTTGGATGATAAAATTATAATCACGATTAAGACTAAGCTAAGGTATGTTATGTTGAAGCTAGTTTATGTTGAAGCCATTGTAAAGAATTGCTAAATTTTACTCACTGCTCTAGTAAATTCTAATTTCGCACTAAAAGCCCGATAACAAAATGAAATTCTTCATATCTGTATTATAGTCTCTTTGAATTTCTAGCTGTAGAAGTTGTCTATGAATAACGTTAAATATTTCAAAGAACTGCATAAGAATTGGTTAAAATAATTCCTCAAAAAAAAACCTTGCATATTTTTGAAGTGAAACTTCTTTGCGCGCGATGTTAGTAGAATTTCAAGGTCGAATATTGTGTGACGCTTCAGTGTAACGATTACGTGACGTCTACCTGCTATATATTTTATCCCCAAAGAAATACCTATCACTTCTGTCTGACACGCATGCATAGGTATCTTTCTGTAAAGTCGGAGTAAGAAAAGGTTCGTCACCTTAAAGTCGACATTTTCTTGCACTAAAGCAATTATCTGTTATGCCAAAATTTCATTTCAAACGTCTGTTAGCGGAATCAGCGGCAACGCGCGTTTGACTGTACTTGCGCGAATTAACGCCGGAACCAACTTCAGAGGTCGATAGTTGTTTTGTGGGGACTATACCTGACTGTACTGTAGTGGCAATGTCTCAAACGTGGTTACTGATTTCAGAGCGTGAAAAACCTACATCATTGGTGTTAGAGAGGCAGCGTGAGGCGCTCGTGAAGAGCGTCGAGGTTGCACACGAACGAGGTCGAGATGAGGCCCGGTGGGAGAGGACGAGGGCGGAGGCCGAGCCGGCCTCCCCCACGGTCGGCCGCTGGGGCGCCGAGTGGCCGAGTTGACTCGCTTCGGTACCGCGGGCCGACACCCAACGCACCCGCGACCTGACGCCGCTACCCCTACCGCTCTCGCGGTGGGACGAACCACGATGGCCACTCGACTTGACCCCGACTAAGCACGAGGAGATCGCGACGGTCGCCGAGGCCGTCCTCAGGAAACTCCTCGTCACCAACAACTACGACTCGGTCAGCAATTTCATCTCGCTGTACGACGCCTACGAGCGGAACTCGGACCCGCTGTGCGACGTGTATCGCAAGTACACGCCGCCGATTCGACCCCGAAAGCACACTTGCGTTGGCCTAGCGTTGGAGTTGATGAAGCGTTGGCGCGGCTTGGACAAAGACTTCCCGGGGTTCACGGGGGCCACCGCTCTGTTGTCGTGCGAGGAAGCCGTGGTGGACGTGCTAGAGTACGTCTCGGCGGGAGACAGTCCTGCCAACATAGTGATGGCCGAGAAAGAGCACGTTATGGTCGGAGTGCAGATCAAAATCGACGGGCGACCGGGGTTGCTGCTCGCGGACCCAGGATACCACGTGCCCAGGATCGTCACTGTTATGGCGGATCGTGCCTATCCACATACTGGTAAATACTCAATCAAAATTGGGTTTAGAATTGTACTCAATTTCATTGGGCCCGATGATATAATCACAATTTGCCAATTAAGGATCAACCTGAACTTCTGAAGTATCGAAACTTTAGGTTATTATACTCGACTTAACGCCTTTTATGTTCTTCCAGGTTGGTTCACACAGTCTGACGAACCGCACTGTCGTAAAGAATTCAACTACACGTACAACCACCAGAACAGCAATTACGTGGAGTGGCACGAACGGCAGACGAGGGGTAACACCATCAAGAACGAAACTTCACTCGTGTACGCGGCGAAACCTTACCTCGACGGCATCAATGTTACAGAAAGGAGAAATCTGGTCTACAACTTCAGGTAACAAAACATTTTATTGTATAGATACTTAATAACGCACACACGCCCGCATTAAAGATTTCCGCAAAATATAATCCATCTGATAACAAACAAAATTGTATAGATATAATTAAATAAAAACCGCTGAAGTGCTGAGTTTTAGGAGTAAATATTTAGGTTGAATTATCAAAACTTCTTAGCTATAATAAAGATATGTTCAATTGTTTAGGCGTTTGAAGATCGTCAGCATTATTTTCTAGTTGACGAAGGGATTTCACTTAATTTCCACAGGTCCGATTGATGTAAAATTTGGTATAGGTACTGTTACTTAGCTGGCTCCGCGTCGTCCGATCAATCGGACCAACAGGAAAAAAAAGTCCGCGACCGATCAGTCGGACAAAGCAGTCGGACCACGCGGTCTCCGGAACACCTAACTCCTCAGGAACTATAGAGTTTTTGAGCTCCAATAAAAAGTCGGGATATTTTCATTATAGCTAATTAATAACTTTTTAAAATGCTAAGTAATATATGTAATTTCATTTCGACACAGGAGCCTATTAGCTCGCGACCAAAAGGGTCACGTTACCGCAGGACTATATTTCCCGGTGGGCGGGCGCGGGAAAGATGACCAGTTCACGCTTTTCTTCAACAATGGAACCGAAACAAGGAAAACCAAATACAAGTTCGCCACATTTTTGGATCGTAAAAATGTAAGTTATATAATAAGTTATATATATAATAAAGTATTATAAGAAGAAATGAAACAGTGTCCTTAACAAAGATACCAAGTGGCTGCCACTTGGCTATATACAGTCTTACTCTCACATCTTTACTTCATAAGATAGCATCCTCGTGAACTGCAGCATATATGTCGATCCCCTGAGGGGATTCTGATGAACCAAGGAGTTCAACAGGATCCCCTGGGGGATACAGTTAGGGGATCCTGGTAAACTCACCTAGCATAATGTGTTAGGGGGCGCCACTTCAATAAGCATACTTGGTAAAATAATTAGCATCAGGGAATACTCTCACTTGGTCGGCTTCACATGCTCTAACTCAAGCAAAGTCATAGAAGGATAAGCAATAAGGAAGGCATGGGGTAATAGCCTCTGGCATCCCTTACTCACTCAACGAAACACAACTGCACATATGCTGTTATTTCGTCACGGTGGTCTTCTGTAAGGGGGTGGTTACTGCCGCCAGACGGGCTACCCAAATGATTGCGAAACGCAGTGTGCCCTGCCACTACTTTCCATTTCCAAGTCCAGACCAGAGCCAACTTTTTAAGTTCATTTCCAAATTTGACCCCGCCGGGAAAATCTCTTTTACCAAAGCACGTATGTAAATAGGTGGGCCTGGCCAGTTGAAATTTAAAATGTTGGAAATTAATAATGATCGATATATCTGAAGTAAGATATTTGTTTGGTAGGTATTGGCTTGTGCAGTCAATTTTGGCAATCCCACAATTTAGCATCAAGTTATTTGCTTCTCAGAATTTTAAAATTTACTTGAATGCCGATAGTCACAATAAGTACAAAAGTCACCGATGTCACAAAATATTAGTTGAAATCATGTTGAAATGTGCTTTCTTTATTCATTAATTTTGACATTTCATACATTTAATCAAAATAAATAAGCCCGAATGAGGCCCAAATACAGATCTGTGTTCCGGCATTCAAGAGGTTAAGATTCAGTTGTAGTGGCATAGGTATCAGAAAAAAACGGGCCAAGACAATATCATAGTGTGTATGGTTAGTCAATATTATATTTACAAGATCTATGCGAGTATTTTACACTTAGAAAGTCATAAAGCCAAATATTGCTTAGTAATCAAAATTTCGAACTATTCTAACCGCAAACCAAGGCCATCATTACTTAACTACATTTCCAAGAACGTATATAATCACATGAAATTATTTGTAATTTCCTTACTGTACGTAATCATACCTTTTTAAATAATTCATGAACCATCTTAGAAATTTCCCATTTAAATAATATTACCAAATGACCAGTTTTGCAGTTTATCATTATTAAAATTACGTACCTACTTGTAATTTTAAGAATGAAATCATTTATAGAATCGATACTCAAGAGGCGAATTTCTTGATGGATTAAAATCTCTTATAATAATAATAATATGTGACGGAAATGCGATGAAGTTGCTCTAGTACCATTATCTAAGACAGGGCGTAAACTATTACGAAAAAGAAGTCCTCTTTTAGGTTATTAATAAAATAGGTAAAGGACAATATCACGCCTTAGTACTCAATCAATCATGAATCTTTGTGTATACCTAACACATAGCTAAGGACATGGGGTGTATTTTTTATCCAGAAAAAGTAGATACTGCTCCTAAGGGATCATAAAAATAAAAATTTAACGCATGGCAAAACTATAGCAGCATATTGGGGTACCTTTTATTTATACTAATATTATAGAGATTTGTATTTTTGTATGTTTGTAATGAATAAACTCAAAAACTACTGGACCGATTTTAAAAATTCTTTCACCTTTTTGTCAGGCGTTATATTTTTTATTTTCAACCAGCTAATTAGAATATAATTCTTTTCAATTACAGATCACAGACTCGATGTCTGAAGAAATAGAACTGTGCAATGCCCAGATGAACTACAAGAAGGGTGAACTCCGCAAGATAATCTGTAAGGTCGCCAAAGTGATGGCCAACCAATCGTTCATCGACCAAGTGCTAGAGATCAACGACGACATCTGCCGCATGTGCCTCTGACAGGCAAAACAAAATTGCGCCCAACACAAAATGGCCGCCCCTCCACCGAACGAAACATCCAAATCAACATCGCCGGCCATATCTTAAATATCATTTTCTAAATTGTTTTTATTAGGTTTTTTTTTTTTCAATTTAAAATGTCATTTATTATACGTATTTTCACGGGTAATGAGATTTATTTTAATAATAATCTATAACGTTACATAGAAAATAAGGTTAATTATAATTGACACTCCTTTTGGTTTATATATTTAATAATAATCCAAACACGATTGGATTTTATTTTCTGGAATTTTGTACTTATGTGAAAATAATGATTCTCAAATATACATATTATTATATAATTTCGACTTGATGCGTTTGTGTATTATTTACCACGAGAGTTTAACAACAACAAAAAAATATCAATAAAACAATGTCTACACCTTGTACACATTTAATACTGTAGATCACACCGATGGAGATAAATCAAAGAAATTGGTTCCTTTAGAGCTAACAACAAATACATTGTATCTAAAAATATCTTTAACTAAGTATCAATTTCTAAACTATTCATTTCCTACATTATTTAAAACTTTAACTAAAAGCTATGAGAAAAGTCGTTACAATTATATTCTAAATAATTACTTATTCTACTGAAACGTTTGTACATAATGCATATAATGAACTCAAGTTGATTAAAACTAATCAAAAGTCTATATAAGATGGATAATACACAAATTTCCTTCAAACTTGCCAAATTAAAAAATAACACAAATTTGCCAAATATTCTTATTTTATCTTAAAAACTTCCTAAACAACTTTAACGTGCAAAGTGACATTGCAATTTGAAATCCATGAGATGTCCACAAAAATATATATCCTATTTAGAAGCATTTTATCTATACTTACTTTACTATAGTAAACACAAACACATAAGTTACATATTAAATAAATTATACTTACGGAAAATTAAAAAAAAAAAACTTTGAATGCTTCGTGTTGAATAATTTTAAGATCGATTGGTTTTTCAATCTACCGTTGAACCTATCACAATGAGTATATCATTGTGTGGGCTTCCGAAAATACCTTTTTTTTAAGTGATTTATTTTTAATTACCAGATATTATATTAATGGCAAGGTATACTTAATTTCATTTATGAGCTTTATAGAGAGCACAATACATATTCTTAGATTCTATTTTTAAAATTAATTTATATTTAAATTGATAAATAAATAATGCTAGTCAAACATCGGTAACACAACCTGCTCGTCTAATTAACGAGATATGTTGCGCAAAGAAATTATTAATGTACCGACTGAAATTTATATCTATACTAATATTATAAAGAGAGAAGATTTGCATGTTTGTATTGTAATGAATAAACTCAAAAACTACTGGACCTATTTTCAAAATTCATTCACCTATAGAAAGCTACATTATCAGCGAGTAACATGAGTTTATTTTATAAAGTTACGCGGGCGAAGTCGCGTGCAACAGATCGAAGTCCTAGGGCTAAAGGCAATAAGCAAAACGAAAGGGATTTTGGTGCGGTAAGAGAGCTGTTGTGCCCATTTACACATATCCTGTGAAAATAATCAGTCCAGTGTTTTTTATCACTTTACAGGTATCTTTTGAAGATTTCCCCTATCGTAAAAAAAAACTAACATTTGAGAACAGCACGACCGTCTTTCGTGGATTTTTTGTTGTTCATAATTGTCAGGGAAAGGTTTGTATGAAAGAAAATTTTAGGAAAATTTACGGGAAATTACGAAAATTTGGATGATATTATTAACAGGGCAACTACTGTTGGGTTAACTAGTAATATATACTAAAATAAGAAAATTTAGCATTAAAAAAATCTTTAACTTTTAACAATAAAAATTTAAAGATTTTTTTTATGTCAATTAATTTGGATTGTAGATGACCAATTGTTATTTAGTCTCGAATGGGGAAAAACAAAAAAACAGATACGTTAAAATAATAAATTTTATTGTGGAAATGAACAGCGTCTGGGCACTATTTACGACTATGTTTTGTGCTATTTTCATATCCATACAAAAACCCCTTGGAGCAGGGGAATTTATACTAATATTTGTACAGTGATTTTTGTATTGAGATTCGCGAAAACTGAATTTTATTTATTGAAAAAAAAAAGTTAGGATAACTACACTAAACTTAATCAGTAGTTAATGTCAATTAATTTTGATTGGTTGGTCTCGTTTAAGGTATGTATTTTTTTTTAATATGAAAATTTTGATAGTTTTTAATTTAAATTTAAAACACTTATTTCCTTTTTTACAGCTGTCATTTGACAAACAAAAATCAAAATATAACTTACGAATCAATCAAAATGAAACTTAGAGATATTTAATCGCTCTTAGAGGAATGTTTTAATTTTTTTTTTTTTTTTTACATTAAAATTTTCAATTTAATGACGAGTAATACGGTATTTATTACTCGTCTGCTTCAAGTTTCTTGTTACCTCTCCCCAATCAATGCATTGAAATCGATCAATTGAAAATATAAGTAAATACATTTTTTTTTTATTTATTAACTTTCGCATTTATAAAAATATAAGTGGGATATGCTAGCAAAACAAATTGTATACAAAAACTTCATTGTAGTGTCATCGAAATCGATTTTTTGTCAAGAAAATAGCATAAAATAATAATGGCATTGAGAACCACTCGTCATAACATACTACTAAAAAATAAACCAAAACAAGGCTTTAAAGAGGGTCTCGCCCATCTTTAAAGGGGTGTTTATTTTTAAGATATTAGTAACAAATTCATTATGTAAAACTTGTATGATTGACACAAGATATTTGTTGTTAAAAAGAAAATGGAATATCACAGATTTCCCATTCGTTAATCAATAAACAGAAAAATTCTTTAATAAATTTAGCATATAAAGCGAGTTTATCTTGTCCACTTTCTTTTCTATTTTATCAATATTTTTGAGAATTAAAATTAAGCTACGCCATATCACTATCAATTTTTAAAAATATCTTTCCCATATAACCATATAGTCCAATAAAATCTTAAAGAAAAAAATCACTGAATATTTTTTTGTATGTAATTCCAAACAATAATAAAAACCAGACAAATTCTTAAAATTAGTCACTTTACTTGGTACGTTTTAATATTAATATTTAACGAAAAACTACACACAAAATGTTGGTGGGGAATTTTAATTATGTAATATCAATATAGAATGTGTTTTCATAGAGTTAGCGTCTCTTTAGAGGAGTTCAAAAAATAAAAATAAAACTTGGAAGAGAAAAAGTACATTTACTGTCATTTAATTTACTAAACGATCGCTAACTAAAGTAAACCTAGTGAGTACGTCTATTCTTTATATTATATTTTTTTGTCTATTATTTTTTTTTATTTTTATGAAATTACATTGAAATTAATACATAAATTTTTTATATACTGTTATATATGTACTTCTAAATTTAAGCAATAACCTAGTACCTACGTAGATGCACAAACTTCATTATTACTTAAAAAATCTTTTGCCCGGAAACTATTATAGTTTGTCTATAGTTAGTTATTTATCTCTTATATACAGTGTGGCCTGTAATAAGAGCAAAAAATAAAAAAAATATAGAACCATTAACGAATCAATAATTAATTCCAAATGGTTTCAATTAATTAAAATTAAAAACAAATTTACTGTTATTTTCTAACAAAATTAATCGAGCCAGCTATGTACTGCTACAGACATAATATTGTGTCCAGTCGGAGTACTTGACATTGACATTTAGGATCGTTCTCGCCCAGTACCCTGTACCAAGACATCTAACGACTGATAACCGACAATTTAGCGATACATGTAATTCAGTGATTATGTATTGTAACTTTCGATTGCTATATCTCTGAGTATAAGCACTTTGGAGCATTATGATTAGGTTAAGGTGACTGCGTATACTCTATCTATAGAATCATCGTTTAAATTTATTGCTCTTATTACAAAAGGCCACACCCTGTATAAAATTCTCGTGTCACAGTGTTTGTAATAAAACTCCTCCGAAACGGCTTGACTGATTTTTTTATGATTTTTTTTGTGTATATTCCGCAGGTCTGAGAAATAGGTTGTAAACTAATTTTTATACCCCTAAGTGATAAGGGTGACCCCCACACCAAAATTTTTAATTTTAGGGCAAAACAACGTTTGCCAGGTCAGCTAGTAATATATAATAGAGTAATATATAATATGCATGTTATTTCCACAAATTACAGTACACCTTATTATTTATAGAATTTGATTGATGGAAATCAATACTAGTGTTTGCGACTATAGATAGAGATAGATAAATCGTTTTATTTGTCACCTACTTTGGTGTTAATTACTTGCATAGTATAAAGTCCTCCTTGTTGTTCTCTATCTATCTGTATGTGTGGGCTAATCTCGGAAAATTTTGAACGGATTTTGTTTTTGATTGTATCGATGGTGAGAGGAATTTCAGAGTATAGTTTATGTGTATAATTCATGAATATTTTATTTATATTTGTCTAGATATCAAGGTTTTTGTCAAAGAAGTGCGGGCCGCCGGCTACAGCCATTTAAATAATAAAGAAGTCAGTGCACCAAATAAAAATAAAAACAAAAACATATTTTTAAACATACATAAACATTACAATAAAGAAAGACGTATTAAACTTAAATATTACGGAAAGGTCAATTTTTAGAGCAATCGTCCATATTTGATAGATCAACTTGTATGCTCAATATATTGTAGGCACCCGATGAGCACTAAGAGGTCACTTTAATACCGAACTGACACAAGAAAAAAAAATGTTGTCCGATTCAAGCCCTAAATTGATCCTGCAACATAATTGCCTTTCCGTAACACAATATTATCATTATACACCAACAATATAAAGGGTTCGCTTTGACAGCTGCCACTTGTGTAATCTTCTTCTTCTCCTTTAATGTCTTGGCTCCGTCACATCTTCTCCAATGAATTTGCAAGTGTCATTTATAAAAATAGCCATTTAAGATAGCCTTTTTTAAAAATAAAAATAAATCAAATTAAAATCAAAAGTAACAGATCCCAAGACTACTCAGTCGAGTCAAGTGCCAAAAATTTTCTTTAGGTTTTCCAAAGCAGTCAGGTCAAGTACTTGTATAATATGGAGGATAGAGGTAAGGAGGACAGAGTTACATGGGTGTTAAACTGAAAAAGTGGTTCACCAGAATGGCGCTAGTGTAACATTGGTGGATTGAAATGATTGGTTGATTTCGTAGTTCATGAAACCACCGCAAATAAAATGCTACTAGAGCGCCACACCCTAATTCTACTACAGCGCCGCCTCCAATTGAGCGTATTCGACGGACACTTTCTCATGTATAGGCCCTCCTTACCTCTATTCTCCATTCGACTCGTTCTTGACAGCTGTCAAAAGCGACCTTACAAACGAGCGTAGATTGATTGTCGATGCTTGTTTATCGTTTAGCATGTGGCGGTGATCGTTTAGTTGTCTTGCGCATACCGATGGGAGTGGGAAGACTTGTGCGACTTGTGTCTGTGTCTTTGAGGTAGAGAACTCCCGTAAGTTTCTCGTACGGATGCACTGAAACATAACAATCACACGTAAAATTCGGGACACATTACTTATTACTTAAAATTCATATTACTTCGGAATTTCTTACACAAACACAATTATTATTTTACAATTATATTGTATTCAGCAATAAAACACGCAAATTAATTGATTAAGAAAGATTTACGAGTTCTTTTTTATTTTTTAACAGTAGATGACACAGATTAACTAACATGGCAGGGGTTGCCAACCTAGTACAGTGTTGTCAGGTTATGACACAAACAAAACAAGAAAACAATGATCTTATGACGTACGAGAGTCGAGAAACTGATTGATATTATTATTAATTACTGTTTGATTGAGTGTTTATTATATTAATAAAAATGGTAGAGAAAAATAACTCTCATACACTAAATACTTTGTTAAAAAAAGGAATATGATGAAACAGGACTCCTTTGATATAAGTTGCAAATTGCATAGTGATGATATGGTTCAACATGAATTATTATTATTTTTACTGTTTTGTGATTTTTTTCTATACATATAATACAAACTAAACTAAGTGTTTTTCATTAAATTTAAAGAAAGAATCATGTAAAACTGTGGTATAGTTGCAATTTACAAAGCAAGATTTTTCATGCTATATAAAATCCATACAAAAAACTAATCTAAGAAGCAATAAAACTTAAATATAGCATTCACTATGAAGATTTTGTATAATAGCATTTGAAACATTTTGAATATTTGAGCGGGTCTCAAAGTTGGTGAGTGATTTCAAAGTTTTGTTGTCTCCTATACAGATCACTTCAATACTTAATTTTATATTGGTAGCTTGTTTTTAGATCAGACACAAAATTAATTTTGAATATTTTTTAAAGATTATTTCGTTTCAAACTATCTAAATTTCATACTAAATTAAAATTACTGTGGCATGGCAAACATATGTACAGCGTTATAAATTAAAAAAAAAACAATAAAAAACATCGTTACGATAATTCTAATAGTAGTAACGCCTCCGCCAGTATCTGGAACTAAAATTATCCCTACATAATGATATGATCAATAAAACATAGATTTCTCACCATTTAATTATAATAAACATTTAATTATCATATACTTAAATATTGTAGAGAAAAGATTTATATTTTTGTTTGCAATGAATAAACTCAAAAACTACTGGTCCGATTTTAAAAATTCTTTCACCTATAGAAAGATACATTATCAGCTATTAACATATGCTATATTTTATAAAGTTACGCGGACTATGTCGCATGTAAAATATATTTCTGTTACCAACTGACAACTGCTGCCATCTGTCGTCGTGTAAACAGAGAATACCTTAATTATTATTTAATCTTACTAATACACATTATAATATATTTCCAAATTAGAAAACGTTTGATTACGTTGACCAATTAGATCTTAGATCTTAGACAAATTAGATCTACATTTTGTATATTTTTTATATCAAATAGAGACCAATTTCAGATATCTCTGAAATGTGTCAAAATGGGGGGACGAAAATAAATTGAATCCAATGAATTTTAGACTCTATATTGTCGTGCCTAGTGTCGATATTTACCTGGAAGACCCGGCGTGGGGACTAGCGGTGGTTCGAATTGGTCTCCTAGCGGTGGGTCGTGATGTGACGGTGGACGGTCGACGGCTACCACCAGACTCGACATTCACCACGCTGCAATACCACATAGCCATGCATCAAGCTACCAATGCTAACTACCACCGGAGGGACTACGTGGCGACCACATACCACACGATACCACCACCATCTTAACAATACAATATCAAATAACCTACTGACTCATGTTTTCATATGCCTGAGATGATAAGAGCCTTATCTATAAATAAATTTAAAGGTGTCATTAAAAACAAACTCCTCTTGGAAAGGCATTATAAAATCACTGATTATTTAAGCGACAATGAAGCCTGGATTTAAAGCTTGGATTCGGAGCTCATACTATCTTTAGTATGGTATATGGACTTCGATTATGTTTGTACTAGCTGGTGCCCACGACTTCGTCCGCGTTGAAAAATATTAAGTAGCCTATCCTGTGTCCCCGTACGTCCAAATGTTTATCTACCAAGTTTCATGAAAATCAGTTAATTCGTTTCAGAGTTATGGAGGAACATACATACATACAAAAAAAATTCTAAAAAATCGTCAATTTAGTTTCAATATCATCTATAGAGCCTATAAACACGATATCTCTGAAAACAAAGTAACTTACTCGATGACCGACCCTTACAGATTTATTATTAGTATTGATTAAGTGTACCTAATTGTATAATTTTATATTTTAAAGATGACAAAAAGAATAGTATCCTGAGTTTCTATCGGGGTTTCTTCTCAGGATCGTCATCTTGGCTTTTTTCCGATACCCAGGTAAATTTAAATTTATAATGACGATCATAAGAGTTTCTTGGAGAAACCTAATTGATAAATAAATATTTTGATTTTTGATTTTGATCGGTTGTTTTATTTTAATTTATTTATTTACTTCAACAACAGCTTAGCACACTTTAAATTTTTTAACATTAGCACTCAATATTAAGGGTTTAAATGTCACATCAATTTAAGTAACAGTACTCTAAATACTCATATTTTTACGAGTACTATACAGTACAATAACTAAATTGTAGTAATTGTATTACAGAGTTCTTGCTTGGTAAATAATATAAAAAAATAACACTCCTCATCATCATCATCATCATCATATCAGCCGCAGGACGTCCACTGCTGGACATAGGCCTCCCATATAACTCTGCAATTGGACCGGTCAGAAGCAGCTTGGATCCACTAAACACCAAACATGAGCAATTTATTTTAGATTGAAGTGTTAAGATGTTGTGTTGGGGTTAGACATTGACATATTACCCCACAATAGTTCGAAGCCTACAGAATTAATTAATTTGTGTATAGAATTAATTAAAAATTTACATTTTTTTTTATTATTTAAACCACGTAGTCAGTCCTTAGAAAGAAAAATAGTTTGTAGCATATAAGGTGCATGAAAAATTCTATACAAAATTCTACAAAAATATCATGCCAAAAAACGCTAACTACAAATAAACACTTTTAAATAAATAAATATTATATGAACCAAATTATCATATATATTAAAGCCTAGGAAACATCGCAAACAATGTAAACAAACCGGCGCTATCTGTTTCATGGTATAGGAAGCCATCTTGACAAAAGTTTGTTTACATTTTTTGCGTTGTCTCGATGGAAACTTTTTTCAAAGAATAATATACTAAGTACACTACAACAGAACTTAGATTTTAACTTAATTATCTCGCGGTAAAGCATTTCATAAGTTAAACACTTATGAATGAATAAGCTTCCAATACTCACGTGGGCGCGGGGAGCGGGGCGGCAACGGAGGAGGGCGCGGGGGGGAGGGCCAGGAGTGGGGGTGAGGCGCGGCGGTGGGCGGGACGAGGGGCGGGCAGAGCGCGCCGATTCGCAGACGACGAACCGTACGCCCCTGCGCCGGTCATGTCTTGAAACTCCCTGGAAACACGACAATAACATGCAGTGATAGCTCAGGCCTTAGCTCCTTCGCACATAACGCACAATACTCAAAAGTGACTAGTATTCTAAGCAAGTTTCGAGGTTGACTTTACGCTGAGTGTCTCATATATTATACAATTTGTACGATGAATCCATCAATGAACTACAACTATGGATTTCGCACGCCATACAAAACACTACAAACTTTAAGAAACATTTTAAGTGACATATGCGTAGTGCGTAAACTCTGTCATCTGTCATTTAAAACAAACCAAACATATTATGTCATTAAAAAATGTACTTTACGTCAACACATTGGAGTCCATCGAAGTACTACAACTATGGAATTTGTGATTGCAAATTCCATAGTTGTAGTACTTCGATGGACGAATCACACACTACGCTACCGGTATCCTACGCGTTCGCGACTAGTCTTGCGATACCGTGCGTATCGTCAAGATGGCGGCGGAGCAAGAACTAAATATTAAATTTGTGCAGGAAACAGAATTTTTTTCCATATTACGTAACTAGCAAACGGATGGACCGATTTTGATCCGGTTTTTTTTTGTTAGAATGTTTACGTAATCTGTATCCTTCTTAGCTATAAATTAATGAATATCTGGTCAGGCGTTTAAAGACCATTAGCCAATTTCCTAGTTGACGAAGGGATTTCACTAACTTCCACATGTTCGATTGATGTGAAATAAACCTTAACCTCTTGCTGCTGCATTAAGTAGTCTGCGGGACAACCAACTCGTCAGGAAATTGGGAGTTTGGGCTCAACAGAAATTCGTGGTTTATTTTATAATTTATTTAAAATTATAGCTTGTGAAAAGTCTGTGAAGGTTCCCCTTCCGCCTTCCCCTTACTTACATACGGACAATCAGACGTACGGCTCGTTACCATCCTTATATTGTCAAAATCACTCTTTTTCGGAGTAAGCGTTTTATCCTTTATAAAGCGCACTGCCAAGGTTTGGAACTCCCTGTCGGCGTATGTGCGTCCGAGCTCATATAGCGCAAATCTTTTCAAAATTCCAGTGAAATAGGCATCTTCTGTGCGAGATGCTGGCCAAGAACAAACCCATCTCTAATAAAAAAAAGTAGTACGCACCTATTGAAGTCTTCGACCTCCTCCTCGTCGAGATTAATGAACTCCTGATTCTCCTCAGTGTCGCCGGAGTAAACGTTCTGAGCGCGCTCGATCACGTGAGCGCGTTCACCTATGTGGTGCCCTGAAAATCGTATACGCAAACTTTATATTTTTAGAAAAAAATGCCCTCCTTTTTTAAAATTATATTCATACTGAGCACATTTTGAAAAGTGCAAAATTATTGTTTTCCGAGGGATCATAAAATAAAAATTTCATTCCAACGCCTGGCAAGCAAACTATGACAGCAGTCAGCAAATAAGGTTGCTCATTTTTTATTTTTCAACGTGGACTAACTCGCGGGAATAGGCTAGTATTATATAACTAAAGACAATGAGTCCATGGACTGTATGAATAACAATTAATTTATTGGAAATGTTTAACAAATAAAAAATATTACATGTTTCGTTTTCGAATGTAAAAATATGACACACAATTTCTTTTACTTTTCTGTTTTTTTTTAAACTAAAAAGAGAAATTCTTTAAAAAAATACAATTTAATTTATAAAGGTGTTCACAACAATAACTATAGTAGAAATAGTAGAACTCAACGGCTCATGCACAAAAAAAGTAGCTTTTAAACAATTAAAAAAAAAAGATTTAATTTAGTTTTTGTAGCTGTTTATAGGCCGTCGGCTACAATCAAGTGAAACGTTGCATAAATCTAAGTGATAAGTGCAGTAGGTACCTAACCATTTATTAACTGCATTGGATGCAAAATAATTAGTTATAAATTCTTTACTCATGACAAATTCGTAGAAACGAGAACAATAAGACGCCAAGGGATCATATTGCACAAAACTGCTGACCGTAATTTTAAGAATCCGACCACCTCTTGCATGTGAAATAATCAATAATAGCTGCAATCTAATATCGACCCTATTGGACTATACTTAATGGCGATTTTAAGGTAGTTATTAAAGCGATTGAGCGATTGAAAATAAATTTAAGTCACCAAGCTTCACGCAGATATCATATAACAAGGATAAGGTATGTAGCTGAAAATAAAATAATTCTCTAACATCAATATTACATATTTCTGACTTAATTATACCTTTCGTACATATTATACCTTCCTTATTCCTTAATTTATTGTTATTTTAGTTTAAGTTTATTGATACACTTTATCAAATTCTACACCAAATCAAACAAATCAAATTAATAGAAATAATATTGAAAAATTATCAACATATTTTTCTTTCACAAATGAAAACAAGTGTTGCCTACGTAAAACACAAATGTTCAAATTACTTTGGCAAATATAGGCGCGGCGATTTCTGATTAGCAATTCACGAGTCTTAGTTATAATTTATGTATTTTTACGGCAACCGTCGTGAGTAATGAGTGAAGCAAAAACGCTATCGAAAGCGTGACATCATTTGCCCACAATTGGAGAGTTCAGCAAAAAAAAAAACATGCCTAAGATACTATTTTTATTTTTACGAAACTTATTAACATTTTTATTTTGACGAACCCATTTCTATGTGTTTGCCTTAACGCTCTATCCCTTTGGAAATAAATTTCTCAAAGTTTCAAATTTGGCTTCGTTTGGCATTTGGCCAACCTGTCTGGCAGCAGTTACCAACCCCTTACAGAAGACCACCGTGAATTACCAGCATTTGTTCACAACGGTGTCCTGTTGTGTTTCAGTGAATGAGTAAGGGATGTCAGAGCCCTTGCCATATGCCCTTCTAATCCCTTATCCTTCTATGGTTTGCAGCGGACTTGCAGCACCTATTGTTTGTGTTATATAGGCGATGGTAGCCATCATGGTCTACCATCAAGTGGACTGTCAACCTGTCTGACCATATCAACATAAAAGAAACTGACAAGTCAACATAAAAGATAAAAAAATGGAGGCTTCATTATACTACCGTTACGGCTTAGAAGTGTATAAAAATTAATTACTGTTGGAACAACATCAAGCACTCCATTTTCAATAACTTAATTTACTCACCAATAGACATTTTCTTAGTCCCTGTGCGTGAATCTTGCAATGTCTTTCGCGTTTCCTTAACGCCATTCGGTCCAATCTGAGTGCTGCTTGTTGAGCTTATCACCTGTAAGAATGTCAATCAACAAAATGTATTGAAAAAAAAAATTCAAAAAATATTTATTTCATCACTGGCTAAATGTTTGAAATTGAATTGCTTTTTAAAATATTATCGTTTCACTTGGAGAACTTATCAATCTCACTACTATATCTCTATAAATATATAAAAATTACGCGTCACGTTACATGTAGCTAGTTATAATGTATTTTATAATGCAACCTTTACAAATCCCTTTGGAAAAAAAATATTTCATGTTAAATTTAAGAATAAAAATGATATAATTTAGTACCTGTGGGTTGCCATTTAATCCGCTAGACATGACGACTGTGCTGCTGCTAAATGAACTTCCAGAGCTCAGGTGGGGATCCAACATGTCTACTAAATAATATAAACAAAGAATATGTACTACTTTAGTAAATGCCTATAACAAAACATTGTGCTTTGTGATTTTACACTTGCTCAAATCTCAACTGAAATCATTGATATTCCAAATTCCCATTTAATACAAAATATTACAAACAATAATCACCACTTAAGTAGTAAATCACATTCGAATAATGTCAAATACCAGCTCATAAATAATGATTTTAAAGATCTATGGAGAACTATAAAAGAAAATCTACAAAAAAATATATCCTTCATCTTAAAATTATTAAAATCAGACATTTCGTTCAGAAGTTGCAATGGGTACAAAAAGCTTAAAGTAAAATAAATAAATAAATGGGGCATTGTGAGCATACAGCCCTATGATTAGTCTTATTTTATAAAGATACACAGATGAAATCACATACAAATTAAAATAAGTATAAACACCTGAGGCTAGTATTTATTATAAATCCTAATATTTATTACTAAACTAGATGGTACCCACGACTTTGTTCACATTAAAAAAAATAACACCTAAGAAACGCCTGACATCTTTATTGCTGTGACTTTATTTTTATCTACAGTGGTGCTGCCTCCGTTGATGACAGAAAACTATCTGTGTCCCGAATTTCATCCACATCCATTCAGCCGCTTTTGCGTGATTAACAACTAACAAACATTCGCATTTATAATACTATTAGGATATTAGGATTGAATATCCTAATATATAACTTGTAACTGCAGGAAAGGACTGGATGATTATGGCAAAGAACAAAGCTAACTGAAATAAGATGGAGGAGGCTTTCACCCTACAAGGGGCCATATCATAAATTAACTAATTCAATTTGTTTTATTTTTTTCGCTTTGTATTTTTATTGTGATATGGATAAATAAAAAGCTTTATTATTTATCCTAATATACTAATAATTAGGGTTGAAAATTGAGGTGGTAAGGTATAAAATTTCTTACCTGAAAAAAGTCTGTTCAGAGAAGGCATTTGTGGCATGAAAGGCATCAGTGAGGTGCTATGCTGTGGCCCAGTTATAGACAGTGGGCAACCGCCACCAAACGCGCGAAACGGGTCGGAAAACAACGAATTCATCATGTTGTTCATTTGGCGCATGTGCCTCAAGTGTGACCTGAATAAAGATGAAAGAATATTTTTACGGATTGGTGTCTACTGCTACAACAGTGTGGTCTTATTCAAGTATTGGTTAGATAATGTTCTAGAAAATACACAACTTACCCGAAAAATATATCATCCTCCATGTCGCCCATCAATGATCCAAATAGCGACATTATGGCAAAATACAATTTACCAACACCCTCAGATCAGAACAATTTCAGATCCACAGAAGGGCAGGGTGTCGAAAATAATGTTTGTAAGGAAGTAACTTCTTTTTTGAACAGGTAGCCAAACCAAGTAAATCCGGGTACAGTAGAAAAGGAAAGATCTAATGAAAATTAGACGCCACGCTGGTCACTGGACGAATAGAAAATGCAGAATTGCAGAAAAAACTGCCTGCTTTGCAATTGCTTGCTTGCTGCCTTGCTTTGCTTTGCTTCTGGTTCTGCTGCAATCAAAGAGTATAGTATATTTGTACGTACGTTTTCTGCAATGAAAATAATGATGATGAATGACGATGTTTATGTGAATGATCAGTGTTGCCAACTCAATTTTCCAATAGGCGCCAAACCACCCGCAAAAAAGCACTAGATTATTTATTTGTTCTTGAAAAGGGCGCTAAAATGAAAAAAATAGTTATACAATCAGTTTTATTATTAAAAATTATTGGAAACATATCTTACAGGATTAGTAGTACAAATTAGTAACGTCTTTTGATTATGAAAATATATTAGTTACTAATTTCATAATCGACTATCAATATTAGTATTACAAAGTAATTCGATTATACCAATCATTCATAATCGCCCACCTATAATATAAATCACTTAATGACAAAAAAACGGAACATGAACAATCTGCAATTCAATCTGTCGAACAATACAAGAAATTGATTCGATAATTTTTATTTTTGGCGCGGAGTATTCAATCTTCTCTCTCTTTTATACATATAGGAATTAGTTGAAAGAACAATTGAAGCTGCGTGAATCATAAACAAACTGGGATTTCCCCTTGAAAAGAAACCTGAGTTCGGAAATCTTTGTCACTCTTGACTATAATTATTTATGCTATCCTTGTCACGTTCATAGGCCCACGACCATAGACCGCGTCAATATTTAAAATGTAGAAATCGGATACATGTTCACGCTCATGTTATGGGCGTCATCATCATCATCAGAATATTGTAGCGTTAATAAAGTATTACGTTCTAAAATGCGCTAGAATGGGCGCTAGGCACTGAAATCGAATTGTAAGCACTAACATATGAAAAAATCCGCTAGATCTAGCGCCGAAAGCGCTGAGTTGGCAACACTGTGAATGATGCCAACCCATGAATTAATAGTCTGTGATAGGGTCTCACAGAATATGATATACTGGTATTACCTGGGTATTACTGATAATGTAGCCAAAGAAGTTCAGTCGTTTTATATTTCTTCATATGTTCTATGGCAGCATATGAAGAAATATGCTGGTATTTTTTAATAATATTTATTTATTTATTTATGTACTGAACAAAATCCACAGCCTAAAATTATACACAATTTAAAATATGAAACATATTTATACTAAAAACGAAGAAAAATCAACATGCTTACATATTAAGTTTTTGATGTGAAATCAAATAAAGGATTAAACAAGTAAAGACATATATTATTTTAGTTAAAGTAAATTAGACATTCGTTGACAGATTAAAGAAAAGAATAGAATAATATAATAACAACATAATATCCATAGCAACGTAAAACCATAAACACATTAGTAACATATATCCTCTTTACATTACAATTAATTCCAGCTGCAACAAATTTCAATTGCAACATTTCCAATTAGTCTTACAACTGATTGTGGATAAGTTTGAAAAAAATATATATCTCTTAGCAACACTCAAAGTATCGACAATGCGTGCGCAGCGTGCGGAACATGCACAAATCCTTTGCACAAAATCTAGCGCTTGAATGATTTATGACCCAGTGTGCCAGGAGCGTTTACGATCAGTATACATAGCTTAGCTTGCCACTTTTTCAGTTAACACCCATATAAGTCGGTCCTCCTTTACCTCTACTGGACCATGGAGTAAGGAGTCCCAACTCTATACAAGAGAAAGTGTCCGTCGAATACACTCAATTTGTCAGCGCTGTAGTAAAATTAGGGCGTGACGCTCTAGTAGCATATTTTTATTTACGGTGGTTTCATGAAAATTACGAAATCAAGCAATCATATCAAACACCAATGCTATACTAGCGCCATTCTGGTAAATTTATGAACTACATTAGTATCTACTATTTAGTTTCAAGTTTATGTTATGAACCACTAGTTAATGCTTTTAGCTTGCCACTTTTTCAGTTTTACACCCATGTAAGTTGATCTTCCTTACCTCTAGTCTCCATGGTATAGACCAAACCAAAGAATAATACTATTAGCTAGCGAGATGTATAGACTTGTTATACAGGTGTCCCAGTAATAATGGATAACCTTGCACGTACTTGTAGACAAAGGTAAAGTACCCATACAAACTGCTTTTATTTTTTTTATATTTGCACAGAATTTTGAGTTATACTGTTTTTAATTATTTTTTCAATAAATCCACTTTTTATCATAGTTTTGCATACCACAGTCGTAAATCGTCTAATATTTCATACTTTTTTCTCTAAAACTATTGTGAAATAGTGGATCTGATGATACCACACATATCAAAATATTTAAGATACACACATTTTTCAAAAAACTACTTTGAAAAATATAAAAAACAGTCGCTCACATTTAACTCCAAAGTTTGAGCACCTCTGGTCTAAAAAAATGTATGAGTACCTAAGTGGCAACTTAGCTCAAAGTTGGCCTATTAACTGTAGATTCTAAAATGGTAAAATACATGGTGCTTATTATCTATATAAATAAAATCAGAGTGTCTGTCTGTGATTTGCGAAAAACTGCCTCAAACTAAGCTTAGAGAGTCATTCGCATGCTGTTAAAACGTAAATAACTTATTTTAGAATTTTTGTCTGTCTGTCTGTCTGTCTGTCCGGGGTAATCTCAGAAACGGCTAAAGCGATTTCGATGAAACTTTGCAGACATGAAGAGGGGGTCGTCAGGAGTAACATAGGCTACTTTTTGTTTATGTAAATTGCACCAAAATAACATTTTTTACAATTTTTGTCTGTCTGTCTGTTTGTTCCGGCTAATCTCTGAAATAGCTGGACCGATTTTGACGGGACTTTTATTGGCAGGTAGCTGATGTAATAAGGAGTAACTTAGGCTACGTTTATTTTAGAAAAAATACACCCCGGACGAAGCCGGGAGCGGGCCGCTAAATGTATTGCTAAGCGCAAAACTCGAGAACGGGTGGACCGATTTTAATTCTGTCTTCACTCATGGACAGAGGGATAATCAGGGAAGGTTTTTACGTTAAAAAAAATGCACCTCGGGCGAAGCCGGGAGCGGACCGCTAGTTCATAATCTATATAAATAAAATCGGAGTGTCTGTCTGTGATTTGCGAAAAACTGCCTCAAACTAAGCTTAGAGAGTCATTCGCATGCTGTTAAAACGTAAATAACTTTTTTTAGAATTTTTGTCTGTCTGTCTGTCTGTCTGTCTGTCTGTCTGTCTGTCCGGGGTAATCTCAGAAACGGCTGAAGCGATTTCGATGAAACTTTGCAGACATGAAGAGGGGGTCGTCAGGAGTAACATAGGCTACTTTTTGTTTATGTAAATTGCGGTACATACACCAAAATAAATTTTTTTACAATTTTTGTCTGTCTGTCTGTTTGTTCCGGCTAATCTCTGAAATAGCTAGACCGATTTTGACGGGACTTTTATTGGCAGGTAGCTGATGTAATAAGGAGTAACTTAGGCTACGTTTATTTTAGACTAGCGACTCGTTCCCGGCTTCGCCCGGGTGCATTCGTGTACATAGACTTTTCGAGTTTAATGAGAATGATGCTTATGCATTAAGATAGCCTCACTCTACTTCCTTCGAAATAAATATAACAAATCACCCATCAGGTTCTGAAATTTCAAAAAATCTTATTAAATTATCTGAAAAAGTGAAGAAAGTTTTCATATATGCGAGAATTTCCTAGAAACTTCTGGAATTTTCTAGAAATTTCTGAAATTTTCGTGAAACTTCTAGAATTTTCTAAAAACTTCTAGAATTTTCTATAAACATCTAGAATTTTCTAGAATGTTAGCGAAAAAAAATCCGTTTCTATTAATCTATATAAATAAAATCAGAGTGTCTGTCTGTGATTTGCGAAAAACTGCCTCAAACTAAGCTTTGAGTCATTCGCATACTGTTAAAACGTAAATAACTTTTTTTAGAATTGTTTGTCTGTCTGTCTGTCTGTTCGGGGTAATCTCAGAAACGGCTGAAGCGATTTCGATGAAACTTTGCAGACATGAAGAGGGGGTCGTCAGGAGTAACATAGGCTACTTTTTGTTTATGTAAATTTTATAGAAAATTCTAGAAGTTTTTAGAAAATTCTAGAAGTTTCTCGAAAATTTCAGAAGTTTCTAGAAAATTCTCGCATATATGAAAACTCACTTTTTCAGATAATTTAATAAGATTTTTTGAAATTTCAGAACCTGATGGGTGATTTGTTATATTTATTTCGAAGGAAGTAGAGTGAGGCTATCTTAATGCATAAGCATCATTCTCATTAAACTCGAAAAGTCTATGTACACGTGTTAAAAAAGGTGTTCTAGAATTTGCTCGCACAGATTGTTTGTTTGCTTCCATTCTTCGCCCTTCCTTTAGTTTCCAGAGGGTTCTCCAAGCGTCATCTATATAAATAAAATCAGAGTGTCTGTCTGTGATTTGCGAAAAACTGCCTCAAACTAAGCTTAGAGAGTCATTCGCATGCTGTTAAAACGTAAATAACTTTTTTTAGAATTTTTGTCTGTCTGTCTGTCTGTCTGTCTGTCTGTCTGTCTGTCTGTCTGTCTGTCTGTCTGTCTGTCTGTCCGGGGTAATCTCAGAAACGGCTGAAGCGATTTCGATGAAACTTTGCAGACATGAAGAGGGGGTCGTCAGGAGTAACATAGGCTACTTTTTGTTTATGTAAATTGCGGTACATACACCAAAATAACATTTTTTAAAATTTTTGTCTGTCTGTCTGTTTGTTCCGGCTAATCTCTGAAATAGCTAGACCAATTTTGACGGGACTTTTATTGGCAGGTAGCTGATGTAATAAGGAGTAACTTAGGCTACGTTTATTTTAGAAAAAATACAGCCCGGACGAAACCGGGAGCGGGCCGCTAAATGTATTGCTAAGCGCAAAACTCGAGAACGGGTGGACCGATTTTAATTCTGTCTTCACTCATGGACAGAGGGATAATCAGGGAAAGTTTTTACGTTAAAAAAAATGCACCTCGGGCGAAGCCGGGAGCGGACCGCTAGTTCATAATAAAAAGTTATCTATATAAATAAAATCAGAGTGTCTGTCTGTGATTTGCGAAAAACTGCCTCAAACTAAGCTTAGAGAGTCATTCGCATGCTGTTAAAACGTAAATAACTTTTTTCAGAATTTTTGTCTGTCTGTCTGTCTGTCTGTCTGTCTGTCTGTCTGTCCGGGGTAATCTCAGAAACGGCTGAAGCGATTTCGATGAAACTTTGTAGACATGAAGAGGGGGCCATCAGGAGTAACATAGGCTACTTTTTGTTTATGTAAATTGCGGTACATACACCAAAATAACATTTTTTACAATTTTTGTCTGTCTGTCTGTTTGTTCCGGCTAATCTCTGAAATAGCTAGACCGATTTTGACGGGACTTTTATTGGCAGGTAGCTGATGTAATAAGGAGTAACTTAGGCTACGTTTATTTTAGAAAAAATACACCCCGGACGAAGCCGGGAGCGGGCCGCTATAAACAATAAAAAACGGGATCTATGCAATATATTCGAGTTTTTCAAACGCGATATTTTTTCTTTTACTGAAAAAAAGTTACTAACCCTGTGACAATAAAAAAAAAAGATTTTTTTCGTTCATAACAATTGCATTTGTTGTTAACAACTGAAACGAAGGTTCATGCAATACGATGAGTTCTCCTTGCGGCATATCTTTTCTTTGGCTGAGTCGCTCATTATGTATTATTAATAGGAACGGATTTTTTTTGCTAACATTCTAGAAAATTCTAGATGTTTATAGAAAATACTAGAAGTTTTTAGAAAATTCTAGAAGTTTTTAGAAAATTCTAGAAGTTTTTCGAAAATTTCAGAAGTTTCCAGAAAATTCCAGAAGTTTCTAGAAAATTCTCGCATATATGAAAACTTTCTTCACTTTTTCAGATAATTTAATAAGATTTTTTGAAATTTCAGAACATCGTCAAAATTTTTAGAAATTTAAAAATTTGTTAAACCTGATGGTGATTTGTTATATTTATTTCGAAGGAAGTAGAGTGAGGCTATCTTAATGCATAAGCATCATTCTCATTAAACTCGAAAAGTCTATGTACACGAATAAGTTGAAACATTTATCTTTTCTGCCTAACGATCATGACTCAGCTTGATAGACAGCTTTAGTATTCATCATCGAAGTTTTGAGATAGAATATACCCATATTTCGCCGAACTGCGTTCTCTTATCTCAGTTGAACTAATATACACAGGAAAAAGACAAAGTTACGCACAATTAAACAAAAATCAATTCGCTCACGCAGATAACATTATTAAATTTACGTTTTTTAATATTATCAAACAAAGTCCCCCCGCCGCGTCTGTCTGTCTGTATGTTTGCGATTCTCAAAAACTACGGAACGGATTTTTATACTGTTTTCATTAATGGGAAGAGCGTTAAACGAGGAAGGTTTCTACGTTTAATTTGCAGAAAAAAATTGCACCCGTGCGAAGCCGGGAACGGATCGCTAGTTGTTACATAAGTGTCATATCAGCCTCTTTTACCACATAGGAAAAAATATTTAGTTTGAATATGAGACTAAGTGTTGACTTCATAGAGTCCAAATTACTTTTTTATGTACCTGCCTAGTATTTCTAAATTTATTTTGATATTTCCTCCTGCTCTTTTTGCACATTAGAGTGATAGAATTACGTCATTTGTACCATTTGTGAAAGAGGTGGAAAGAGACGCTCCACCTCTTAGAGGTTATCCATTATTACTGGGACACCCTGTAGACATTGGGAAAACCACATCATGAAAATGCGCCAAATACATTCACAAGTAGCGTGGATTATATTTATGACTAGCGACTCGTTCCCGGCTTCGCCCGGGTGCATTTTTTTTACGTAAAAACCTTCCCTGATTATCCCTCTATCCATGAGTGAAGACAGAATTAAAATCGGCCCAGCCGTTCTCGAGTTTTGCGCTTAGCAACACATTTAGGAATTCATTTTTATATTATAGATAGCAGATTCCCGCGACTTCGTCCGCGTAGATACTGTTAAAACATTAATTAACTGAAAAAATGGAGCACGAAAATTCATAACCATATTTTTTTTAGCTAATCGAAAACATTTCGTATTTATTGTAAACTATCAAAGTGACATAATTGCGTTACATAATAATAAATTGATTAAATAGAATTCTGAATGATAGTTTTGCAGCTACAATGGACAAAATCGTGTCTGTCTGTGATTTGCGAAAAACTGCCTCAAACTAAGCTTAGAGAGTCATTCGCATGCTGTTAAAACGTAAATAACTTTTTTTAGAATTTTTGTCTGTCTGTCTGTCTGTCCGGGGTAATCTCAGAAACGGCTGAAGCGATTTCGATGAAACTTTACAGACATGACGAGGGGGTCGTCAGGAGTAACATAGGCTACTGGGCCGATTTTAATTCTGTCTTCACTCATGGATAGAGGGATAATCAGGGAAGGTTTTTACGTAAAAAAAAATGCACCCTGGCGAAGCCGGGAACGAGTCGCTAGTCTATCCATATAAATGAAATCAGAGTGTCTGTCTGTAATTTGCAAAAAACTGCCTCAAACTAAGCTTAGAGAGTCATTCGCATGCTGTTAAAACGTAAATAACTTTTTTAGAATTTTTGTCTGTCTGTCTGTCCGGGGTAATCTCAGAAACGGCTGAAGCGATTTCGATGAAACTTTGCAGACATGAAGAGGGGGTCGTCAGGAGTAACATAGGCTACTGGGCCGATTTTAATTCTGTCTTCACTCATGGATAGAGGGATAATCAGGGAAGGTTTTTACGTAAAAAAAATGCACCCCGGGCGAAGTCGGGAACAGGCCGCTAGGTTAAGAATAAATTAGTTTTAAAATAAAAATTAGTTGATCAAAAATTATAGTGTATTAATATACAGCTACGGCTATGCCAAAACGTAATTTAGTATTAAAATATTCATTCTGTGACAAACAAGTACAATATTCAATATTATTTACTTGGATTTGTTCTGTGACAGTGTCAAAATCGATCAAACTCGAATTAATTCAGTGCAAGAGGAACATATATACATATACTCTTTAGCAAGAGATTCAGTGTCAACTCACATCACAACTGTCATTATTAGATCATCATTTTATGCATAAGCTTCTTTCTTCTTTATGTAGTGTTCACGTAGTGATTATATACTCTTTGGTCTTTGGTAGTGTTCTTCATGTGTTCTTTAGTCAAAGAGTATGTCACAGATATAATTACTGAGTGAATTTTCCGTCGTACAACTTGCTCGTCTCTCTACATTTGATTAATTTGCTAAGTTAAATTTAGTATCTTTAGAGTATTAAACGACATTTAATTTTAATTACAATAAACTTATTAAAATAATAGGTTTTTTTTGTACTTATAAACTTCAAAGGTCGTCTGTCTGCAGTCGTCGCACTCAAGAGGTAAATTAATTAACATTTTTTCGAAATGGGTAGGAAAGTGTACGTTGTCGGCGTCGGAATGACGAATTTTATTAAGCCGAGTTCTGGAGCAGACTATCCGGAGTTAGGAAAGGAAGCCGTCGAGTCAGCACTCAGCGATGCCCGCATTAAATACGATCAAGTACAGCAAGCCGTGTGCGGTTATGTGTACGGAGACTCTACTAGCGGCCAGCGTGTCCTATACCAAGTGGGCATGACAGGCATTCCAATATACAATGTTAACAATAATTGTTCCACTGGTTCCAATGCTTTGTTCCTTGCAAAGCAGTTGATTGAGGGTGGTTTATCGGATGTTATTCTCGCTGTGGGCTTCGAAAAAATGGCTCCTGGCGCCCTAAGCGGTGGTGCTTACACTGACCGCACTAATCCAATGGACAAACACACCCTAAAAATGGCAGATCTAGCTGAATTGACTGGTGCACCAATGACTGCCCAATATTTCGGCAATGCTGCCATAGAACATATGAAGAAATATAAAACGACTGAACTACATTTGGCTAAAATTGCTGCTAAAAATCATCAGCATGGAGCTAAAAATCCTCGGTCTCAGGGTAAAAGAGAATATACCGTTGAAGAAGTCTTGAACTCGAGGAAAATATACGGGCCTCTGACTAAGCTCGAATGCTGCCCTACTAGCGATGGGGCAGGAGCGGCAGTATTAATGTCTGAGGAGGCTGTCATTCGTTATGGTCTTCAAGATAAGGCTGTAGAAATTGTTGGCATGGAAATGGCCACAGACACATCTGAAGTGTTTACAGAGAACAGTCTTATTAAGATTGCAGGTTACGATATGACAAAATTGGCTGCTAAACGTTTGTATGAAAAAACAGGTGTATCCCCAAAACAAGTAGATGTTGTTGAATTGCACGATTGTTTTGCTGCAAATGAAATGATTACTTATGAGGGTCTGCAGTTATGTGGAGAAGGGGAAGCCGGAAAGTTCATTGACGCTGGCGATAATACATATGGTGGTCGTGTAGTTGTTAATCCGAGTGGTGGATTGATAGCTAAAGGTCACCCGCTGGGTGCTACAGGATTGGCTCAGTGTGCTGAGCTCGTGTGGCAACTGCGTGGAGAGGCAGGCCCAAGACAGGTTGGTTGACCTCAAAAAATCATATATTTGGATTGAATGTTTACATACATCCTTTGCAGATCTAAGACATGACTGTTCAAAAAGCATTCAAAATTTGGTGACTACCTTTGTTGATTTATAAACGTATTCAGATTCCTCACTCCTTGCTTTTAGGTCACTAAAGATATTTATAATTATGCTAAAATATGATTATAATAATTGCCCTACATACATTTATGTAGGATTATTAATTCCTTAATTGGTTACCTACTTTCTTAACATTTTCTCTAGGAAAGATGTAGATTTATTTCGGTTTTAACATTAAAACTATATATATTTAGTATCTTGCACCATTTGCTCATTGGCAATGATTGATTATTATATTTCAGTTGATATAACATTACTTTTTTTATTCAAAATTGGCTCTGCCTGCAACTTATAGGTGCTGCAGTTCGTTTTTTGTAAATCCTACACGAAAGTAACATTTTTCCAGGATAAGAAGTATCATATATGTTAATCCAGATATTACCTGTGTGCCAATTTCATACAAATCCATTTAGCCATTTTGTATGGTTGAGTAACAAACATACAAACTTTCACATTTATAATATTATTAGGATGTCTTAATTACAAACCCTTAAGGGGCTTCTGGATGAGTATGATCATTTATATTTGCCTCTTCGGAAGAGGTATAACAAAATTTACATTTATCATTTAAAAAAGATTTTTAAGGTTGAAGTTTTTATCCTAGTCATACATTTTCAAGCCTATACTAACCAATAATTGACTTGATCAAGGCAATTGGATCATGTATGGGTGTCATTTGGCATGACAACCATATTAGTCATGCCGAATAAATGCCATACACCATTCAACGGTCCTCATCAAGCAACTCATATAATGCCATTTGGACAATAGGCATTATATTACTTGACTTTTGATGAATACGGTGTTTTTGCTTTTGGAATTATAGACTAGTGTTTTTAACATTTTTCCTATTAGGAGAAATTATAAGTAACCATTGTGAGCTAAAAGATACAAAGCAATTAGTTATATTACAATAATATTATTATAAAATCAGTTGATGACTGTTTTTTGTGTGATAAGCCCATCCTGTATGTAAATTGTCAATTTCAAGTTTAAAGTTGTATTGTCATTGTGTTTGGGTTAAAGGTGAACTTACTAGTGGAGTTAATAATGATAATGTTATTTACAAATGACATTTTAAGCTGGTAAAAAAAAAGGAATTTAAACAGCATTTAATTGATATGATCTTGTTTAGTATAAAGTTTGAGAAGTCTAAATGAAAGTCTAAAATCTAAATGTTTGAAGATATAGAGAACTTAATAATTGAAAGTGGCATTATTAAAATACCAATTATACCTATATTAGTTTTTTATCTAATATGAGCCTAATTTTTTTGGCATATTTTATATATCTGATAATATCTTTTGCCTGCCACATCGTCCGCGACCCTCTTTCTTTAGAATTACAACATTTATTCAATCACATTTTTTTTTTCTAGGTATTAAAACTTATATTTATTCTTAGGTGATCTTTTGGGTACGGTATTTTTTTATGAAAGGTAATCCTATGTCTTTTTCTGTATCCCTGGTAACAAGTATGCAAAAGTTCATGATGATCAGTTGAGTAATTAAGACAAGAAAGCATAACAAACATACAAACTCATTTTCACGTTTTTGATATTAAGTTAGGATTAGTATTGCCCTAACCAAATCAATTACAAAGCAATCACATTCAACTAGGGTTATATAAAAATTGTTTTCAATTAATTTTTAAATTTATCTGAGGTATTCTTCAATAATTTGATTGATAAAGCTTGATACTAAAATTGATTAGATAATATATTATATTTAAAATATTAGTATTTCAGTATGTAATAGACAAGATATTTAATGAGTCCAATTTTAATGTTTTATTAACATTAGTTTTTATTAAATTTATTGATAACTTAGTGACATTGTGCTGAACAAAGTTTTCGAAGGTACACATTATTGTGATTTTACTTGATACTTAATTTTTTTTGTCCAAACTGTTCTATCGTAGAACTAATAGTAGCTGTGCTATTGAATGCAGCCATAAATTCAATAGCACAGTTATTTAGGATAAATATCAGTGTAATTATTGGCTTTAAATATATAGAGAATTATAAAAATAAAAAGACAACACCCGCATTCTTTTTAAAAGGTTTGCTGGGCTCTCTTTTTTTATGTTAACGTGTCTACCACTTGATGGTAGGCTATCGTCACCCTCAGCACAACACACACTGTAATTTACCGTTAAACTGAAAACATAATTTACCGCAAAGATCAAAATAAATGCCGTCGGATTTGTTTTAAGTGTAATATAAGTTATAATGCTTGGCTATATGGCTAGGCGGACTCCTTTCGCAACCTAACCGTAACTCGCAGACGTATTAAAATAAATTTCATTTCTATTTCATTCACATTGGACCTCAGGTTGAGAAACATTGGGATAGCGTTTAAAAAAATTGTAAAGTGCTATAATGTTAAATTTACTCTTTACAATGTTCCTTATTGTCAGAATTTCAGTACCCGCTTAGAATGGTGTTGTTGTAAAATTGTGTTCTTATCTTACTCGAGATACGAGTAAATAACGTACCTAATGTCAGTAATGTCAATGATCTCGCAACTACTCTCTGAATAAGGCTAGGTTCACATGACCGCGCGGTACTACTAACCTGTACAAGATCAAACTTAACAGTGTTCCTTGTCTACATAACCCTACAAACATGTATTGCTGTCATGTGTTTCACGCCTAAGTGTGTCAAAATGGCGGCGAATATAAACGGACATTAATTCTTTACAGGTGCCGAGGGCTCGAATTGCGTTACAACATAATTTAGGTCTCGGTGGAGCAGTCGTCATCACCATGTATCGCAAGGGTTTCCAGAACGCCGTCCCTAATAATGTCGCCGCAATCGCTGGCAACCCAGAAGACTTCAAGGTGTTCAAGTACATGAAAATTTTGGAGGACGCCATGCAAAACGATGAGGAAAAACTCATCGAAAAAGTGCGCGGAATTTATGGGTTTAAAGTGAAAAATGGCCCGAACGGAGCAGAGGGTTATTGGGTGATCAATGCTAAAGAGGGAAAAGGGAAAGTGACATACGATGGTAAAGAAAAAACTGATGTCACCTTCACGATTAGCGATGAGGATGTTGTCGATTTGATATCGGGTAAATTGAATCCGCAAAAGGCGTTCTTCCAGGGTAAAATAAAGATTCAAGGTAATATGGGTCTCGCAATGAAGCTAACGGATTTGCAGCGACAAGCCGCCGGAAGGATTGAAGCGATCCGTTCTAAACTTTAAAAAAACTCGTCAAAACCGGTTTCCGCACCGGTCATACTTGCATAGTATGTAAGTGGAATTTACATTTGGTTGAGGAACTGAGGTTTGTGGGAATTTTTATACATAAGCAATGGTTATTTATACATTTATATAATTATTAAGACTGTTGAATTTCGAATGTTGTTTAAAGAGAAATGAATTCAATCTAGGTCACATTGTGGTTTTGTTTACTTGTTTTTTATTCTTAGGTGCAAATGCTTTTCAATAATGCAGAGATTTTATGAAATATTTAAATAATCTAGAACCATTCCAAATAAATCGATTTATTATTATCTTTTAATGTGATTATGTAACATGTTGAATTAAACTTTTTGTATTACATGAAACGAAATTGTATTATTTCTTTCCTGCTTGATAAGAAATTCCAAAATTTATTTGAAACAAAAAACAATGCCTTAATGTAATTTTTGGTAACACATTATTTTAGGTAACCGTAGCCACCTACTATTAAATGGACCGTCATCCTGACCGCCTGCCTCCCTGCCTATAAAAAAGTTTTTAATAAACAATTTTCATATTATATAAGCCCCGGGGTATGAAAATTTATGGGAGTAAAATCAAATGTCACACGTTACAGGCTACAATACGCTTCAATACATAATAATAAATATATATTTATATCCATTGATATTTATTTGTGAATTGAGACAATTAACAAACTAATAAAGCTTACAAAATGCATTCATTAGCCCTCATTTACTAATATATGTATAGTAAGTATTTTATAATCATTCGTAAGGAGTAAACTCCAGTCGTGTAGTATTGTAGGTGGTTACCGTTGCCTATAACAAGCAACGCCACAGATGCTACAAGAGCGCTGCTGACCATAGAATCAAGGATAAGGGATAGGTGAATCGGCACTTGCATCCCCTACTACCGAAAGACAATGCTGTTATTTCACTGTGGTCTGTAAGGGGGGTGGTCACTGCCGCCAGACGAGCTGAACAAATGACAAATCCCAGTATTTCAATCAATTGAAATTCAGAATGGAAACAGTGGTATACACCCACAGAAGTAATTACCACCAAAACATCAGATAAAAAAAGATTACAATTTGAGACTACAAAATTGTATAAGTATAATAGGCAAATGCCTATAGGTACATATTACGTCAAATAAAATATTCATTTTATTGCGAGTGTGAGCGATTACGCTATCATTGTTTGTGCAATAAATTGACGACAGATTTATAAGTAATACCATCCATTATTTTCGGGTACAAAGTTCATTAAAGCTTGAAGCACAAACAATTCAATTATACTCGTATCTTTTGCAGTAAACGTAGGCAAAATGAAAAATTAAATAACTTTATCGGGATTTCATTTCGTTTATGTACTTTTTTTGTGAAATGAAACTAAAATTATGTACTTGATTCATTGATTTTAAAATTTTTTATTTCATAAATCAAAAGTACGTAACTATCTCAAATATACCACGTTACGACATCTATCCGTATATATCGAAAACATCTGTAAGTATTCATGTTAGTTTTGCGAGCGGTGAACAGATGGCAATTCTAATCTCAAGACCAATGACTAAACTTTTGACTGACAGTTTTTTTTTTTGAGAAAGTTTATTTTTCTTGAGCAACCAACCAGACGTCAGTTGCCCTGCAAACTCCTTGCCGTCCCTTGAGGGATATGGCAGCGTAGTAGAGGCGTATGAAGTCTTATTCCGAGACTAGTTATTGCACGTGACTTCATCCGGGCAACTTTATAATATATAGTCTATGTTTATACATCGATGATGTTACTCGCTGATAATGTAGCTTTCTATGGAATTTTTAAAAATGGTCCAGTAGTTTTTGAGTTTATTCATTAGAAACAAAAATACAAATCTTTTCTCTTTATAATATTAGCAACCTAAATACGGTCTACTAGGTCTACCGTATTTTGGTATGTAATCTAAATTCAGTCAGTCATACATACCAAATTATCTATATTATAAAAATGACACGGATAGCGACATTTTTATAATATAGATAATTAATACCTACTTAATATAGATAATGCGTAAAAGTTGAACCTTTTAACTGATATGCAAAAAAATTGAAATAAAACATCTCTTTGGAAATCATTTGTTTTTATTGCTCCACAAGGTATTTATAAGCATTTTTTTTCCAAGTAAAAACACACTTCGAAACCACATGTTTAATATGTGTGTGCATAACAGAACAATTTAAGATTTACTTATTATCTTAAATCTCTAATCTATCAGGTACTTTACAATATATAAACTGTTTCTGTCACTGCTCAATGTTAATGGTTTGCAATTATCTCTAACAAAAAAAAAACTAGTAAAAGGAATGTTTCGTTGTTTTACTGAATTAGCTCGCAACGTAACATTTCTGGTATAAACACACACAATTCACGAATTGAAAATTGTTACAGAATAAGAAACAAAATGGCGCATTGAAAAAGGCTTACTGAAAATTAATATAAAAAGTGACATTTTCATTTTTGGAGATTTAAAAAAAATGTTTCTTAAAAAGTCAATTTGTATTGAGGACGACACTTCGTTAAAATTTAATTTTCAGTAAAAAAAATATAGTTGGTAATTCAATTTAATATCAGAATTGATTAGAGAACCATTATTTTAAAAAAAAAAACTTTAGTAAGTATATTTAAATAATTTTATGTAAATTTGAATCGTTTTAAGTAACTAAAATTAAAAAATAAATAAAATCAGCAACCAAAAAAAATACCATACCTTCGCTCAATTACAATAAAAAAAAAACAGATGCCAAATATTTTTGTGGTTCATTCTCTTTCCTATGAAACAATAGGAATGGTGGTATTTTACCCAAAAAGAAAACTTAAGTGTTACCATTACAAAAAAATCACAAAACTGCCTTTTAGGCAGCCAAAGCAGAATAATTCGCAAAGTGGGCAAGATTTATACAAAATTATTTTATATACATTTTGAAGTTATGTTTGCGGTATAATTTCAAAACGAGTTTTTTTATTCTAAAATCGCAAAATTAGTTCCTTACAAAAATTAATGTAGGGCTAGGGTTTTTTTTTTTCACTGACATATGTTTTTCATTGACATATGTTTTTCATTGACATATGTTTTTCATTGACATATGTTTTTCATTGACATATGTTTTTCATTGACATATGTTTTTCATAATATGTATGTTACTGTCATTACCTTTGAGGTACCATTTCATATGGTCAAAATTGGCACAAATCATTACTTCATTCTTCGAACGTAAATTTTATTAATATGTACTACTATTTTCATTTAAATTAAATATAAAATGAAGATATTTATAAATCATATTAAAAAAAAAAATTATAACAAAATCAAATTATTAACTTAAGGGCAAGTTGTTTTTATTATCCATCATTTCAGCTCTTTCCAAAATAGGCAATGGCAGTAAGCACATAACTGCCTCGACAAATAAAATGCCAAAAAAAGACCTATATATTGCGACTTAAGAAAATGGTTTTCAATTTTCAACATTCATACACTGAGATCACAGAACGGCGAAACACCATTCACACGGAAAGGTCTCGCCTCGTGTCCAAAAACCTTTTAGGTGGCGATTGACCACGTTGGCCTGTCTAACTAACATTTCTATGAGTAATTTTACGCATTTTACTATACAGTAGAAACTCGATTATCCGGATAATCGAATGTATGAAGAAAAACGGGTTTTCTGCATATGTAGTAGTGCATAATGTTATGTTTATTAAAAACAAGAAATACATATCAACGAAAATCAATTATTAAGCGAGGACGGGGTAATGCCAGTTTCGACGCGTTCATGCTTGCATAAATTCGACTTGTAGGTGTTTAATATACAATACATAATTGGTCGCGATTGGTAGTCCGGGTAATCACGAATCGGTATAACTGAGGGCCGGATAATCGAGTTTCTACTGTACTATTAAATAAAAGTTTTGGAAATAAAAGTGTCCATATGATACAAATATTAATTACGTGATAAAGAAAAAGAAGATTGTTACAAATACAATTTAATGTTAATTTTTTTATATGTTTTATCTGGTAACCCTGATAGCAAAAAAAGAAAGATCACCATAGACTTTGTTGGAATAAACCATTATTTATAAACAAGTAGATTGAGTGTTTCTCCTTCACACACATATAAACATTAAGTTTAATACGATAGCTCAAATTTGTTTCTAACAAGAACCTTATAAATTTGAGTTTGTGATTTATACTTAGTTTTTGTTCTAACTGCGCCCCTTAGTCACCTTTAACACACCTTTCTGCTAAACCAAATAGTTAACTAATTAAATAATAACATTTACTTGCAGAGTTCGCAGAGTGCTTACTTTAAAAATATATTAAAAAAAAATAAAAAAAAGAAATTTAACAAATGAGTGCAAAATACGTAAAATTCTCATACGAAATGTATTACATCACTTCATATTGAGACAAGAATTCAAACAGCGTCTAATTGTAATCCTAAAATCTTGGTTTACAAATATTCTTTCATATAACGTAAAACAAATATTTTATTATACTGTGCGCCTGTCACTGTCTTCAATTCAAACAACCTAGGTATTTATTAAAATAACACATTCTAGGTTTTAATATACCAGTCACGGGTCAATATTTCGCAATATTTCTAGACACCCAATAAGCGAGACAGACAAACAAGTACATACCTAGACGTTTTCCATTTAATATTTAAAAAAAAAAACTAATGATTATTAATTGGGGGATTCCCCTGATTATTAGCCAAATGTTTTTATACTGTTCTATATATATTTCTTTATTGCGCGAAAAATTTAAATAAAATCTTGTCTTATTATTCTTCTTTATGTTCTATTAAGCCATAACAATGGGTTACAATTATAGCACCATTAAATTTGAAAATGCGAATTGAAAGACAGTGACGGGCCGCATTCCGTGAAACTTTTCTGCCCATACTTAAAAATTACAAACTACGCTAAAAAATAAAGCGTTCAAATATATTAGGTTAAGTTATAGATACATAGTAAGTAGCTTTGCTACTTTTTTTTTTCGAAAATAATTTAAGTTCACATAGATCAATGTTACACAAGTTTAGAATCGAATAGTTGCCAACAAATACTAAAAAATATATAATTATGTACAATTAAATACTACTTAGCCAAGCCAAAAAAATATTCATAGCACCAAAAGACGAATCCAACGATTTGTATTGGGCAGAAAAGTTTCAATATATCATTATTATCCTTACGCACTACTATGGAGACATACAGTCCATTCCGATTTTACACTACGTTTCATAGTTTAAAACAATAAGTTACTCTTACACATTCTTAATTTAACATTATCAATATATATGTATATTAATAATATATGGTAATTTTATTTTATTTTTTCAATCAAATTGTCTCTGACTAGAGATAAACTATCCTAGATATAAATGAAAACTTAATTTTATACAAATACAACTAATATAAACATAGCACTCTTTGAAAAGAAAGAAAAACATATCAATATATATAATTTGAGCTTTGCCAAAAAATCTCAAGTCACTTAGAATTTTGTGAAATCGAATTTCACATTGCAAATGTTTTTTTTTTTTTTTTGCGGCCTGGTTACAAGTCCAGGCTACGCGATAACCGAAATACAACCTCTTGACTTCCCGCAGCAATTTTAAGTGATTAAAAAAATATCTTTTCAGCCGTTATTAAAATTATGCACATTATTTTTTTCAAATCGGATTAGAATCACATATAAAATTGATACAGGACTTAAAATAAATGAGATGTTTATTTAAAAGACAAGAGAAATCACAAGAATTCGTTTAGAATTCACATTTGAAAATAAATAATTATGTGTCAAAATTTGACTTTGACACAAATTACGAACACAATAAAATATGAAACTTGTTCAGTCGTAATGTGTATATGCACTAGTTATATTAAAATGCACATTTACTGGCAATAATTAAAACAAATTTTGACATAAAGATGTTTTCAGGTAGAGCCGACTACCAATATGTTGTTACTGAAAGTTTATGCATGTAACATAAAAAAAAAAACATCTAAAATTTATATTTTTGACTTCTATTCGTAGTCATTCGAAAAACAATTGAAAAAGTTTTCTTTATAAAAAAACCTGCCAAATTCGCATAATTCAATAATAATTTTCGGTGAAGACAATATCAATATTTAATTTCATTTTTATTTCATTATGTATTTATTTCAATTGTATTTTTTTAATATGCAATAAACTGATTTATAATTTACAAGTCTCAAAAAGTAGGTGTTTGTGATGCAATCATCAGTAGTGGCCACAGAGAATATTAATTTTTATTAACCTTAAAAATAACTATAATACTTTTACAACCAATCGTAAAGGCTTAAATCGATACAATTTAATATAAAGGCCACAACAGGACAAAATAATAATGTGATAACAAAGTTAGGCAGTGACATATACTTACATTCCCTTTTGTATTTATTGCTCCAAAATACAGATTGCGAAAATGATTTTTATAAAATTCAAAGCTTAATTAGTTATAATAATATTAGCCAAATCGCTTTACATATATATTTTTTATTTTATTATTATTATATACAATGAGGTAGAACACGGGTTAAGACATGAGACTCAACCTTACATTTTGTTGATTAAAAATTTTAAAAATCACTATTTATAAAATAGGGCATCTGTATGTCAGAGCAAGTGTGTGACCAAAACTACAGTCGTTATTGAATTTGCAAAGAAAGATGTGATGTTTTATTTATTCTCGTGGCTTTATTGTCTATGGTAGAAGTGTCAAACGAAATTTAGTCAAAAATCACTTACATACAAATAATTAGGCAAGTAAGAAATTAATTTAGTTATGTATTTGGTATGATTGAGGTTTTATACAGAGTTATTTCAATAGTAAAAAAAAACTTCAGCATTATCCACACTAGAGTATACAGTTTGTAATATAGATGAAAAGTGAACTTAAAATGCTAAATATGTAAACCAGCAAAACAATACCTATCATGACATTGTTTTCTCATTTATAACCCTGTATAAATTATGCTTGTATTAGAAACTACATATTACACTAAATGTTTGTCTATTATTATTGTATGTGAGTATTGACAGATGATAAGCACAGAGATTGAGGTTCCTATAGATAGAAACAGGAGTTTACCTGCAGAATGGCACACATCGAAGATACTACGTGAAAAACTGTACATTACAAAATTAAAAAGATTATTCAATACAACTGTACTTGATATGATTATGTACATTTTTTTTTCTGTAAACCAGCTACTATCTGCAGATAAAGAGGCCTCGGCAGGCGCCTCTAAGATAACAGTGCAAGAGTTTACAATGCACTGGTAAGTATTCTTTCTGAATATCCGAAAAAATCCGCGTTTCAGACACCAAAGGTTTGTACTTTGACGCATCATCTCACCGAGCGTTCATTTGTTTTAAAGTCACTCGAAGCCCAGCCTCGTGATGACGCGTATCGGTCAACACGGCGGAGGCTCAGTCTCTCGTTTGGGCGAAGTGTTCTGTTCGGGCCGCGGCGGCTCGCTTTCCTCCAAAGCCAATTCGCGTCGTTTCAACTCAGCCTCTCTTTCATCTAGTGTAGCTTCGCGACGGACTAACTCAGCTTCTCTCTCGTCGAGCCGCCGCGCACGCTCCGCTAACCTTGCCTCAGCGTCCAGTAACCTTGCGGCCAGTTCTGGGTCGGTGTGCGGAGGTGGGGACGTCGACGAGGTCACATCGTCGACCGGCGGAGTGAGCGGTTTCAACGACACGTTCGGTTGGAAATCTTGTTCGAACCTAGTACAGTCGGCAATGCGCACCACTCTTTCTGGATGTTGGAGGACGGGTTCCCTTTTGTTCCAGGGCCTAAACGCGGACAGCGATCGGTATTGATGAGCGTACGGGTCTAAATAAACGGTGTAATTGTACTCCTCGCTTCGAGCCTTCTTTGGCGGCGACTCAGCGGGATCGGGCTTACACACGACCGTCTCCACAACCTGGAATTGAGACAAACATTCTGTTAATTATTTGAGTAACTCAGATAACACAAGAACTAAAGATAGAGTCCTGTGCATGGCAGAGTGAAGCCGGTAAAACTACACCTTCGCTTTGTACCAGCAAGCTTACACGCACACAAATGCAATTAAACTACGCCTCACCTTATTAAACTTTTACTAGAGAAAATTCTGAATTGCGCAGTGAGAGGGAATAATTCCCTCTCACTGCGCAATTCAGTACCATTCAGTACCTATTCAAAAAATAAAAATCAAGATGGAATCAATTGGAAACAAAAATTGAGGTTTCATCTTGGAACAGAAAATGTTAATACAGTTAACGACTTACGCACACGTTTATAAAACCGGCTTCACTATGCTGTCCGCAAAATTCTGTCTATAGTTCTTTTTTGGACTGAGGAGTGCTATCTACTGCAGATTTAACATTTTGTGAGTGATTTCTATAAGAAATTCGTATTATATAACCGTTATCTGAAACACATTCATTCGTCTTACGTAATGTGCAAACTGTGGTAGGTACATACGATAGTTCTGTGCAAACTCATCGGGGCGGTAGACGGCGCAGCGCACGTCATCACTGCCACCTACCCCCCTCGGCATTGGGCGATGTCGGCGTAAAGGTAGGCAGGAGGGATGGCGGGTGGGGTCTAGGGATGTAGGTCGTGGCCGGGCCGCAGACGACCCTCAGACGCCAGCCTCGCCCTACCCTCAAAACTGACACCTTATTGACGGCTCGCGCGTAAAAATGTACTAAGATTTTTGTCAACCTATCGATCCGACTGCCTATTGATTCTGGCGATACGTTTTAAGCAACGATGGTGTTTCACAATAGAATTAAAAAGAAATGCAGATATCAGAATTCACAGCATTTGCATAGCAGACAAAGGAATGAAATAAATTATGGGAAAGAATTGCCGAAATTTAATAATTATGAGAGTATTGACCATACGTGCAATCAACTAGGCATTCGTACCATTGTTTCGCTATGCTTTTTGTCAATTTCACTTTGACCCTTATGCGGGCGCTATAAAGATTATTTTAACATGGGTACACGTGTTTGTCGTAATGGCGTCGGTGCTTTCATAAATATAACTTCAAAACACAATGTCCATAATGAGAGAATGGCAGGGGTCCCGTTAACGCTCATCTTCAGAACGTGTACTAACTAGTCCAAGATAAGGAGACCTTCCCCTCGCCCTTGTTTCTTGGAACCGATGGTTTGTGGGATGTAACTAAAAGACTTTCAGGGATCTACAGTAAATGGATGAGTGGAGAGACTGACAAACATATTGCGACCTACTTGCGTGTAATTTAGCAACTGTTTTTCTCTCTAGCGCGTGCCAACATTTGCAAGTGACATGGGAACACTTTTCACTTCCCGAGTGAGAATATTTAACATATAACAGGAACTAGCGGTTTTAGGTAAAAGACGTGATATTCATTTTAGGTTTAGGCAATGTGTTATCACAACATTGTCTCTCCTCCTATCAAAGTCAGAATTGCACTTGAATACGTCTAGCGTTGCTTATTATTAGGTATGTGGAAATAATTATCTACCGTCATGAAAGTGAACAGCGATCGACAGCCCACCAATCAACTATTACTTTTAGAAAACAATTTCTAGTAACTATATGGATCTTGACACGTGTTATTGCGAGACTTGAAACGTGGCAAACAAAATAATACAATTTTCAGTATGTACTTGATTTGGAAAACATTTTACGATTACTGTTAAAAAAATAGTAATCACTAAAATATTTGATATTTAGGATGTAGGCGTTGATAGAGGCTACATAGAATAGAATAGACAAAACATCTCGAGAATCGACCGTTAATGCGGAACTCAATTGCATAAATAAACAATTAAGGTTGGTAGCGTCAGATGTGTATGGTTTATTTTATGGAGAAATGTAGGTGGTGTGAGATATATTTACTCACTCGCACAACCAAGCATCACTATATTATGCATTCAAATGTTTCGCCATAGATAGATAGATCTTCAGCACATGACCTTCGTAATTTAAGAGCGGGTTGGAGTCATCGTTTCTCTCCTCAGATCGAGCCAAAAATCAAATACTATGCTTTTGCAAATTGATTTTAATAAAATCTATTTTAGATAAAAATATCTTCACCCAAAGAAATAATGTAAATAGTGCTGGTTAATGCTCACTTAACCTATTATCTAACTCTTACATATCTCAATGAACTGACAAAAACACGTAAACGGCGGTGATTGTCGGCTCGTTGTATACAAATAAACCCTGTGGGTTTTCGTGTTAATTTAGTAATTTTATTTTAAATTAGTGACCCCGCTCCCGGCTTCGCCCGGCCACCAATTTTTTTTACGTACAAACCTTCCCTGATTATCCCTCTATCCATGTGAAGACAGAATTAAAATCGGTTCAGCCGTTCTCGAGTTTTAGCGAGACTAACGAACGGCAATTGATTTTATATATTCAGGGTGTAAGAGCAATAAATTTAAACGATGATTCTATAGAGTATACGCAGTTACCTTAACCTAATAATAATGCTCCAAAGTACTTATACTCAGATATATAGCAATGCAAAGTTATAATACATAATCAATGAATTTCATGTATCGCTAAATTGTCGGTTATCAGTCGTTAGATGTCTTGGTACAGGGTACTGGGGCGAGAACGATTGTCAATGTCAAGTAATCCGAATGGACACATTATGTCTGCAGTAGTACATTGCTTGCTCGATTAATTTTGTTAGAGAATAACAGTAAATTTGTTTTTTATTTTAATTAATTAAAACCATTTGGAATTAATTACTGATTCGTTAAAGGGTCTATATTTTAACTTATTGCTCTTATTACAGTTCAAAGCCTGTATATATATCGTAGATAATCACAATAAAATAAGATACGATATTTTATATCAATTTAAAGAAAGAATTTGTTTATAGCCCGCCCTGAGGTGACGTGAAGCCGTCAATATGACGTGCGCCTTGTTTTGACAACGAAAAAGAAATGACGCGAATTCCAAACTCGTATCCACCTAATAGTATAGTTCCAATTAAAAGTATTCTTTATTTTGTGTGGTGCCAGTTATGTTATTGCGAACTGCCAGTCCGCCATATCTGTCGCATTCTTGAATAAACAGTGTTTGTACTGCGAATGTTATTTTGCCATGCAATACCTAAACTAACTAACTACATAACAACCGCTAAAAGCAAACTGATAACGAACAGTCAATCTATTCTAAACGTGAACATGGCGTACAAGTTTTATTGTTTCAGAGTACGTGTAATGCGCCACTAAAGTTTTATTACAAGTCTTTACGAATCGTAAATTTTCGTTTTACGATATTATTGGTCCGTGTCATTGTTTGGCGATTTATCATCTTGCGATGTTCTCACGGTGCTATAGTGCTTACCGATAATCAATTCAATTGAAATCAGTTTAATAAAATGTAAAAATAGTGTATCCAGGCTGCACCTGATTAGGTCCTGTTGTAAAATTATATAGGAGAGGCCTTGTCTAGCAGTAGACGATGTCCTACGGCTGCCTCTCCACTTAGCTCCCGTGGGATTCTAAGATCATTCTTTTGCCTTTTGGCTCCCATGAGATCCCAGAGTATTTTTTTACTGCTCTTGGTTCCCGAAGGATCGTAAGATAATTATTTACCTACAGCCCTTGAATCCCATTTCCTTCTTGCTGACTACTTTAACACTGCAGAAATATTGATCTACTTACATTGATAAAATGATGATTAAAATTTATTTGTTTCGGCCACTACAATTAAATCTCCAGCCATATCACAATATCATTTTAGTTTTAGGCTTTGTTTGTTAGTTTAGCTAGACTAAAAGGGTCTTCGATTTTTAGTCGTCTATTCTTTTCGGTAGGTGAGCGATTTCAGCAGACATCAGCAAATAACTATAGGTACGCTTAATTATAAAATTGCAAATATTTTACCTCATTTAAATATCCATTTTTATATCGACACAAAGTTAAATCCAACTCGGCAGATCTATTTATACGCATGCCGTCGACGCATCACACCCCTGAGGGGTTGGAGGCACCAGACACAACCTTAAACCACCCTCTAAACGACCAAGGTCATGCTTTTGTCTGCGCTGAGTACGCCGGGCGATCATCCACTTTAATGCATCTATAGTTACGGTACGAATTCGGTTGGTACACGAATTTATTCAAACCAGTTGGATATTCGCCTTTATTTCTACTGGATTTAAGTTCACTTTTGTTCGGCACAGTACATGCTAGAGTATCTGTAGTATTTTCTCTAGTATAGGACGGTTGAGGCAATCAATGAGTTTCAGCCTTGCTATATTATGAATTATGTATGGCGTTGTGACTATGTAAGTAAAGTTGGTACGAAACAGGCTCGGCTGCTGTTTTGTAAGCGATACAGTGAGATATTGTTTTAAAAAATGATTACAATATGATACAATCTCAATATTATGGTTGATCCTTGAGCAAGTCATGGTATATTCTTTTATTTAACTAGTTTGTGCACGCGACTTCGTACACGTATCCTTAGAAATTATATCCTGTTTGTTATTGTGATGTATTTATTACATTACTGTAAAATTTCATGAAAATCCTCCTTCTCTCTTTCAAATATGATAATTCAGTTGTATGGAGATGAGGCCATCGGTGTTTTATTACTTTCAGTTTAACAGTTGAAACTTGTACCAATAAGGTAGGAAGAGATTATATATTTTCGTTTATGGGATATTTACAGAAAATTATTGAAATTAAGAAAGACTTTTATTTCTCCAATGTACTTTTTCTCCAATGTGTAAGTTGAAAAAAATAATGGCCTGAATTTGAACGATGTCCTTTACCTACCTATTTGTATTTTCTCGACGAACTGTGCACGTTCTGTCTACATAGTTGCTAATCCGTCCACTTGAGCATCTGTCCAGTTGCTACGGAGGCGTTAGGTCAACACACCCGGACACCGGATACTTCGTCAAACACCGCCTACCGTAATCATTAATAAAATATTAGAACAATGAATAAAAAAGCGATAAGTCTGATCCCGCGGCGTGATTAGATCGATATCGAAATGATAGTATAAGGTGGTATTTGATATTTTTAGCCACTGTGACTGCCGTGACATTTAACTCTTAATTCCATTTTGTTCACACTCCAATAAATATTATAGTTACCAGGCCTCAATGTCATATTAACAACAATATACAGGATGGAAAAATAAGTCGAGCCCTGGAGGGAAACTACCTTAAATCCTTAAGCTAGCTCATTTTACATAAAGGAGACATTCCTTTATTTTTAAAAAGAAACAAAACTGCATTCAAAGATTTTTTAAAACTCGCTTGGCTCGCCCGGGACTCGAACCAACTAAAATTAAAAAAAACAAACACTCGCTGTTTTATTATACTAATCGATAGGATATTATTCAGGATAAAATTTCTCTAACAAACATTTGGTCTTATTTTCGTCTGTCGTACAAGATGCATGAAGAATACCTATTTAGTACACAAGTTCTTTATACGTATCAGACATGTAATGTCAGATATTATAATGATACGATACATTTGGTCCCTGAGAGATCGTCCCTGGCGGGGACAAAGTCGCCTAATTTCATTTAATGTGTCCGTGGTCCCCAAGTTTGTGGGGACGATGGCGACTGGAATAATTTTTTTTATTTCACTTCGTCTCCGTGTTCAATCAATTTTTATTAGTTTTCAAAATTTCGTACTTTCATTTATATGTGCATTTTAGTCTATCGACGATTTTAGTGCTAATGTCTTTGTGATTTGATATAGCATTTCAAATCACTGCTTAAGATGCTTGGTTTATATGGAATATATATTATTATATATTATTAAGAAATGCGGGGTTAGGTGGGAGGAAGGGAGGAAAGAGCACTAGTTCACATGAGAGCGATAATGTCGGACAGATCTTACGATATTGGTTTACAATAATCTAAAACGGTCGACATAGCTTTATCTATGTTTATTATTAGTTAATATTATGAATTTACTTATCAATGTACGTCATACCCTAATATTAACATATAAATTATTTTTTTAATCAATCACAGTTCTGATTTTGACTCGTGAAATGATGGACTTGGAAATAGACAATGCTATGTTCTGTATGACGAGAAAAATAACAAATCCTTAGAATTTTAAGCTCATAAAATTGGCAGGCTGAAATAGTAAAGGCAGGCTATAGAATATAGCTTCAGAATCGATAAAGGTTTTCAAGTAGCAGTCAGCAAGTACGAGTAAAGATTACTCTTTTGTCCTTCAAGTGAACCTCTACGATTTAGGTAAGGCTTGAATTCGTATGACAACTGATCGTAGGATCAGTTGGATCATGTATTTCCAACTCCAATTGAAACCTAATTGAACCTAATATTTTGATTTGATTTGACTTGACATCCTATGAGTTCTATGAAGTTCCATGTCTAATAGGAGAACTCTACAAGTCCATGATTACAAGCTACTAGCTAACTTTTGTCCGCGACTTCGTCGGCATATTTTTATAAAATTATATAGCTTATGTATTATTTTTATGTACGAAAAATTATTTTACAGCAAAGTTTCATCAAAATAACTTTATTATTTTTTACATAAAATATTAAGATAAATATATGCTACCCATATTATCCATCATCATAACTATTAATTTTAGAATATATCCCATTTCATTCGCCTTTACACGAGGTTTTTTTTTAAAATATATCTAAAATGTACTTTTCAAAATTTTTAAAATGAAATTTAATTTTGTTTCTGATAATGCATGAGTGAAGCCTTAAAAATCTCAATTACATATAAAGAAAATTTGAAGAAAATAAATAAATAAACGAGAGAAACATTTTCAAGAAGCACACCAAACTCAAGTACCTAATGACACTTAATTTCATCGGGATAACTGCAAATTTAATTTTTGTATTTGCAATCATGTTTTCCCATTCAATTTAACTTTGAGGTGTACGGGGCAGCCAATTTGCGTGATCATTACGACGGAGGCCCCTCGAATTCACCCTTCTAGAAACCTATTATCACTTTACTTCGGGCATCGATCTTCCGAGAAAAGTTGATGTGTGGCCGATGAGGATATAATACATGTAAGCGAGTGTTGTACGCAGTTGATTCTCCGAACGATATTAAATAATAACAAAAAATAATGGTTGCTTCACATCGATGTCGTGAGCGCTCGGCGTGCATTCACAGTCACAATAGGTGCAACGAATACCGTAAGTGCTATATGTAATTATCTTCTTATGTGTATATATTTATATACAGCATATGATTACGACTCTGAAGAGAAAAGAATTTCCGTTTTCGGAGGAATTAGAATTTTTTTTTATTATAAACTAATTATTGTCACGTTTTAATAAGCGTGAAAAATTTTAAAAAATGGTTTGGTCTCATAACGTCAGAGTTTTCAAATCGTCACTTTCAAAATATTTGAGTTCAACCTTATATCTTCGTCGTAATTTAAGCTATTATAGCGAATTTGTATATTAAATATTTTTTCAAAAAAAAATTTGTACACTTTGTACTTATGTTACCGAGGTCAAAAATAGTTTTTAGAAATTTTGTACGTAAATCTCAGAAACAGATTTGGATGAAATTTGGCACACAAATATTTTGTTACCTTGATTAACATTATAGGATACTTTTTATCCTGGAAAATTTTTAGGTTTTTGTGGGATTTTCAAAAAACGAACAACAGCGCGTACGAAGTCGCGGGCGCAGCTAAGATATCTTAATAAAATTGTCCAAAAAAAGTTTCGTTCCGGTATCACTCATTTTCCGCACACCCCTCAAAGCTCTTAACTAAGATGATTAATGATACCGAAGAGGAGAATTAGAGAAACTCGCAAAAACACTCCACGAATTAATATTTAATTAAAAACTGAAATGTCCAAAGTTTATCTATTTGTAATGAGATTAAGACCGTCAACTTTCCCGTCCAATGTTTCCAAAGTAAATACTCGAAACTCTATTCGAATTTAAATTGCTCGAGCGTTCGCTAAAAAATAATATACCTAGAACTCACTTTTTAAAATTCCTCAACGTTCAACTAAATCTAATTTGTTATAGTTTCTTGCGACCTTAAGAGCAGATGGAGCGAGAATTTTTACTCTGTGACTAAGTGTAAAAATACATATTTTACGAAGTACCTTTTTTATCTAGTTTTTATTAGCATGATAAGAATTTTATATTAACGCCCTTTTTTTATTTAAAAAAGTGTGTAACTAAAAATTTAAATTCATAACAATATTATAAAGGGTTAATTAATGTGGAAATAAATAGAAGAAATGACTAAACAAGACTGACGAGCCCCTTGGTCGAGCGGCTAAGATGCTTGCTTTAATGCTCTATCTCAAGAGTCCCAAGTTCTATTCACGGCAGGGCCAACTTTGGAAATACACCTTTCATATTTGACTCTGTTCTAGAATCTAGATCTGACGACATTAACATGAAAAAATGCGTCACAAACCACGTGGGGTGGATGATGGGGTATGGTAGCATGTAAGCTTTAGTATCTTTTGAAAATACCAAATAGAGAAGGCGTTTGGAATATGAACGCAAAGTGTGAAGGAGGAATCGATTAGTTAGATCATTTAGGACAGTTACCAGCAGGAACTTGAGGAGAAATGATATAAGCAAATATTTATTTATTTACTGAAGTAGGTATGTTTATAATGTGACATTATAACCCACATCTTTTAAAGTCTTTACTAAGTGTGTGAATCAAGAGAATGGTATTTAAAAAAATCATATGCGACTAAGTGGGTCATGGGTGTGATTTTGCATCACAGCCAGTAATACTTTTTTCATTCATACTAAGGATTAGGTAGATGATATATACGAGTATATTATACTAGCGACCAGCTCCCGATTTTGCATAAGTACCAGCGGTTGAGCATACAAACAGCTAGTTTTATTTTATTATATATATATATATATATGTGTGTGTGTGAACAATTTAATCCCGCATAATGCCCTAACGATTTCATTTTTATAAAATAACGGAGGTGGTAACGCGTGCGCATTCAATATGTAACCCACATAGAACAAATAAAGTAAATATGTCAACAGATTTTGTAACAGAGCAAAATAAATGTCAACAAATTACATCTTACAACGTTATTGGCGATATTTATGAGAGGTGTTCTCTGCCAAAAATATTTATTATGAATTAAGATGCCATTTACTTCACTGTAACAAGAACGTTTCAAGATCAAAGAGTAACAATATCATTTTGATAAAATTAAGATTTAGTTTTAAAAAAAACGCTTTGGTATGGATCTGGAAAGTAGTGGCAGGACAAACTGCCTTTCGCAGTCATTTGGGCAGCCCGTCTGGCGGCAGTAACCATCCTCTTATGCCAGAGCCCTCCCCTCCCTAACCCTTCCCAATCCCTTATTCCTTAATCCTACTTAAGGTCGGCAGCGCATTGCAGCACCTGTGGCTTTGTTTTTTAATAGGCGACGGTAGCCACTTATACTAAGAAGTGGACCGTCAGCTTGTGTGACGAGCTTTACATAATAAAAAAATCTGATTGGATAGCTGAGTTAGGGGCGTAACGTCAATGTAGTTCTCTAATCCCTAAAAAATATGTGCCCTACCTATGTATGGTTCATCTATTGGATTTATTATTTGAATTTCAAAAATAATTTATTCAGCAACCCAATGTTAATACGCATTTATGTTTGGCATTTAAAATATTTGGCGTCGTTTCGTACCCCGCGAGTGGCTACTTCGTTAACCGAAGCACAACATACCACGAGGTGATTATCTATGACAAATTCTAGGAAAAACTAGCGAAACATTCGAGGGAAATAGCTAGCATATCATTTTAAAAAAAACGTTAGTCACAGGAAACTAACAAAACAAAAACCTGAAACTACTTTTGCTCTTTTTTCGTAGCGAAGTCAAATTTTAATGCGACATTGGTTTGATATAATTTCCAAGTAACTATATAATTATAGAAACGGCCAAAGAATGCCATAAAAATATTTCCCAGAAATTGTAACGTTTCAATTTTTATAAGATTTTTTTGTTAACACTGATTTTGAAAACTAGTTTACTGCAAGTAGAGCTAGCCACTGTGTTACATTTCAAAATAGATTCTTTTATTTATTTGTATTTGTAAGTTTTTAGAAAAAATATTAATTAAAAAAATATTAGATAATAATATTTATTTATGAATTACTAGAGACCAGCACCCGGGTTCACACGGATGTATTTTTTTCTGCAAATTATATACACAGATCATCCTCGTTTATAGCTCTTTTCATAAGTGAAAACCGTATCAGAATCCGTTGGGTGATTTATCGGAGAGAGAAGACAAGCGGACAGCGACTTTAGTTTATAACTAGCTGTTGCACGCGACTTCGCCCGCGTAACTTTATAAAATATAGCCTATGTTACTCGCTGATAACGTAGCTTTCTATAGGTGAAAGAATTTTTAAAATCGGTCCAGTAGTTTTTAAGTTTATACAAACATACAAACTTCTCTCTTTAACTATAATATTTTATATTATACGTCAGTATACATTTTATTTATAATATGTATTGTATAGATAAAGACCATAGATATCGGAAACCATTATTATTTCTAATATAGATATAGACAATTAAATAACCACTCACAATTTAGTTTATTATATTTGGTTTTCTGCTGCGTCTTTGTAACCAATACTCAATTAGAATATATGTTGATTGCAATGAAAGCAATAAAATTGGCGATGGAAGCCATAAAATGTACCAAATCATTGAATAAGTACTCTTTCATCTGTGACTGTGACACTGCATTTGAAATTCTTAGTTGCTGACGCATCTGCGGCCAGTATCTAACCTCAAATATATGGAATCTGAGAATCGTTGGAACAATTTAAAATTTTAATATCACTCATTTTAATTTCCGATGATCAGCAGTCCTCTTATTATTCAAGCAATCACAAAGCGTTGAGAGGCAATTGATAAAAGCGTGAAATAAGTCCCTGAAGATTTTCTATTTTATGAGAGCACTCAAACATTAATTGATAACATTAATAATGGAATAATAATAATAAAATGTTTACGAAAATATTTCTTATAAAGGTTTCATATTAATTATTTTATATTTTCAATAATTTTCTAATCAAAAATGTCAATGTCAAAACTGTGTTTTAAACAAGTTCCAATAGCAAATTTAATAAATTAATAATCTTATTGAGTACGTATTAGTGTTGCCCAAAAGTCTTGCAAGTCTTGCAGTCTTGGTCTTGTTCTTGCATTTTTGCAAGACCAAGACCAAGACCAAGACTGCCTAATTGTAGCAAGACCAAGACCAAGACTGACCCTGCAAGACTTAAGCAAGAACAAGACTAAGCCTGCAAGACTCTTGCGTCTTGCAATTTAAATCAAACCACTGAGTCCACGAGAGCGGAACCGCGGACTCAGCTAGTTCATTATACATCATAGGTATTGTATTACTATATTTACATCCTGTAAATTACTACGTAAATTATAATAGTATAATTTACGTAAATTTCTAATAGAATTTTGCTCCGCCCCTTTATTTTTTATTAAACATTTTTTCAATGAATTTATAAACTGAACTGTTATTGGTAACGAATTGTATTATTTGATAATTGAAAAGATAAAATATAACTACTGTGTACCTACTGGAGACAAAATAAATAAAAGGAAGTCATAATCTGGCGACGATACGATAATTGATTTATTTGCTGACAGATCTACCAATTTTTTTTTAGTACGGAGCTATTATTTAAGGGACAAATCTATTATTTTCACAACAAAGTTTTATTCATAAAACAAAAAACTACGATTTTTTTGATAAAACATTTATTATTTTAGATACATATTGACATTAATTTGTTAATTCATACCTGGCGACACATTTATTTAATTGACAATGAAAATATTTCGTGCCGACAGATCTATTAATTAGATAATAGGTACAAGTTTATAACAAAATATAAATTTTGATGACGGAAAATATAGTTCAAAAAAAATTTAGGTGCTGTCGATGAAGGAAATAATCTAGGGCCATTGAGAAGCGATTCCAAATGTAAACAGTTACCGCAAGGTCATTTTTTTATGCAGGGCTTTAGCGCGGCGATGTCCGGGTTGTCCTTGAATATTATTCTATCTTGTGTCAAATAGATACAACATAGAAAGAGATAATAGATTGTCAGTTCAAGTAAGGTGAATAAACTTTTGTATCTCAACAATTTGGCTCTACTTTAAATATTAAAATATTTATCCATAAATTATAAAGCCATATATCTGACATTATAATCTAACCAAAAGAATAGACTAATGCATTTGAAACAAAAAGTAAATAGTAAATACATAAGTAATATTTCATGTACATGAAATATTACTTATTTCATATAGATGATTTCATTACATTTAAAAATTTAATATTAAGAAGACATCAAATCAAGAATAGGTAGTAAAAACAACTTTTGACTATTTGATTTTCGCCGCAATTGCGTAGTTGTATTGATATGTGTAAGCAAATTCAGTTCTTAAAAGTATAAGCACTTAAGTTAAATTTCAACAAAAATACGCACGGTGAAAATTCCAGTTTAAAGTTATTTTTTACATGCTTGCCTCACAGCTTCTTTGTGTAGCTAATGACGCCCTAAATATCTACGGTTTAAAGTGTAAATTCGTTTGCACTGTCATAAAGCGGCAACTTTTGTCGGTTCTCTTTCTAGATTCTACACAAAATTGATTCAACTCTTAACATGTTTATGAATTTATTTAAAAAGAATTTAGCGAGTTATAATCAGTTTTAACATGGTTTTAACCAAATACTATATAAGTAATATTGGTAGTAGGTTTTAACCAAATCAATTGCATACTTGATTATGTTGTGTTATTTATATAGTTTATGTAGTGCCCGCGACTTTGTCCGCGTAGAAAAATAAAAAGGTTTTTATTAGAAGACCCCTTCGGAACAGTACTTATTCTGGGTGAAAAGCACCTATCCTATGTCTTTTCTTGTATCCCTGACAACGTGTGTGCGAAATTTCATGATAATCGGTTGAGTAGTTAGGGCGTGAAAAGGTAACAGACAGACAGAGTTACTTTCACATTTATGATATTAAAGTATGGATTACGTTTTGCCCGCGTCTTTGTTTACGTAAAGTACGATTGGTATAGGTAATAATTAGATAGGCATAATTGTTACTTAATGAAAATTTATCTTAATTCAAGTAAACGAACAGCCACCTTCGTGATCATGACGCTCATGTTGTGGACGTGTCCGGTCCGCGTAGATACTGGATAGGTAGGTACTTACCTACCTACTTACATAGGTATCTGATTAAATTATAGACTAGCTTTTGAACGCAACTTCGTCCGCGTCTGCCGTCTGGATGAAGATAAAAATGTATCTTTTCTGTACCTATCTCTTTAAAACAATTATACCTATTTCAATTTTATTTTCATACCTACGAAGTTCATACCTACGCTCTTGTTCATGCTCTTGTTTAATTAACTTTAACTTATATAACATTGGTAGGTACTTACCTAATTAATTAATGAATTTTAATGCATTTGAAAGAAATCGAAAGAAATCTTGTAGGTAGGATAGTAGGTACAGTGGGGTGTGGGGTACGAAAACCTTCGTAATTTTTCAAATTCATTCCTTTATCAAGTCGTTGACTCTTAATACCTTTTGAAACTAAAGCACTAAGACAGCTTACAGACGTTTGAAATGAAATTTTGGCATGACTGATAATTGCCCTTGTGCATCATGTTTAGTATGTTAGTGATAAAAATTGTACCTAACCAATAAAATTATACAAACATTGTGTATGTTGGTACTTATCAAGTTTATATTACTCCCGATATAGGTATGTATTTATATAGTCTTCTTAGGTTTATATTCTATTCAGCAAAATTTAAAACTCATCGAGTCGAGTATATCAAGGTAGCAACAGTTTTTGCGCCAGTTAATATGATGGCTAAGCTCTTTTACTTTACGCGATATAAACCATTGGTCGGTCGGCGGTGTTTATAATTACATGTTTCATAATCATTGATGTTTATGGGTGGGCCTTTTCCATAGAAAATAACACTGGCAAAACAATCCGCAAAATTACGCGTGTACTTGGTTTCATTTTAAAAAAAGTTTGTAACCGCAGTATTGCAATATAATATATTCCGCAGTGGTGTCCGCTTACACGAAGCTAGAACAGAACAAGGGATCCGTGGAGTGGATGCAGATATTTATAACTGTGTCTGTATAATAGTAATGTATGTGCCGGTGTTACTTATAAAAATTAATAAAAGTGGATTATACCAAATATAATATATAAAAATAAATAAATAATTAAAATGAAATACTTACTAAAATTACATCTTCGTTAAATTAACAAGTCAAAGTCAAGTTAAAATAATTTGTTCATTTGAAACATTTATATGTACTTAATTACTCATTAACGTCAAAACAATATAAAATTAAGCTTTTGATAGTTATGAAGGTTTTTATTTTATTTATTAAAATATAATATTTATATGTAACATTTTTATAATATTGTTATAAAAATATTATATATAAATATTATTTTTATCAAATTTAATAAGTAGCAAACTAAAACATTAAATTACTATAGTTAGCAACCGACTCTACTAATTTCGTTAATCACTACTTACGTACCTACAAAAAATTATTAAAAGACTGTGCGACACAGCATTTGACAATGTTTGATCGCCGCCGCTCTCACATCAAAGGTTGCCGATGTTCCAAAGAATAAAATAAATTTACAGGTGCTCAGAACGAATACGAATACAGATTTTGTTAAAATAGGTACATATTAGACAATTTATTGTAGTGATATTATTGTAGTAATATTGTGTTATATTAGACTGTAGGTGAAAATGAAAAAAATAAAAAATGTTTATTAACAGTTTGAAAAATAATTTTTACAATAACAATGATTGAAGACTCCTTTTAAGCGGAAGCCTGTGCCAGGAGCCTTCGCTCTTCCATAAAAGCTAGTACTAACAATATAAATAATATTTAAATAGATGTGTGTGCGTGTGTGTGTGAGTGTGTGTGTGTGTGCGTGTGCTTGTGCGGTGCGTGTGTGTTTTTATTGTATTAGTATTAACAGGTCTTCTACTTCGTCGTACTTTTTAGTTTTAAGCCAATCCGTGATAAGTTTTTTACATTTGGAGTATAGTTTGTCATATATATATATATATATATTTCTTTATTAACTTTGTTATACAAAAATGATGACCTAATATAGTATTGCATTTGGGCAAATTTAGTTTTTACTTTGACCATTTTAACTACTTTATCTCTTCTTCTTCGTGAAACTATGTTAGGGTCAAATATGTTTTATGTTTTTTCAGTATACAGTTTAGGATGTATAATTTTTTTAGTATGTATATATACAGTTTTTTTAGTATGTATATAATTTTTTTAGTAGTAGGATGTATATATACAGTGTAGGTATATCAAATTCTATCGTACTCTAGTAGCTAGTAAGTACATAAATACAGCAGACAACATACCTAGGCAAGTTTGATTTAATTAACGTTAATTCCATCGAAAGAAGAACATAATAGACAATATTATTTATTTACACAGCTATTTTATTGTTAAGTAGGCATACAATAACTGGTGACACTTCTGTATTTTTTAATCTTCCAAAGAATCATTATTTTTATCAAAGAATGCCGACTTTCCTTTATCGGTGTTTTGGCGTGTGCTTATAAATAGGAGTTATTGTTTCAATTTCATTTATTCCCAATTGAGCTTCCCTTCGAGTATAGCGCATTAATTGTTTCTTCCCCATAAACCTGCTCTAATCTATGTTGACATGAGTGACAGTGACGAAGATTCAAATAGTTATAGTTCTAGTCAGAGTAGTGAGAGTTGGAGAATTAGATCTAAAAAACCTAAAAGCAAATTCGATGAGTTTTTCGAAATAATTCATGCGTCTCAAATTGCAACGTGTAAATTGTGCCAACATAAAAAAGTTGAGATAAAAATGAAAAATAGAAACACTTCAGGCTTAAGGAAGCATCTACTATCTTTTCACAAGAAGGAATCGCAAATATTTCTTCCTTTAAAAAAACCCACATTAAGTGGAGATATATCAAGATTTTTAATAACCGCCGGAAAAAGTAGACAGGTAAGAAAAAATATACTATATAAATACCTACTTAATTAATTACAGTAATTTACCTAAATAAAGTCGCTGTTGTTCGCCGAACAGTTTTTTTTTTTTACTTCTACCATTTACTTTTTTTACTTTTTTTTACTTTTGTTTAAATTTCTATGTATCGTATATACCTATATTTTTTATGTCAAGGTCGGCAGACAGGCTGACGGTCCATTTGATGGTAGGTGACTACCGTCGCCTATAACACCAGCAACGCTACAGGTGCTGCAAGTACGCAGCCGACCACAGTAGGATTAAGGATAACGGATTGGAAAGGGGAATGGAATAGGGAAATGGGATATGTAATTTAATAATATTATTAAGTTATATGTTTTATTTTATTATTTTATTTCAGTCAGTATCTGAAAACCGCAGTGGCAACTTTATGACAGCTACTGTTGATTGGATTGTAAAAAAATATCTTCCCTTCTCATTTTTCGATGACGAAGATACACAAGAATATTTTCGATTGATTTGCCCGAATACAGTATTTCCTAAAAGGTCGACACTTAGAAGGATGGTCAAAGAGCGATTTGAAGAACTACAATCACATGTTAAAAATCGACTACAACAATACTCATGTAAAATGTCATTTACCATTGATGGATGGACGTCCATTGCTGGTAGGAGTTACTACGGGGTCACTATTCATTTTATAGACAACGAATGGAAGTATCGATCTTTAGTCCTTGATTTTATACCATCGCGCGGTCGACATACTGGGGTAGATATTGCAACGATTTTCCAGAAATGTTTATCGGAATATGACATTATTAATAAAATACAGGGTATCACAGTCGACAACGCAACTGCAAATACAAAATTTATGTATGAACTTGGCAAACTGCTACATTTTGATTCAGACAATCAACATTTCCGGTGCTTTGCTCACATTTTAAACCTTGGTGTGCAAGATTTATTAAAGACCTTAGCATTAGACAGTGAAACTGACAATGAAGAACAGGAACAGTATGAAGACTACCAAGACAAAACTGAGGAAGATGAAGAATATGCGCCAAATATTGCAGACTCACGTACAGCTATTACAAAATTACGCAGTATTTCCAGTAAAATAAAAAGAAGTGAGATACTGAAGAGGAAGTTCCAGTCTGCTTGTGAAGCAGCTGGCGTGCCAACAAATCTGAATCCCATACTCGACTGTCCAACGAGATGGAATTCCACACATGATATGATTGGATTTGGTTTAAAAGTTAGAACTGGCATTAACATATTGTGCACTTCTGTCGTCGAATTGAATGTTTTTCAAATCACAGAAATTGAATGGCAAATACTCGAAAAAATATATAAGTTTCTAATAAATTTTAAACTTTTATCAACGAAACTTGGTGGAGAAAAATATGTTACATTACCACTTGTCATTGTATCATTCAATCTCTTGCTCGACAAAATTGAATCCATGGTTAAACAATTAGATGAGAAACCTAATCGAACCGAAGTGGATGAAAGGCTGGTTCTAGGTTTCCAAGCAGCCCGAGATAAAATGCTAAAGCATTATAAAAAGAGCAACTGGATTTACTGTACCACTTTAATTTTAGACCCAAGGCACAAAGCTCAGACTTTTGATATGACATTATGGGGGAAGCAAATTAAAACAGAAAGCCTGCTCAAATTTAATGAACTTTATAAAGAGTATAAAAATCTACACTCGGCGGTGTATAAATCTCCACCAAGAAATAAAGTATGTGAATATAGTGAAGATGAAGATGTAATAGACTTTGAAAAACTGTATGCACGTCCCTCTACGTCATCTCGATCTGGATCTGGTCTTCAAGGCTTAGTTATTGACGAGTTGGAGGAGTACTTAAGTAAACCAAGAGCCGCCAGCTCGGAAGACATTTTAGAGTGGTGGAGGACGCATGAGACGGAATATCCGATTTTATCTAAGATGGCTCGTGATTTTCTTTCTATACCTGCAACTTCAGTACCTGCTGAGAGATTATTTTCTGAAGCATCGTTAGTAATTAGAAAACATAGAAATAGGTTAAGTGATGAGTCAGCCAGATGGTTACTTTGTATTAATTCTTGGTCAAAAGAATTAATATAAAGTGAACTATTGCATCATGTCAAAGCTATTGCTAATTTGTGTTTTGTTTTTTATTTAAATAAATTGTAAATTGCATAAATTATTTTTATTCTACAACTCTTCTATTCCATATAAGGTGAGGGCCTATCACTTCACAAAGTCTTTAAAATACTTATTGTCTAGTTAATTTTATTAATTTGGTTGACCTTTATTTAAGCTCAAAATGTACCTATTGTTACCTTGTCTAAGTAGTAAACTAACGTGTTTAATAATGGCAATAGGCTAATAGTCCAATCAAGGCTTTAAATCGAAATTTGAGGTAAGTACAGGAATTTGTGATATGTTCTTCTTTGCAGTATTTAAAAACTTTTTTCAAAAAAAATATTTCTAAACCCCCGAGCAAGGGTTTCAAGATTACTCAAAAATGGTAAGTGCTAGAACAAAAAGTTATTAAGAAAAATTGTAAAGCAGGAAATTTTATATAAAAAAGATTTATAGACTTTTTTCTATTATTAAAAATAACAGAGTTAGGGCGGTTTGAAGTTAAGGGTTGAAATATGGAACTAAAAATCATAGCGAGCTGAAATATTAATTAATTTTCAATATATATTTTTTCTTTTACTTAGAAAAATATAAATTTGTTTTTTTTTTTCAATTGTTAATAAAAAATGACAACAATTTTAATTTTAGTCCAAGAAAATGGTCCTCTAAAACCGAATTTTGAGATAAATACCGGATTTTTTTTATGTATGTATTTCTTTGAAAAATCTAAAAACGACTAGTAAGAGTTTTTTTTGTAAACAACCCTCAAGAAGGGGTGAAAAAATTCCTATACTTACCACAAATTTCGATTTAAAGCCTTATTTGATTGGACTATAATAGGTGATTGCAAGACTTGCGAGACTCTTGCTGCAAGAACAAGACCAAGACCAAGACTGTGAGCGCAATACCAAGACCAAGACCAAGACCAGGTATATTGACGCAAGAACAAGACCAAGACTGGCTAAGTCTCGTCTTGGTCTTGCATTTGGGCAACACTAGTACGTATGGTAAATAAACAAATAAATATTATAGTCATATAAAATCTAAGTGTATGATACTTCCCATTCGATTTCGATTTAGTTTATTTTGAACTATTTTATTATTATTATTATTATTTTTAAGGAGTCACGACATTTGTCAGATCCGTTTTTCGTCAGAGCTACATGGTATACGACGTATATTATTACCTATTCTAATATGTATACGTCGAGAGAGAATGTCAATCTCCTTCACAAAATCGCCAATAGCATGTGCAAATGTTTTTTTTTTTTTTTTACTTTTTATCGGACATCTTCACATTGGCTCTGACGGGACAGAACTAGGATAGCCAACATTGGCACCAGCGTTGGACCCCACGTGTGGAGCCCAGCCAAATTACGAAGTAACTAGTTAGTTAGTAACTGAGGCCCAGTTTTCGGTTGCGATAGGCGTATGATAACTCGCGTGAGCGAGTTAATTGCCCGCGAGTAGTCTAATAACTACTCTAATCTGGGGGCCTAGCCAAGATGTACATTAAAGAAAACGCTCCCTAGCGAACTTTACGAAGCGAACAAAATAAAGCCCGGTGATTGGTTGTTGTAACGCCCACATAAAATTTTGACCAATCACAAAGCTTTGTCCGTAGCGTAGCGTAGCGTTTACGACTGTAGAAAGCACTGCGTTTGCATCTTGGCTAGGCCCCCTGATCTCTCTAGGCAGCCTAACCTAACCATATCCCTGCTCTAAATAGTTACATTAACTTTCTTCCAATAAACAACACGATGACCTCATTGTGAAATGTTGGCAGTGTTGCCAATATGCTAAAATTCCATTATGATGGGTAAGAGACTACTTATTACCTGATTCATTTGTGGGAATTTTTGAATACCATCGAAACATTTATATCTAAATAAACCCAACAGCAACTTGACTTTGTAAACATAAGTTTTGATATTTCGATATTTGTTTCGCGTTTAAAATTTAAACACAAAAATTCACCGTCGATTTTATAGATTAAAAATACAAAAAAAAAAAAAACTAAAAATTTGCACCATAATAAACTAATCTATTTCGTATCAATGTCTAGACCAGGGATTCCCAAAGTGGTCGATATCGACCCCTTGGGGTCGATATCGGTTTCCTAGGGGTCGACATAAACGAAAAGTGATTTTGGGGGTCGACGAGGTCTAAAAATCGACCCCTATTATATTAACACAAGTTCTTATTTAAAACTTTCAAGATAGGTAAGTAGGTAGTTACTGTATTGTTTATGTTGTGTTACGTGTACTAAGAATAATTAATATTTTTGTAGGAAATAATGTTCCAGGAATGTAAAGTTTCAAGTTCGTACAAGATGAAAAACTCGGCAAGTCTATGTGGACAAGTTTGTGCAAGATTGAGTTGGAGCGTACGTCTTTCAGCGGCGTTTTGACTTGCTCTCTATTTGACGATAAAGTGCTTATCACACTATTCAATTTGAACGATTCCTATTTAGGAATCTAAGTAGTGAGCTCGTGATCACACTACGCTAAATTGATTTCTAAATCGAAGATATAGAGTTGAAAATGGATAAACTCTTAATTGAATCCAATCTGTTCTAACTGCGATCACACCTTCCGATTTCCTAAATTGGAATCGTTCAAATTGAATAGTGTGATAGCGGCTTTACGCGAATTAAGACGAACGAATTCATGATCAAGTCCAAACATGTTCCTGATATTTTACTATTTAACGAGCTTGCATTTAGGTTGAAAGTTCATTTGCGTTTTGAAATTCGTTGGAGCTTGAACGATAAAAACTCATATAGCTAAGTACTCATTTATTTCAAGAGATTACAAACTTATTACAAAGCTAAATTAAGTGAAGTAAAGTGACTGAAAAAGTGTTAAACACAACATACAACATATTTTAAATAGGTATGTATAATTGTATTTGTAAAAATTACTAACACTTAAGTCTTTGGTTTTCGTTCTTATTCTACCTAATTACCTAATACGAAGTTTCTATACCTAATTACCTACTGTAGTTACTTCCCAATATAGGTATCAAAGTTTATCAAAGAGTAAGTCAGTAATACTTAACAAGAATCCATTAACTGAGTGTGATAAAAATAAGATAGTGTGCAAATTTAACAGTTTATTATTGTTTTTTATTTAGGTTCCTTATTTTTTTGTTTGCAGAATTACTGAAAGTTTTATGATGGCGGACACGAAAAAAAAATGCAGACAATACAGTTTGGACTACTTGAAGTTCGGATTTATTGCATCTCCATCAAATCAACACTTCCCGATGTGTCTCATATGTGAAAAAGTATTTAGTAACGATGCCATGAAGCCTTCAAAAATGGATGACCACTTATCAAGAGTACATGCTAACAAAAAAAGTAAGCCCTTGTCATATTTTCAAGCACTGAAAGAAAAACTAGACAAAAGGCCATCCATAGGATCGATCGAGGTTTGCGTCATCATCTATTCGAGACAATGATGGTTTACGAGCGTCCTATAATATATCTTTACTAATAGCGAAGTCGGGGAAACCCCATACAATTGGAGAGCAGCTTATCTTACCAGCCATTGCGGAGGTCCTTAACAATGTATTGCACAAACCCGCACATGATATTTTAAAGAGAATACCTTTGAGCAACAACACCGTTCAGAGACGCATAGATGAGATGGGACGCGATGTGGAAAACATTTTATGCAAGTTCTTACAGACCCGCAGATTCTCTCTCCAGTTGGACGAGTCTACATTACCCGGCAATGAAGCTCTATTGTTAGGATATGTTCGATTTATCAAAGATGAAAATATGTGCCAAGAACTGATTTTTGCTGCATATTTAGAGACTGATACTAGAGGAGAATCGATTTTTCAGGCCGTGGAACATTTTTTTACTGATAAAGCTATTCCATGGAAGAATATTGTTTCTGTTGCGACTGATGGTGCACCGTCTATGGTTGGTCGTCATCGTGGCTTTATAGCTCACTTAAAGCGACAACTGCCTGATGTACTGGTTATTCACTGTGTGATTCACAGGCAGCATTTAGCAGCAAAAAAGCTGAGTCCTAGATTGCATAAGTCTTTACAATATGTAATAAATGCTATCAACAAGATTCGAAGCAATTCTTTGAACTCTCGGTTATTTGCTCAACTATGTGACGAAAACGACGAAGTCTTTACTCGGTTACTTCTGCACACTGAAGTTCGCTGGCTATCAAGAGGCTCTTGCTTAGAAAGATTTTCAGCCCTTTTTGAATCTGTGTTGGAGTTTTTACAAGAAAAAGATCCGAATTTGAAAGAAAATCTGAACAATTGTAAAACAGATATTTATTACTTGACTGATATCTTTGGAATGTTCAACAAAGTTAATTTGCAACTACAGGGTGATGATCTTAACTTGATTAAAACAAAATCAATAATATCGGCCTTCGTGGGTAAACTAGTTCTTTATAAACAAAATTTAGGCAGAAAAGAATATTCGCAGTTTCCGCATTTGTCAAAATTACCAAAAATGCTTCAAGATGATGACATTTTATTATATGTTACTCACTTGGACGCATTACACAAGGATTTTACGGAGAGGTTTGATGATCTTTTAAATTTACAAATTCCTCAATGGATAATAAATCCGTATAACACCACAGCCATAGAAGAAGCCAATGTGATAATGCAAGAAGAGTTGATTACCATCAGCACAGACGAAGAGCTTAAGCAAAAGTTCAACCAAGGCTATCAGAAGTTCTGGTTGCAACGCAAAATTGAAACACAGTATCCTACATTGTGGAACATTGCTGAAAAATACCTTATCGCTTTTCCATCATCATATCTAGTTGAAAAAAGCTTCAGTGTGGTAACAAACATTTTGACAAAACAAAGAAACCGTTTGAAAATCAACGAACGTGGAGATTTAAGGCTGCAACTCACTAATATTGAACCGGATGTAGCTAGATTGGTAGATAGTCACCAGGTTCATCCATCGCACTGAATGTTTTATTTTCCCTTTGCGAATTAATAGTTTTTAAAATAAAATTTCCTACCAACTTAAGATGCTTTATGTATTAATTTGTAATAATTATAAATTAAACTTGATATTTACTGAATTGGATTGTCTTTTTATTTTGTTAAATTTTGACGAGAAAATGAAATCAACTTCACTCACTTAACCAAGTGCAAAGTTTTCTAATTGGCACCTTAGTACCTAGGTATTTTGTACCAATAGGAAAAAACTAAAGATAGACTAAGATAGATAGCTGCTTTAAGTTAGCGGACCATTATGAATAAGGGGGTTGGTCTTAAAAGTAGGTAATTTGACCATGGGGGTCTGAGGTAATAGTTCATTGTTGAAAAGGGGTCACTTGTCCAAAATAGTTTGGGGAACCCTGGTCTAGACAGTCTACGGTATAATGCCTGCGTGTCTAGTACGCTCGATTTCTCAACAACAACGTCTAGAAATAATGACATAAAATACATATCTACATATTACATGTGTGTGGTCTTCAACTGCAGTTGATAGAAGGAGATGGAAAGTAATGTTGGAAAACCAAACACACAGGAAAGTCCACTTGCTTTTTCATTTATTTCAATAAAAAAGTTAGAACTAATATACATATCTTTACTTTAATTGGCAACTCTATTTCTCTAAATGGAGTTAATCTATATTATGTCTATAATATAGACTAACTATAAATACAGAATAGGAATAGAGTTGTTAAAAAGTATAAACAGGTAGTAAACTATCTGTGTGCCAAATTTCCACCAAAATCGTTTTATAGCGTGCACAGACAAACAGACAAAAATTCTAAAAACTTTTTTTTTTTACTTAGATAAGTACGTGTTTTTTTATGTCTGTACATCAAATATTTTTTTAAACGGCTCTGACAACATTTAAATTTTTTTTTTAGAATTATACAAAAAATCTAAAAACTTTTGACCTTTGTAACCTAAGTACAACGTGTCCAAAATTTTTTTTTTTTTAATTAATGTTCACACACGACTCGTTTACGAATTTATTAACGACTGTATAGATTTATTGTTAGCAAACACCTGTTAGAAATGTAGTATCACATTAGGTATATTGGCAATACGAAACCCGTGCATGAACGAGTCACAGCAAATGAAATCTAACACGTCCTTATTTCTCGGAAACCTTACTGACAAAACAAAACTATTATTGGACGGAAGAAAATGGACCCCAACGATATACGGACGCTGTTATATTTTGTAATTGAGCTAACGTACCGGTTAGTATGTGTAATTATGTCCGTTACATTACGAAACATAATACATGTATACCTAGATGAGCACAATAACATTTTGATGTGACTACAAACTACAATACCAATGTCAAAGCGGGAACCGCCCAAACGTCATATTGACAGATGACAGGTTCTAAAAATTCTAAAATATAATTTAATAATATAAATTGGTGCCCGCGACTTCGCCCGCGTTGAAAAATAAAAATATATAATAAGCAAGATAACGCTTAACCTCTTGTTGCTATGACACTTTGGTCAGGCGTTAGTATTTTTATTTTAGATGATCCCACCGAAACAGGGGCCTTAGTCAAAGTAACATTTTAAAAACGATAACGAAGTTCGAAAGAATGAAATATATGGGATGTATCACGTGATTTAGCGACGGCATAATGTCAATCCCTTACATTTTATTGTTTTCGAACTTCGCCTCAGGCGGCGTCCTAATTGGCTACGATCGTACGGCAAACGATGCGTTTTCATCGCGCGATGGTCTTGAAATTCTATTGGTGAGAGATTTTTTTAAATCGAATGAGTAGTTTCAAACATTATCTCCTACATACAAATATACAAACTTTACCTCTTTATAATATCAGTATAGATAATTCTAATTAAATAAGTTCATCTTTTGCAGAAGACAGAATTTCCTACGTTCACTAGAAACATTTCGTTATTCGCTGGAAACGTGAATAAAGAAACTATTGGCAGTGCATTTTTAAACATATCGCTAGACTCGAGTTATTCTATTGTGTTTTCCGATTACCTAATGGCACTCATTTGCATAACATGTACATTCATAGATAATACTAAGCTATTGTGTGGATTCACTATTATAATAGCGGTTAGATAACAGATAAGCCTTATTTAAATAAAAAAAACCTTGTCAAAGTATTTATGAATAAGGAGCCGTATTATATAGGTATTAATTAATTGGTAGCCAGTCTGGCTGCTGTAACCAGCTCTTTACAGAAGACCACTGCGAAATTATAGCATGTGTGCTGTTGTATTTCGGTCTACGGAAAGACGCCTAGAAATTCTCAGTATGTATTTACGAATATCCCTCTTAGGATTGATTTCTGGGGTGGATAAACGAAATAAAAGTAGAATAGTAGGGGACAATCTCCTCCCTTGCCTGGATATACCTACTACCTGTTTTTCGTAATATTTTAAACATAAATTGGCATTAATAAATAAAATACTCAGTCATATAATGCAGGCATGTACAAAGTTAAAAAAATATGCAATTTTTATTACTGTAGAATAGGGAATCGCTTTGAATTTTTATGATAATTTATTTTATAACAAAAGTAAGCGAAAAAATCTACCTACTGCCTGTCAAATTATGCATTAGACTTCGTTGGAACTGGAAGAATTCGTCACGTAACATTCGCATTGACACAGCTGACAGCGATGAACACAGAAAAGTAATTAGTCATAGCCATCAACTGGCGGCCCGTAAAGTAGGAACGCTCCCATTAAAACCGAAGATAATTCAGGTGGCTGAATGACTCATTGCCTTTGCGTGCCAACACAAATAAAAAGAAACTTACGCGCTAACAAATCCGCTGTTTGCACAAAACTAATCAATTCAACGTGGCGTAGAGGCAGAGCGTTTTCAAAAAAATTGTTCATAACTTCAAAATTGGATTCTTGTTTTGGTAAAATAAAAAACAAGCAAATGAATAACTGATTACAATAAAGTTTCTTCACTTTTTAATGCGTAGTATTTCATTTACTATATTTATATTAAGTAACTAGCTGTTGAACGCGACTTTGTCCGCGTAACTTGAATCAACTTGAACGTAGATGAATCAAAAACTGTATTTCCCGATTTTGTTATCACTTTTCTGAATTACCTTCCACTGTGAAAGCAAATTTACGTACGTATTCATGTCTAAAGTCTCTTCATAGTCTTCTCTATACTGAAGATTTTAATGGAACAACAAATAATAGAAAGGTCATACAGTAATAAAATTATAATTACTTTACAAAAAAAAAACACATAAAAGTTTGACATTTAAGTAGTACCTATTAGCATTAACTAGGTAGGTATATTCATGGCTTTGTTAGTCAATCATATAAAATAATTTTATTTTCATGCAAAAAATCGCAGTCGTAAATTGTGCAGCACATCTGGCGGCAGTAACCATCCCCTTACAGAAGACCACCATGAAAAAGGGTTGCAGAGCCCATTTCCCTATTAATCCTTAATCGTACTAAGGTGGGCATCGGAAGGTGCCCAACTAACATATAAACGGAAAAATAGCAAACAAAACATATAGTACGAAGATTGGCAAGTTATAGTTTCTCACTTCTTTTTAACTCCCGACGGCCGACGCAAAAACGGGGTGCTATAAGTGTGTGATGTGGAATCTTGCTCCCAAATGGATGTACCGTATTTGCTTCAATGTTTTTTTTTTTTGTTTAAAAGCTGACGCGACTGAGATCATTCTTAGCTATAGTTTATAAAGATAACATATTATGTTCAGGCGTTTGAAGACCATAAATCAGCCCATTTCCTAGTTGACGAAGGGATTTGACAAACTTCCACATGCTCGATTGGTGTGAAATTTGGTATACTTTTACTTCGGTGGTATTTCCATGACATGATAATCTTGATATACAACTCCTCAGCAACTTATGCAGGTGTAGCATGTTTGCACTCAATAGAAAGTCGGAGGTTATTTTATAATTTTAATTATAGCTTGCCAAATTAATATATCTCAAAACACAGCGACAACATTTAACATTAAAATTCTGTCATCTCTAATAAATCCCTGCGAAATCTAAAATTAATAGCAACAAGACTTGAAGTACATACAAGGGGCAAGTGAATGCTCGCATACGCTCTTATTACCATCGCTCAAAGGTGGTTTTGGGTTGACAGCATATCATGTCGCACACTCGTAAATAGTTCGGTGTGGGACAACTGGCTAACTGCCAGAGGCTACCGACCCCGCTCGTTGAAAATCTACACTGACCTAAAGTTTGTCATGAAAACGTCATGCAATGGTCTCCTCAGAATAGGTCTATTAAAATTTATTTTTTAAAATTAATATTTATTTTTTAAATTTTAAAATTTATAGATTTTGAGCTATAAAAATGTAAGTGCGAAAAGCTCTTAAAGTTTTAAAAGTGCAATGAAACTTGCTACTTGAACTTTGCCTGAGGGAATTCTTTAAAATTTGCATAATTTTTTTTACCAGTAATTATTATTTTTAGTATTGGCAGGGCACAGTGCGTTTTGCAGTCATGTGGGCAACACATCTGGCGGCAGTAACCACCCCTTTATAGAAGACCACTGTGGTATTCTGTTGTTTCGGTGAGTGACTAAAAGATGCCAGGGCCCATTATCCTATCCCTTCCGGGAATAATTTTTAGGATTTTTGTCTGTTTCTCTGTGCGTTTATGCACGCTAATCTAAAATACGATTAAAAATAGAATCTAAAATACGACTAAATGGATTTGGATGAAATTTGACACAGATGGTTTATTACCTGGATTAACATTTAGGATACTTTTTATCCTGGAAAATGGCCGTGGGCCACCGTAAACAAAGGTATTATATTTTTCAACGCAGACGAAGAAGTCGTGTATCGAATTCTTATTGCTTTTAAAGTTCCATTATAATATTACGTCCTACGAAATATTTTTCAAGTAAGTTATAAGGACAAGAAAACTCCATGTTTCGTAATCAAATCGTAAAGAGACGGTTTTTGGAGATGGCCTCTGATATGAAAAAAGATGATTATTATTAAATAAGTTTTCTTATTTCTTATTATTATTACTAACAAAATGTATTTTTCGGGCATAAGTTAATATTTTTCTGTGAAATTCTTTGAGGATACACACGTGAAATGATACAGGCAAATCAATCAATGATATGATTTTCTTATTTCTACAGTTATTTTTAAATAATTAAAATTTATAAATTAAATAATATATAAATTTATGCGCTTGACAACAAAGAGTTTTAAATAATATTAGTTTCACCTTATCTGAAATACCTATTCAAAATTATCCATAGCTCTCTTTAAATCTTTGACTATATACTAACAAGACAGAGCGTCACCCTGTAATCATTGCGCCAAAAACAGGCCAACTTTTATATGCTTGTGTTCGTTTGTCACGCACACAAGCTTTGAGACAGCTATGTCTTACACTGCGCCATGACATTTTTTTTGTCTCTGTGTGCGTGCGTAAGTATACCAACTTATGGCACATTCCCCAAAAAAGTGGGAAAAACTTATCAAATTGTAATTATTGTACTGTTCATGTAAATAAAAAAACAAAGTAAGCAAAATGTAGATTAATCATTTTCTCACCATTCATTTTCAAATCCAAGATGACGATCATGCATTTTTTGATAAATACAGATATGGATATCATTGTCGAGGTTTCTTGGGGTGTCGATTATGAAAATAATATTCATTTTCAAATCCAAGATGGCGGACAGGCATATTTTGATAAATACAGATATGGATGTCATTTTCGAGGTTTCTTGGGGTGTCGATTATGAAAATAATATTCATTTTCAAATCCAAGATGGCGGACAGGCATATTTTGATAAATACAGATATGGATGTCATTTTCGAGGTTTCTTGGGGTGTCGATTATGAAAATAATATTCATTTTCATATCCAAGATGGCAGACAGGCATATTTTGATAAATACAGATATGGATGTCATTTTCGAGGTTTCTTGGGGTGTCGATTATGAAAATAATATTCATTTTCAAATCCAAGATGGCGGCCATGCATTTTTTGATAAATACAGATATGGATGTCATTTTCGAGGTTTCTTGGGGAGTCGATTATGAAAATAATATTCATTTTCAAATCCAATGGCCCTCTCTTTGGGTCTTTTTCTTATATAATTTGCGTTTTGAGGTTGCATCATATTGCACGTTATCTAATTTAGAAATATGATAACACCTTATGCTCAAATACTTCTCTGCGACCAGTCTTATTAGGTTAACTTGGTGCAGAGAACCACATGTATGGTCAGTTTCTACTTTAAAATAAGTAGTATTACTGCCAATAAATTGTTTCATTACAATGGACAGTATTTTCATGTAATTTGTGTTTGACATTATAAGCTTTTGTCTGAGAAACTTTCTAATAACTGTCTGTTGTTTTACAAATACAATACACATCCTGTGAAGCATAAATTAGTCCTCCTGCATCTCGTGTGCTAACAAGTTTGTGGTATTCGTGCTTTTCATTTGCTAACAAAGATTTAATGCACGCAGAACATTTAATTTGTCTGCTTAGACATCTGACAACACAACCTGCAATGTAACCAACTATCTGTTGTGTGTATTCAGCCAATTGTGAATCATCTAACAATCGAGACATTTCATCAGACTTCATTGATGATATAAACAATGCCTGCAATTTTGTGAAAATTATAAATAGGTAAATATCAATAACTTTTATTTAATAAATATCAGAGAAAGTTGTTGATATTCAACAATAGTAATTAAATATTTTATTTATATGACGGCGCATCTGTCACTGTCACACATCAGGTTGACTTTTAGCTGCCAACGTCAGCCTAGCGAAGCGTCATTGTCGATGGTAGCAGGGGCGGCCATCTTGACGACACTTACGGTCGAGACGGCGCCCGTGGACCACGCGTTTGACGAATCGCTTCGAATACGTAATATCATACGATTTAGTGGCTTAATCGAGTTAATTGTTATATTACTGTGATTGTGAATTCTTTAGTGTATCGAATATTTCCTTATTTGAAGATCGTATTGATCAAATAACTCTGATCGAGAGAAGAACTTGTAATTTAGCTGTCCACACATACCCACATATTTCGTACAAGATGAGTTCTGATGAAGTCGCATCCTGGCTCTTCATATATATATTTTGCGTAATATGCATAATGCATAATGTATTGTAACAAACAATATACCTTGCTCGGTATTGCTTCTTTTTTTAATCGTCGACGCTTTTGAATTTGTACAAAATACATGTCTTTTGCATGAAAATGATCTGAACATATGACAGTTGTTTTTGCTGTTTGCCAGTCATCTTCTCCACGGCTTCTTCGTATAATGTTCACCCACCGACTTTTTATTATGGGATCGTTAGGTGTTCTGAAAGGTGTTCTGAAGTTCTGAAAGTGTTCTGAACCGTGGCCGGTTTTTTTTTTTTTTTTTTAAATATATACTCGTATCTCGTTATTGTGTCCAGAGATCTAGATCGTTAGAAGTACGGAAGTGTTGTCATAAATTGAAAATTTGGCATTGAATTTTCAAAAATGATATCCATATCTATACTTATCAAAAAATGCATGTCAGCCATTTTGGATTTAAAAATGTAAGTCATTTTTATAATTGGAAACCCAAGAAACCTCGAAAATGACATCCATATCTGTATTTATCAAAAATGCATGGCCGCCATTTTGGATTTGAAAATGAATGTCATTTTCATAATCGACACCTCAAGAAACCTCGAAAATGACATCCATATCTGTATTTATCAAAATATGCCTGTCCGCCATCTTCGATTTGAAAATGAATATTATTTTCATAATCGACACCCCAAGAAACCTCGAAAATGACATCCATATCTGTATTTATCAAAAAATGCATGGCCGCCATCTTGGATTTGAAAATGAATGTCATTTTCATAATCGACACCTCAAGAAACCTCGAAAATGACATCCATATCTGTATTTATTAAAATATGCCTGTCCGCCATCTTCGATTTGAAAATGAATATTATTTTCATAATCGACACCCCAAGAAACCTCGAAAATGACATCCATATCTGTATTTATCAAAAAATGCATGGCCGCCATCTTGGATTTGAAAATGAATGTCATTTTCATAATCGACACCTCAAGAAACCTCGAAAATGACATCCATATCTGTATTTATCAAAATATGCCTGTCCGCCATCTTCGATTTGAAAATGAATATTATTTTCATAATCGACACCCCAAGAAACCTCGAAAATGACATCCATATCTGTATTTATCAAAAAATGCCTGTCCGCCATCTTCGATTTGAAAATGAATATTATTTTCATAATCGACACCCCAAGAAACCTCGAAAATGACATCCATATCTGTATTTATCAAAAAATGCATGGCCGCCATCTTGGATTTGAAAATGAATGTCATTTTCATAATCGACACCTCAAGAAACCTCGAAAATGACATCCATATCTGTATTTATCAAAATATGCCTGTCCGCCATCTTCGATTTGAAAATGAATATTATTTTCATAATCGACACCCCAAGAAACCTCGAAAATGACATCCATATCTGTATTTATCAAAAAATGCATGGCCGCCATCTTGGATTTGAAAATGAATATCATTTTCATAATCGACACCTCAAGAAACCTCGAAAATGACATCCATATCTGTATTTATCAAAAATGCATGGCCGCCATTTTGGATTTGAAAATGAATGTCATTTTCATAATCGGCACCCCAAGAAACCTCGAAAATAACATCCATATATGTAATTATCAAAAAATGCATGGCCGCCATTTTGGATTTGAAAATGAATGTCATTTTTATAATTGGCAACCCAAGAAACCTCGAAAATGACATCCATATCTGTATTTATCAAAAATGCATGGCCGCCATTTTGGATTTGAAAATGAATGTCATTTTCATAATCGACACCTCAAGAAACCTCGAAAATGACATCCATATCTGTATTTATCAAAATATGCCTTTCCGCCATCTTCGATTTGAAAATGAATATTATTTTCATAATCGACACCCCAAGAAACCTCGAAAATGACATCCATATCTGTATTTATCAAAAAATGCATGGCCGCCATTTTGGATTTGAAAATGAATGTCATTTTCATAATCGACACCTCAAGAAACCTCGAAAATGACATCCATATCTGTATTTATCAAAATATGCCTGTCCGCCATCTTCGATTTGAAAATGAATATTATTTTCATAATCGACACCCCAAGAAACCTCGAAAATGACATCCATATCTGTATTTATCAAAAAATGCATGGCCGCCATCTTGGATTTGAAAATGAATGTCATTTTCATAATCGACACCTCAAGAAACCTCGAAAATGACATCCATATCTGTATTTATCAAAAATGCATGGCCGCCATTTTGGATTTGAAAATGAATGTCATTTTCATAATCGGCACCCCAAGAAACCTCGAAAATAACATCCATATATGTAATTATCAAAAAATGCATGGCCGCCATTTTGGATTTGAAAATGAATGTCATTTTTATAATCGGCACCCCAAGAAACCTCGAAAATGTCACTCATGTCCAAATTTTCCAAAAAAGTGCACGCACTCACAGCATATGCCGTACGCACCATATTAAAGACGCTATTCTCTGGCGCGACCCCTCAAATTTTTTATGGCTTTTGAGAGAATTTTGCTATGAAAAACTGGTAACACTAGTAAAACGTCAAGATGGCGTTGTAGAATTTAGACCTAATAGATGAAATATTTTCTTATTAAATATTATGAATTTTAAATTATTTACCGATGGTAGGTGACTTTGTTAGTTGTTTTTAAACGTCCTTTGTAATTTCTGCACAATTTAATCGCGCAACTCGGCATTTTAATCAACTAATCTCAAACCCGAAAATTAGCGTTTAAGGTGCATATCCCTCAACGACACGCTGGACACTGATTTGCAGGAAACGACTTAGCGTCCAACAGTTGGCTGATATTTTTTTGACGTTTTTGTGCCTGCTACTCTCTATCTTGTCAGTAAATTATCAAAGCTTTAAATATAAGATTATCAAAACAGTTCTGCATACTTACATCGAAATAATTATATAACCATACTTGCTTATATGATAACTTTGCTTTATCATATGTATAGATTTGAGATTCCCCACCGTGCCCAATAGTTTAAAATGAATAGGTACCTACTTATGTAATAAATATATCATTAAGCTTTTTTATTATATCAATTAAAAAATGTAAGCATGATGATAAAAATCTAAAAGAACGAATCATTTATAACGGATATAAATTTTTACTGAATTGCCTATGTTGCCATGAGAACTGTCGTTCGTTATTGTTTTTCCAAGGCCGTGATTTATCTATATACTTTTTTTTAGAACTTGTCGATAATGTAAACAATCCGCCATATTGGTTTAGTCAATGGAGGATTAAAAACTAGTGATGCGAACTATTGAAAACTACAAATGAAAAATATGTAAAAATATACAGCCTTACCTATAAACGTTACTTAAATTTTAAGTAATACTTAGAAACCACTTAAGAAAATTTTTTACTTATAAACGTTAACTTTAATTTGTTGCTTAGCAATGTCTTAATGAACTGTCAAACACTACTTAAGAAGATAAGTAGTGATTAGTTAATACGATGCTAAGAAGATGATTAGTTTATTTTTATAAGTAAGACAGATAGAGTTTGGATCACTGAACTCACTGGTTTTAAATTTATTACCAAGCAAAGTTTGGAATTAAATAGACTTTAGTTTTAAGTTTTTGAGGTTATGTAAAATAACACTTATTATTTGGATTCAAATATATTAAATTCAGGATATTTTTTGATTAAAATAAATTGTACTATAGAACTACTATACAATTTTTAAATTTTAAATTAAACTATAAGTAAACAAACACGAAAATTATCTTTTTTAAATCAAATTAAATTTTTTTAAGTTTTTTTCGAAACTTTTCAATAAAATATCTGATATAAATATTGGTATTGGAAAATATTATGTTTAAATTAATTTCGTAAAATCACTGAATTTCAGATACAAGATAGATTTCTAAGAGACAAAAGATGTCATTGAATCGTCGACTACAAATAGAATTTCAGTTTTTAGTGAAATCATTTAGTTTTAATGAATATATTTTCACGTGATTGAGTTAAGAATGTAAAGAAATACTAAAAGAATGTAAAGAAAACAAAGAATTTGAGCGTCTAGTGTGAGTGCATGGAGAAATAAAGAGTGTTTGTTTACCTTGTTGACAAGTTCTAAAAAAATATGATATAGCATCTCCTTCACATATTAAGCAAATTCAAACTTTAAATATTATACAATTATAGATCATAATCGAATGGAATAGTTTAAATAAATATCATACATTATTAAATATGTAAATTTTACAATTTCAATGTAAATGTATCTGAAATTTACATTTAGATTGTCAAAATTTAACTGTCCACTGGCTGGTTTTGATGATTTCAGAAGCGTAGCTATCGATTTCAATTGAAGATCATTTCAGGACTTTGTATAAAAAATTTTTTATGTTAAGGTTGGTATACAGGCTGACGGTCCTTTTGATGGTAGGTGGCTACCGTCGCCTATAAAACGAGCAAAGCCACAGGTGCCGCCAGTGCGCTACAGGATTAAAGATAAGGGATTGGTAAGGATTAAGGAAATGGAAGAAGGCTGGCATCAATTACTCACTAACTGAAACACAACAGCACACACGCTGTTATTTCACTGTCGTCTTCCGTAAGGTGGTGGTTTCTGCCTCCAGATGTGGTCAAATGCAAAGGGTTATAAATATGGGATATTTCTGGCAAAATATGTCTAACGTTTGTACAATACGCCATACAAAGCAAGCAATAATTAAAATATAGGTTTACTCCCACTAGATACAGTCGAGGTAAAAAAAGGTTCGTCCCCTTAAGTCGACATTTGCTTGCACTAGCTCAGTTATCAGTCATGCCGAAATTTCATTTCAAACGTCTGTCAGTTGTCTGGTTTAGTGCTTTAGTTTTAAAAAGTACTAATTTTAAAATAGGTATAGAAGTGCAAATAATATTCTTTATATGTAATAATAATAATAATTATTATTATTTCTGCATGACCGACCGAACATTACATTATGAAATGAATATAGTACAAATAGAAATTATATATCTTGGTAATTAGGTATACTAAAATGTTTCCTATTAAAATATGTGGATTTGTCATTATTTTGGTAGTAGTCTTAAATAATTTGTAGATAATTTATAGATAATAAATAATAATAATTAAATAACTTTAACTAGAATCATGTATTTTAATACAAATTAATTTGGTTGAGTATGAAATGAGTATTTCACATTATGATTTTTAAAATTCTTAGACTACAATATAGTAAGCCAAGGAGACAACGCAAGCAATGTAAACAAACCCGGCACTCTGTCCTTTTCACTCCGGCGCTATTTGACAACCCTTGAAAGTTTGTTTACGTGCTATGCGTTGTCTTCTTGGCTTTGCTTTAGAAGGTGTTGAAACAAAAAAAAGCTATATGAAATAGTTCGTGTGATTGACGTGTTTTAATAAACTGTCAAAAATGATGAACAGTTTGTTTATGTTCTGTGGTCCGGTTAGAATGGAAACAGAAGGTTTAGCCTTAAACAATGTATACTCGTACAATTATTGAAACACAAGTTGATCCAATAACTTTATAATTACTGTGCTCAATTTCATTCGCGCTCAAGAGGCCAGGCTCTATGAAACTAAGGGAACTTTAAATAAATGTGCTGAGTCAACCACATATCTGATCAATGTGGAATTTACATATATATATTTTGAGACCTTTATCTGTAGATTATCAAGTCAGAAACATAATTAGGTGATTTTCATTCGATACATTTTTTTATCGAAATCGACGCCTTTTCCGGAGAATATTACATTTTTCTACTAAACGGCTTGAGTTATATCGCCAAAAAACTTCTCGTAGCAAGGAAACATTGTTTACCAGTGATTGTCAAAATAAAATAAACTTAGGTTTATTTTTACTCCTATAATTAACGAAAACAATTTTGAGACTTACGTTGTTTAGTTCCGAGCTAGTGCATACCAAATCATGCTTCAAATAATGTACGCAATATTCAACCTTACGTAAGCTGTATCTTGCGATATATTAAAAAAAATCCTAGAGAGCCGCCGAGCAACTTGTAACTCTCGGGTGGCGGGACGTGGGCGGAGCGAGCGTAGGAATTTTATTCGTGGAGCCTGCTCTTAAATTCAAAAACTACTGGGCTGATATCAAAAATTCTTTCACCTATAGAAAGCTACATTATCAGGGCTATATCATTACACAGGCTATACTTACTTTATAAGGTTATGCGGATGCAGTCACGTGCAAACGCCAGTTTAAAAAAATACTTAACTATTGACATACTTTTTGTATACAATATATTTATATTTTATAGAATCTTTTATATCTTTTATAGAAATCATGAAATCATCTTGTTTATTTTTATAGAATTCTTCCTGTGTGATATGTAAATAAATTATTTATAGCTCTTTTAACGACCGGTCCCATATAAGTAGAATACTAATAAAATATTTTTTTTATTACTTAGATTTTATCTTGATGCGAACAATGAATGAGAATGTAGAAGCATTGATAAACAGCGATTTCAGTAATTTTCACGTTTCAAAACTACTAAACGAATTTTAATAGAACTTTACATAGTATTATAATTTACACATTAGAATAAGACATAGACTATAATTTATAAAGATGTACATCTTTACATTATGTACATCTTTACATAATATAAAGATTACGTGTCACGTTGTTTGTCGCCGATTAACTCCTAAACTAGATGAGATGGGATAAAACCATTGAACTCGCGACAATGTCATATAACGTAATGTAATGTAACCACTGACGTAGCTGATATTAATTTAAAATAATTTTAAAAAAGAACAATAAGCAGACAACTGCATATGAAAGTAAACTTACTAGATATGATAACAAGGATCAATGTGGTATAGGGGAAGATGGGGGAATTGCGGACGCGGGGTAAATACGGACTTACATATATCTACTCTATCCCTGCCGCCCGCGTCCCGCCGCCGCGATCACACGTTACGTTGTGCCATCTGTAATGCCCACCAAACATTCCCGACAAACGGCTGTGCACACGTTTCAAGGTAATTGAAATCTTACATTTTTTGTGATTTTAATGTAATTTTTGGTATTAACTATTTTGAGTGTTATTCAAAAAGAATAAGTGTCAGTAAAAAAGTCATATTTTCTGTCGATTACGATGTTAATGACGAGTAAATAGTACAATCGTTTGCCTTGATAAATTTTGTTAACCTAAAAATTTCGTTGTCGTACTTTTTCTAACTCGTTTGGGTCAATTGCGGACAAATGGCCTGGGGTAAATACGGACGTCTGTAATTACCCCATTATTTATCAAAACCTATTATTTATATACTATGTTATCTTATTTTTTGTAATTACCCCATTATTTATCAAAACCTATAATTTATATACTATTTTATATTATTTTTTGTAATTACCCCATTATCTATCAAAACCTATAGCAATATTTCTATATTCCAGATGCCTCGAAAATATATTAAGAAAAAAAACCAGCTTACACCATTGAAACTTTACAAAGAGCTGTGCCACTCTAAAACCTACTCGTACAAAACGATTAGTTACACTCCATTATTTTCACCAGCACACCGGAAAAAGTAAACCTAGAGCAAAAAGAACAAAAGAAAATAGAAAGAAATAGAAAGAAGCTAGAACAAGAAAAGACCAAAATTACAAATAAAAAAAACCAAAAAACACTAAAGAAAAACGACCAAAAGGTTTAAGAAAATTAAACAATTTTGAATGTGATAAAGAAAATGATGAATATTTCTGCATTTATTGCCAGGAAAAGAATTGTGACCCACCCACCGAAGATTGGATTATGTGTTCAAAATGTAAGAATTGGGCACATGAGAATTGCAGTGCTGGGTCTTCTTCAAGAGGCTACGTTTGTGAATTTTGCAAATGAAATTGGACCTCGTCCGTAAATACCCCATGTTGTCCGCAATTAACCCAGCACTGGTCCGTATTTACCCCAAGAGCTAAGGGTAATTACGGACGTATATGTTTTTGTTTTTGATTAAAATTTAATAAACGTTGATTGATCTCATATAATTATTAATGTTCATTTGATAGTGAATCAACTATAGTTAAATAATTAATAAATACAGACTGATTATTATTAATAGTTTAAGTTTTATTTGTGATTCCGCTTAAGCGTCCGCAATTCCCCCACCGTCCCCTACACCTCTAACCAATAATCTAGTTTCATATCAACAACAAACCTTTTTAATTTGTCTGTCATTATGAAGTTCATGTTATGCCGGTCACTCACATTCGCGCGAATACGCGAACCCACAAGTGTAGGACGACATTTGCAAATGACTATGCGAAGTTTTTGCTACATTCGCGCTTTTCCGTGCAGTGTCGGTTTTTTAACGCACATCAAAGCGCGCGAACCTCAAACCTTCGCGTAGTCTCCCACACATTCGTGCAAGCATTCGTGCGACCAGTTTCGCGTACGATTGAGTATTGATTGCGTAGGTAACGGACATCTCGTTTACCATTTTCAGAGTTCGTATCGTGTACTGAGTGGCGTAAATTGAATTTGATCATGGATTGGACAAACACTAAACTGCACTAAAATCATCTTCACCTTCACTGTGGCCTAATGCCTTAATTAAATTAATCCCGTCCCCATGAATTCGTAACTTAAGATTGATCGACAGATACCTCAGTCTTCTATTACTCAGTCGACAATTTTATAAAAAGAAGTGTGATATTTATGAAATAATTTGTAAAAGACCGAGGGAGGGCAATGAGCCGATGTCGGTCTGGGAGAATAATTTGTCACAGAATACTTGATCTTGATTTAATTTCTTTAACCCCGGTCACTGACATGCGTGCAAACATTCTTACATTGTACGAATCTTTGCACGCATGTGAAGGAACGTGACATTCATTCGCAAACTCAGCGAGTAGGCAAATGGGTTCGCATACTCATTTGCGAATGCGTTGAAGGTGAAGATGATTTTAGTGCAGTTTAGTGTTTGTCCAATCCATGATCAAATTCAATTTACGCCACTCAGTACACGATACGAACTCTGAAAATGGTAAACGAGATGTCCGTTACCTACGCAATCAATACGCAATCGTACGCGAAACTGGTCGCACCAATGCTTGCACGAATGTGTGGGAGACTACGCGAAGGTTTGAGGTTCGCGCGCTTTGATGTGCGTTAAAAAACCGACACTGCACGGAAAAGCGCGAATGTAGCAAAAACTTCGCATAGTCATTTGCAAATGTCGTCCTACACTTGTGGGTTCGCGTATTCGCGCGAATGTGAGTGACCGGCAGATGACACTGACAGTCAGTGACATTGACATTATGACTTTTTTAATCTGTGACCTACAGGCTAAATAATTATGTTCTATTTACTTGTCATTGTGTGTCAGTCATCTATTTTCTCTTGAATTTCTTGCGATCAATAATAAACGTATTTACCTAATTCGATAATTCCAAGGAATGATATCATACAATTGTTTTTGTGAAGCTAAGTTTTCACTTCTGACGTGCAGTCCTACGACTGACATGTATTTTTTCTTATTTTGAACCCGGGCGAAGCCGGGAGCGTGTAGCTAGTATATTATAAAAGACAGTCACTTCCCGCAGTCTAGCCGTCACTGTAAGCTTAGATTTTTTAAACTAGGCAACCGATTTTAATACGGTTTTCACTAAATGAAAAAAGCGTTGAACGAGGCAGGTTTTTACATATGTATAATTCAACGCGGATGAAGTCGCGGGCCCCAACTAGTTTAAATATAAATGCCAAAGTTCTTAAGGATGTAAGTACCTATGTAGTAGGTACTCTAAATCGCAAAAACTATTGAACGAATTATGATATTAAATATCTCTATAGTACAGTACTATAGTTTACAAATCAGAATAACACATAGTCCAAAAAACTATTGCACGTCAGCCTTTACATGAAACTACATATTTTTTCTCTACTACTAAATCCTCGTAAATTTTTTCTAAAATAGAGAAAAAAAAGAGAGAAAGAAAAGAAAGTTTGATTTGATCATACTTCCAGGGACAACCTGTATAAACACCGCCTATCTGTTTTTTAGAGTTCAGTGTTCTCTACATGCATAAGTGCTGATAACGCCCTTAATAAGTCATAAGATAAGGAAAGCATATTTAAAAGAGTAATATATAATAATTATATATAAGACTAGCGATCTGCCTTCGACTTCGCACGGTTACAATTTTATTCCGAAAACCTTCACCGCTTATCGTTCTTTGTATTAGTGAAAACATTGGTTTAGAAGAAGTTTGCGGAGAAACAGATAGAAGCGGACAGAGACGGACTTTATTTTATAATTATGAGCCAAAAATTTTTGAGCCATAAGGCCATAAGGGTTTTATAACACCTAAGAAAAATAGTCGTGAACGATGTCGCGGGCAAAATTATCTTTTTGAGTCAGCGTTTAACTTAAATTAGGAATTGTTTAGCTCATGTAAACAATTACTAATCAAGTTGATTTTTTTAAAACACATGTTTGTGTCCAAGTTGTGTCTTGCATCAACATAAATATGTATTACTTTTGAACAATAACAACAAATTAATCATAGTAGGTAATTAAATTGACAACTTTATTAATTAGTTTATAAGCAGTAAACAATGCAATCACTATACATGAAATAACATTCGCAGAAGCAGATATTTTTCAAATAGGTCAACACTTATCGGAGTCAATGTGATAAATATACTAATACCATCTGGGTACAATTTTCCAGAGCATTCCCGGTAAACGATCAGCAAAAAGATTCCCTTTAATATATACAAGTATATGAGGCACTAAGGTTTTTTGTATGTAAATGAGGATATTCAATACTGTGGAAGCCTTTACGAATGACTGACGAATAAATCCGTATATACGACGAATATTGTCGCAGTGCCTATTGTTCTGTAACAAAAGTGATTTCATTTGTAACGAAAACAGAAAAAATAAATGCTTTTCAGTTTCCTCTATTTGGACCAATATTTAAATATTCTTTTAAGAATATTACAACCCGGGAACCTAATATTTTTCCAGGATAAAAGTATCATATAGCTATACGAGTATATGTTAATCCAAATGATAAACTTTTAGTCTGACAAATTTCATCCAAATCAGTTAAACTGTTTTTGCATGAGAGAATAACAAACATCCATGCATCGTATGTGCATCGTCACAAACTTTTGCATTCATAATATTAGTATGATTCCAAAAGTGGTTTTACTACAAAGTAAGCGATTGATAACTACTTACAAGGACAATTACAATACTGATTCATTTAAAGTAATTTGTGAAGTAAAAATTAAATTGAAAATGTATATTACATTTTACAATTTTATAGACTATTTTACAATAATTTGTAAATTTTTTACTTACTATGTGTGTATTAAATGAGCCTGGATTCATAGATGAAACTTTGGAGCTCTATTAACTCTCTATTTATACGATATTTAAGTAGAAATGTAACAATAATAATTTTATTATTCAAAATAAATTTTATATGCGTCAAACAAGTCCAGACATGCCTTAAGTTCAGAGTCCAGTAGATATGATTATATTGTTTAATTGTCGTCATTATACGCAAACAAAATAGGAAGTGAACAACAATGTGTCGCAATAAAGTAGGTAAGTATCTTATCTGCTTGTATCGAAACAAAAGACGCTAAATGTCTGCTGATTTTTTGTGTCAGTATATTTACTTGTTCTTTTTTAATTCAATCCAAAACTATCGGCATCAAACTAGAATCTCAAATCATAAGTCAGCTTTCAGCCCAGCAACACATACTTTAACGATAAACACTGTCTTCAGCATTTTTGCTTGGCTAAAATTGCACGTAAGAATTCTGCGAAGCTTATTTCTTGTAACTATATACCTTACGTTTGATATAGAGACGATTGACGAACACGATCAAACATGGACTTTTAACGCTGTAAAGTTATTGAAATAATTTATCGAAATAATTAAATGTTAGAAGAATACATATACTTACTTATACAATTACAATCCAATGTTACATTTTTCAAACGATTTCGAAATCATTTTAAAAGGAATTAGAAAGGGAGTTTGAAAAGGCATTCAATTCAATTTAATCAAGTAAGTATGACATTTAGAACAGTGTTTGTTTTTTACAAATAAAATTTCACTGTTACTAGGCAATTATTCATATAATGCACATTAAATTCAGAACACATAATTTGTTTATATTGTAGGATGACACATCTACATCTGTTCGTACTGCTTAACATGTTTTCGCATTTGGGGTAACATTCTTGAACCCTTAAATTAAAGCTAAATCTAAGCAAAAATGCTCTATAATGTAAACAGTGTCACGTTATTCACGTTTACAAAGTTTTTTTTTTAAATTATTATTTATGAGTAAATAATTACATACGCATTATTATAACGCATCCTGCCACTGTTCCCTATCAATATTCCTCATAGACACCCGGACATGGCGCGATCGCAACACCACTTCAATAGAAACGCTATCTAGGAGCCGCTGGCGGCGAATCGAATATAAATTACACAAAATTATAGTATACGCATAAATCTGCGCTACGTGCCGCCATCGGACGTCGCCATTTTGAAATTCAAACGCTCATCGAAGCGCGTTCAGATACACGGTGCGCCGACCCCGTGACCGACCACTCATACTAATGCGTTGACCGCCCACGGTCACGCGTAACCCTACCAACTGTGTTTACAACTTGGTATCATAAATGGTGTACTCACAAGAGTGCTTCGCGACGCAGTTGCGTATAAATGATGTTGTCAGACTTGCCGCAGCTCGAGTCTCGCCATCGCAGAATCGCAGACGCCTTTATTGCTTTCGATATAACCTTTTTTTGGTGTTTACGAGTTGTGCCGAGTCTGTCGAGGTCGACGCGCATCCGTTTTAAATTTCGTTCCTCATTGTGATCGTACATTCGATTTCAAAAGGTAGACATTGAACTTTCTTTTGATAACGTAGGCGTTGGCTGAGCAAGAGTGAATGTCTAGACTCTAGATTATACTGACATTGAGGTGTTTTGACGACTGTAACACGTGTCATCTTTACCCTTGTTTCGTTATCTTTTTGGATACTGCGCAATAGTCACAATAACAAGATAATATAAATATCAAATTAGACAATATACCACATAAAATTAATTGTAAACAATTTTAAAGAACAAATTAACTCATTAATGGTAACACTGTTTATGTAATTTATAACATTGCGACAGGTGGCCTTGACACACCGATTTCCATTTTCCTGGTCACGTATAAAAATGTTGAACATTATTTATTATTATTATTGCAATTATGTAATTGCTTAAACAAACAATTAGTGTGTAATGTACGATATCACGCACGGAGACTCAGAAAATTACTTTTCTGACTGCATTAAGCAAATTAACTTTTATTTTCAAAGCAATTATGTCTTTAATAGAATGTTGCTTCGTGGCAGTTTTAAAACAGGCGAGGTTATTGGTTGCTTTCTGTATTATGCTATGTAAGCGAACCTTCGCTGACATTTGTCGGTAGTCAGGAGCGGACCAAGGTCAACTTTACAACTGGGCTGCCGACGTCGCCGTCGCTTCGCCAACATTGATTTCACTACGTGACGCAACTGGCGACGACGCGTCGTCGCCGACACGGAACATGCGATACAAGTTTTTGCTTCTCCATTAGATTGGTAGCCGCAGGCGATAATAAAGACACGCAGCACGTTTACAAGTTGAACACTTAATAACAAGTCTCATCGAATAATTTAATGGATAATGAAGAAGGAAAACGCGGTAACGGTGACATAAAAAAGAAATAGCTACTGAAGGAAATTAAAAAAAAAAAAGAACATCCACCAACAACATGTCCAAGGACTCGGAATTTTGCGTTTCAATAAGCCAGCGAAGTTGATAAACGAAATTGATGTCTAATCCGAGATTTTCTAACCTTGTTGACGATAACAACATTTTTTTTCGCAAAATTCTTGTTGAAGGTTTTCCCCCCTACGTTTACTTCCTATTTAGTTCGTCTGCGTAAGTCGACGAAAAGTTTAATCGAATGAATTCGAATGAATTAACAAATATGAAGAGAACATAATATTTTTGTACCTTAAAACAGCAAAACCATTCAAAGTTATTACCTGAAACAAGAGGAAAGAATTAACACAAAGCAATAAAGTAGTTCACGAAACTGTTAAAATTCAAACGAGCTAAGAACAACATTGGTTGACCGTAGTAATTTGCAGCATCGTAAAACGGTTCCGAAATCAAAACAAAAGTCGAGAGCATGTTAATTTAGGCCAGTATCTAATCTAAATCAATTTATTACGGTCGCTCACTCGTCGCATTTGTAGTCAATTCGTAAACAAATTTGTAAAAAAAAAATTTGAGCAAAAATTTAAGACGTCATCGGACGCCAGAAACGCGGCGTTCGACTGCTAAACGCGCCAACGCTCGCGCGATCCAGATCTGTCAAATTCGAGTCGAGAATAATGACTGCTTATTTTTGGCGGAAAAACACAAATATCATTTGGCTTCGTTATGAAGAAATATCGCTACGGATTAATCTGGGCATCCGTTTGTTTTCACAAAACGATGCTGTAAGAATCAACGTCATTTTAAAGGAAGATTTATAGGGACAATTTATGACCGAGTTTCTTAGGTGCTAGTTATGCTATGACGTAGTTCAAGAATGAATTTAGACACACACACCTATTCAACACATTTTGTTTGATAGACTGACTTCACTGGATATAGGGCAGAGCTTCTTCGAGAATACCTACTATTTCATTTAAAGTAACAACGATTAAATCTGATTGCTTTAATGCAGGGTAAGTATGAAGTGGAGAAGATTTGCCTTAAAATGTAGTAAGAACTTCCAACCTAGTGTTGTGAAAAAGTTTTATAATATATCGTTCTACAGACGAATAACCTCTTTTTACTGACACATTAAGAACTGAAGTGAAATCGTCACTTTTCAAGCACTGTCATTGACAACTACACGCCAGAATCGTGGATAAAAAACATTTCTTTTAAAGAGGCTTTGAAAGTGTAAATAAGAGAGGCAGGGGAGATATGCAGTGACTTTTAACTTTACCTATATCAAAGCCTACATAACAAGAACCCTCTGCTTTTGTCTGATAGTAAATAAGGGTAACTAGGCACCAAGTATTACCTAAAACATGCATATATGCTTTAGATTAAGCGATATAGTTAGCGAGATATTTTTTAATATTAAGCCCTTAAATTCAAGAAATAGAATACAGATATTTGGTACATAAACAAATTTTCTTGAGTACTACATTCAAATAGCAATGAAGTTTATATTAAAGTACATTTCATTTCAAAACCTCAATAACTAGACATTGACATTTGAGTCAAAAGAGTAGTTTCTGTACAGTAGTAAAACTAGCAAATCATGGACCCTGAAGCAAATCTTCACAAGAAATTGTAAAATTTTGAGCACAATGTTACTCATCCGGTGGAAAAACCGCATTATCAAACAAAGGAAGGTCCCATACTGCGTAACTAAAAGTAACGCCTGCTTCAGACTATAACGAATGGTGTGGAAAATACCGGGAAAAGAAGTTTGGAAAGACACATTATGTTTTAGATTTGTAACGTTCTGATACGTATGATGTGCTGACATGTCCCGAAGTTGAAGTCGGGACTGTAAAACAAGTATTCACATTAATTCTGGACAAGAATATGGTTTCGGAAACATACTTCCAACCTTTAGTAATGGAGCGACATAAGATGTTTGAATTGGTCAATGACTTTATTCTCAGAACTGACCGATTACCTCTACTGAGTACCTCGTGCAGTAATTAAAATTTCCTAAAGGTCACCGAACGTATCTAGTGAAATTTATAGCAAAGCTAGACTAGTTCTGTTAGTTCTTACATAGAATATCTTACACCCTCATGTTCCCCTATCACTTTACATAGCATAAAGCACGAACAGCCCCCTAGTACATAAACGTGGGGTGCGTTCAGAAGACTGCAGCAATTAAAACGTTTGAGAGTTGAAACGCACTCGCACGGCGACGGAAATATACTTCAAAATAATGAGCATTGACTGGAGGGGCAGTTGGATGTGATAAGAAATATATAATTATAATAATTCAATTTATAAATACAGAAAGCTGAAAGAAATTATAATGGTAAACACTCTGCTGGTTGATTAAGAATAATGTGTTTATATTTTTTATAACCAATTCAAGGTAGGTTTGGATTTGACAAAGGAGCCGCTATTCCCCAAAACTAGTATTTTTTTTTTCACCCTTATTCATTTATTTATACTGTACATAAAATAACTTTAGATATAGGTTTTAACCCTTTAGATATTTGTGTGTAAATATGTTTAAATTCTTTTTATCATTTTGATATAGCAATTACAGTAAGGAAGCAATTATATTTTTTTTATCTGCTGACATACTTTTAGTCAATATGCAAGGTAGGTTATACAGAAATCCAATTTCTAATGTCATGCTGTGGTCAACCCTGACCGTGACCATGACCGAATGTAAAATTGTATTATTATGTTGTATTGTTGTGTCTTCTGTTGGTTTACCTTAATAAATAAATAAAAACCCTTCTGTCTGTAAGCATATTGGTAGCAAGTGGCCAGCACTTTGGATACCTGCAAGCTAATCGCCAACTTGCTCTCCAAGCGTAACTGTTTTCATTAATAGCATGAGTGTATTATTTTTCTGAAATTTTATATTTTTAAAACATTTTTACTCCTTGGTTAACATTTGTAACCAATTAAACAAAATTTAGTTGCCTTGAGAATTTTGCTAATTTAGAAATTAATTGATTTCATATACTAAATATGAAATCAATTTCAGTTTTTTTTTTTTTGTTTCCATCCAAATCTTTTATTATATCTCAGAAATGTCATGTTTTTTATGTACTGCTACGACCAATAACTGATGAGTAATCGTGGAATTACGTAATATGGAATTGGTAAGTCGCTCTAGTTGGAAAGTGAGCTCTTATGTACAAAAATAAAGCTTTAGATAAGCTTTATGCACGTGCCACAAATTACAGAACAGGCAGTAAACAAGTCAATTTGGAAACGAAATTAATTTTGTTCGACGTAATTCATACTCTAATTGAACCTTGGCAAGATAATTAGGTTTAACAGGAAAAATAACAAAATTATTGGAGTGAAATATAAAAGAAATGTTTTTTATTCGATACCGAAAACTTGCTACGTTACGAATCTTCCTCGCAGTAGGGCGCCGTAGTAGCTACGCTACAGTGAAAATGACGCCCACATAGCGTGCAGGCGGCCACGTTTAACTCCCGAAAAGGAAACTTCTTCCAATAACACGATATAAGCGAATTTCAATTCTAACGACATCTATTTAGGCTTTAGTTTAAAATAAACATACAACACTAATTATCTAAATCTAATTTAATTTCATAACAACTCGAATATTGGCAAATTTCTGTATCTGCTCTGACCATACAAATTATTTTGAGGTTTAGGGGGTTGGGTTAAGGATAAGGCACAGGGAAATGGGCTTTACCCTTAATATGAGAGGTAATACCAAGTAACTAGTTAGTAATCTGTAGTAATACGCCAACATTAAAGTTAATAGGTATGAAATAGTGGCTCTAGCTCTACTGTGATTCAAGAACGTTTAAAATTTTGTAGAAAAACTTAGATAGATTCTCCTTTTAAACATTATCATGAGCTAGCAACGATTTTTCCGCACCTTCAAGCAAATGAACGCCGACCGTCATTTAGCAGCCATGCTTGTGTTTTCAAACAACAAAAAGTTAACACATACCTAATGAAAACCTTTGCCGTGGTCAGGTTGTTGACAGAACCCCTTCTAAAAATAAGTTAAAAACATTATGAAGTTCGACGCACTCTGGAAGACGAGCAAAATAAACTAAATCTCAAACGATGTTTGTACCGTCGCGTCGTCGTCGTCGTGTAACTCGCGATTGTTTTGTTCTTTTAGCAAAATAAAACCGGTCAAGCGCGAATTGGATGCGATCGTTCTTATTTTGGAAGCGAATAATTGTATTACTCGCTTTTTCGACAAAGATGAATAAATACAATTCTCCTTAAGGTTTTATAATTAAAAATAAAAAGTGGACAAGGCTATGCATTATGGGAACAATTATTTGCCCGCAAGCCTAATTTGACTAAACCACTGCTCTACTTCTCAGGAACAGGTAGACATTTTGATTGAAAATTTATAATTTATGAACTGCTTCTTAACAGTTTTTGAATTTAGAAAGAGAATGTATAAATAAGTTAATATCTGAGAGATAATTGTTGTAGTCTGCATGCTCCTCTTTTAAATGAATTGAGCGTGTGATTACTTGATTAGTATTAAAACACGTTCTAATGAAAAAAAGGGTCTTGTTACGGCAGCTACATTCACATTTTCAAGGTATACTACAGGGTGACCTGGCTGGAAACCTACTCGTATTCCTCTTAGGAGACATAACTATGTATAGTAATTTAACCTTAGTATATAGGCCGAAAATTAACCATTTTCGAGAAAATCAAGTTTGAAAATATTTTAGAGAATATAATTTTCGACCCATGTATGACTAGGGTTTAATTGATCCATTATACGAGATTAATACGATCTTATCCAGAGATAAATACGAGCAATTTCCGTGTCAACCTGTATACTCAGAAAGATATCATCTATAATCTGTGACATTATTTACGATTTTAAAAAAGCAAAAATGGACACAGCATAGACACAGGGTGCGCAAGCGTTTGGACCTGAATCTGATAGCCAAATTTGAGAAGATACAGCAGAAGTTTGACAAATAAAATAAAATAAATTATAATCAATTGATTTTATACGGAACCCTCAGAGCAAGATTCCTGTTCAAATATGTGCGTTTTTCTCCACACAAAAAAATTCACTGTCAAAGGGAACCCTACATTAATTACTGTAAAGTCGTAGTGACGAGACAAGGTCAAAACATCGAATGCATTTTAATTAATTTATTTTTGTCCAGTTCAAATGCAATTCACATAGTACAATGAACTCTTACATTTAATCCAATGTAGGTAGGTACCTCAGTTACTGAACGCTTTTTTATTAACTCTTAATTCGTAATATGACGTGTTCTTTCCTTTAACCGTAAATTTAATTTATTTAATAGCATTAATAAATTATTATCAGTACTTACATTAAATTTGATTCATTATTAGATAATTTATTGGCATCTTGTTGCTAGTGATAGTGACATGATTCCGTTACACAAACAATTGCAGCTAGCTGATAAATTGCAGCCACACCAATAAAATATATAGTTGACATTATAAAAAAAAAAGAAATACAATTGAATTAAATTCTTTGTTCAAAAGTTAACTGTTGCAAAATACTTCTGGTTTTGGGGGAATCTGATATACCGGGAATCTGGTAATAGGATAGATGAAACAAAACTTCTAAAAGGCACATTATAGATTATTGATTTTCTTACAAAATATGAATTCTAAAATTAATCTTTTGGAACCGTTGCGAATTCCGTGGTTTATTTTAGACGTGAAATTTTATTGCCGCTCGCTGCCCGTTGTCGGGGTACACGTGCAAAATTTTTTACAATGTACTTAAATTATCTCGATGTACGAACGAAGTGCGAGTAAGATTGAAAGTTTTGTCTTAAAAACGAGTGGTTTGTACGGGTCGTCGCACTTGTAAAGTGGCAATCTCTTTTACAAGGGAGAAGGGATAATGAACCCCGAGTGTTAAACCCGGTTATCGGGAAAACAATGACGTTAATTAAAGTTAATTCTTATTCCGTAACAATTTTCGTTCATAGTCAAAAGCAGACTCGAGTATTTTTAAATCTATACAAAATAATGGCTTCACAAATTCAATATCTTTGTGGCTTAATAATCTATATGTTACGGCTAAAGATAGGTGTGAACATAAACTTAAGTTTAGCCGGCTAATCTTAAGTTTATCTTCTAGAGGCGGCTAAAGTTCGATATCATGTTAGTTTGCGTCGTGAATTTCCATCTTTAGCCGGTTAATGTGCACATTAACCGAAACAAAACGGCTAAAAATGTTTCGATGGATGCGCCGGGGCGAACATGTCGCTTGAGGGGGCGGAGGGGAGACGATGCGCGATGACAGACAGGCTGACGGTCCACTTGATGGTAGGTGGCTACCGTCGCCTATAACAAGCAACGCCATAAGTGCTACAAGTGCGCTGCCGACCATAGAAGGATTAAGGATAAGTTAGGGATGGCGCTCCTTATTATTTTATTTTAATGACTAGATATTGTTTTAAGTTATTAACACTGTAGAAGTGTTTTTTTGTAATTTTAAATACAGAAGTATCTGTAACTAACAAATAACCATTTGTTCATTACAGATAAGTAATAAGAAGAAACCTCTTATTATTTTATTTTAATGAATAGATATTGTTTTAAGTTATTAACGCTGCAGAAGTTTTAATTTGTAATTTTGTATACCTACATAAGTATGTGTAATGAGAGTGATTATTTTTTAATAAAAGTTTTCGTGTCGAAATAGTAAACATTATTATACCGTTTCCTTTTTCATTTGCTTTTACATTTTTAGCCAAGGGCCTGCAGTTAAACTTAAGTTTAGCCGGCTAAAGATAGGTGAAACTAACATTAACATCTTCTCGAAGATAAACCTAAGTTTAGCCGGCTAATCTTAAGTTTATGTTCACACCTATCTTTAGCCGTAACATATACATATACTAGCTGACGCACAAGACTTGGTCCGCTAACTTTATAAAATAAGTTGGAAACTTTTAAGTTGGACCAAATTACAGATAGTTACGAAGTTTGATCAAAATCGGTTCAGTAGTTTAGGACTTCAACGCGGAGTAACATGTGACACGCGTAGGTAATTTTTGTATATAATAATAATATAATAAATAAAAATAAAAAGCCTTTTATTTCTTGCGAAAGTTAAATACAATGTGACTATATATATATATATATATATATATATACAATGTGGCTGTATATATTATATGGTAAAATGAGTTGATTTGTGATATAAGTACTGTTTAAAAATATAAAATTTAACATTTAACTTCTGCAAGAACCCCTCCGCAGGTGAAGGCCTCCTCCAATTTTTGTATATAATTAAGATTAATAAGACCGTAAACGAGCAGTGTGTGTACATAAAATATTTTTTCAAAAAAAAAAAACAATTTGTACACATTTTACTTATGTTACAGAGGTCAAAAGTTTTGAATATTTGTCTAATTGTCTGCACGCTAATCTCAGAAACGGCTTAACCGATTTGAATGCGATTTGATTTGATTTAATGTATTGTAGCAAACTTCCCGTAACATTTAGTGTTTGTTTCATTCCAATCGGTTTAGAAACAAAAAGTTATACTGAATACTGAAATACCGAGCATACTAAAACTGCGCGTACGAAGTTGCTGGCACAGCTAGTTAATATATTTTTTTAAAGCCTGACGCAAAAGAGGGATGTGTGTGTGTGTGTGTGTGTGTGTGTGTGTGTGTGTGTGTGTGTGTGTGTGTGTGTGTTTGTGTGTGTGTCTGTTTGTGGCTAACCTAACCTAACACATAGGTATCTTGTCTTCAGGGAAAGTGCAAAAAAGCCCTGAGCATCAATATCAATTTACATAAGAAGTGAATGTACAGAAACTTATTACGCGAGTTTTCCATTTAAGGATCCCTAAGGCGGGTCAATGATCCAGTAACAGCTGACAGGAAGGCTTCCCGCCTTCATCGGCCACTGAACCCGGCCTTATCAACCACTCGTAAGGCCAGTAAAGGACTGCTTTGTATTTTTGTTCCGTCGACAAAAAAAAAATGCATTATGCATTGTCTGTTTTGACTTCAAACTATAGAAAAATAAAGATTTTCTATGTTCCTAGAAAAACTACTATGTTTACTCGGCACATATACTAGAATAACTTAAAAGTTATAACAATAATTTTAAAAAATTCATTTACTCGTATTTTATCACTAATTTTTTTGAGATGTTTTACTATAGAACTGCTAAAATTAATAGGTTATATTTTGTTTGAAGTTTAACGCAGTGATTACATACTCTTTGGTTTGACGTTTTTTGTATTTTTCATTATAACGTTTTTTAATACGTGGATGAACCTACAGATGGCAACACAGTTAAAATACAGTTTACAGAAAGTCATTTATTATAGACACTCGTCAGAGGTCACTACATGTACTGGAGTCCCCAATCATACAATATAGTATAGCAAATACTATGGTTGGGGGCTCCAGCATATATAGATATATTTTGTAGAACTCAATTCGCGAGCTCTACTATTACAAAGTTATATGTTTGTACATTTATATATTATGATAATAGACAGACCAGTTATATATTAGTATTTGATGTAGCTCACAGATGGAGTTACTGTCTATGTATATATAAATATATATTTTTAATTATTATTTATATAGTTTTTTCTAAAAATAATTATTGAAACACATCTAGACATAAATATGAAACAATTACAGTTAATTTCATGTCTAGATATTTTGTAGTTTTTTTGTAAAGTGTACCACAAAAAAGTGGCATTTTGACCTAGTAGAGGTTCGCTTCGCTCGCCTAATAAAGTATTTATATGTATTATATACATATTGGTATTTAAATATATTGTAGTGGCAAGGCGAAAGTAAGTCGCCAGTCGGGCGATGGTAGGCGACGGTATTATAGGCGAGTGGCGACGATTACCACCTGCCATCAAGTGGACCGTCAGCCTGTAAATCGACCTTAACATAATAAAGAAAAACTTGACATACCTACATTATAATTTGACACACACATTTCATAGTATTTATTGTGTAAATGTAGTTAAAATTAATTTTACTATTATAAATAATCGTCGCTTGAACCGTAAATTGTTTACAACGCAATAAAACACTAGACGTTGGGTAGACAAATTCTACACTGCAATTCTCAGCATTCTCAGAAAAACAAACAAAATTAAAAAGAATTTTTTACTATATTTTATTTCAAATGTGCTTATTCGTCGAGTAAATGCAGAGATTAGCGATTGCGTGGCTGTTGCTATATAAACTACAACTCAAGGTCATTATCGCCGAGTGAAAAAAAAAACACAAAATAATACCTTCCAAGTCTAGAAAAAATAACAGCGCAAACATGTACAGCCGCCCACGAGGTGGGGTTACGCGAGAGAAAAGGATGGCTAGACAAGGTCAGGCGTTCGCTGTCAGACAGCGCGGGTTGAGGCGGGGGGGGGGGGGGGGGCTGCTGCGCGCGCGCAGACAGCGCAACGACATGGCGGTAGACATGACGTCACGCCATCGCGTGCATGGAAACCTCTGATGCGTTGAAAACTGGATGCATGCTTGTTTAAGTAACACGGCCTTTTTATTGTATCTTGTGTTATTACTCGTGTTGAGAAATAGCACGGATTGAGTCAGTGTTGCGAACAAAGAGGTGGTTTGGTTGTTTGTTTAAATATTCCTCTACGGTTTGGTGGTAACGTTCGCTTAACAAATGAGTTTTAATAAATTATCTACAATAATCTGCCAATGAGAAAAATAGTATATAATTAAAAATAACAAATTTAAACTTCTGCCAATATTGTTGAACCTTCACATTAAAGAGAAAACCGTGTCAAAAAAGCTAAAATGTAAGTCACGATTCATCATCTTTTAAAAGTCGAACGAACACAAGTCTCCTTTCTATGGAACCGTCGAAAACAATTTCAACATGTTTGATGCAATGTGGGTGCCACTAACAGAATTTGCAAATTACTAAACGAGGTCAGGATCCCATTTGTAATGAAACCACCCATGGTTATTTCTGGTTATGGTTATGGTTCAAAAACCTTAATCTAAAAAAAGTCTTCACATTTGCTAATGAACAAATAAACAGCATGAAAGGTTAAGTCCGAGGAAGGTTCTCATAAAGAGAAAAATTGGAAACATTTTTCTTTTTTCTATCCAAAGTCCCTAAATGACAATTACACATCAGCTGCCTCAGTCCAATAGCTTTTGACAGAACGATGTCTGTTAGGTCCGGTCAGTTAGTTTTCTACAGAATATATATATCGTACCCTTTTACATATCATTTTATTTACCTACTTTTCGCTCAGCTAAATTATATCACATAGGAGATATTATTTAAAATTTTCTAAGAACATTATAATAGAATGCATCAAGCATTGGTCATTTAGCTGCCCACTTGTTTTGCATATAAGTTTATTTACGTAAGTTGGTGGGGGCTACTTGAGAGAGTGCCAAGATTTATAATTAGTTTGGAGATTGTCAAACTCATGCGTGAGGATTGATCTCTTTCATTGCGTAATAAACTAAAAATATTAGAAAATATCCAATTTCAAATATCGAAATCTAACTATTCCATATCTATACATATTATAAAATAGAGTCGCTTTCCGCTTCTGTGTCTCAGTTAACTTCTTCTAAAACATACCTTTTACTGATTGAAAGTGGAAGGTTCGTGTACATAATTTACAAAAAAAAAATTGCATACCAGCGAAGCCGGGGGCGGGTCGCTAGTATAGAATAAATAGGAGAGAAATGAAGGCGCATATTTGAAAGAATGCAAAATCAAAAGACACAAACTAAACAATGGAGAATGTAGTTTGTTATTTTTTTGATATACTAGCAGCTCGTGTAGCAACTGGTGCGTTTACATCTGCATTTGGGCTTTAAGTACCTAAGTTGTTAAGTACCCTCAAGTACCTAAGTTGTTTTTGAACTGGTTCAAATTGACAGCTAAAATCAGCTTGGCTGCTTGATCCATGACAACCACTGTTAGATAGAAAGTGGTAGGTGTTTGAATTGCTCCTCTCAAGAGCTAAGTCATGTCTGTGTGATTTCTTTTTGTCAGCTGAAATATATTATCTAGTACAGTCACATACAGTTTTATAATTCTGAATGTTTCAATTAGATCACCGCGTGCTTGACTCTTTTGAAGTGTATGGAGTCGCCGCATTTTAGCGTCTCTACATAGAACTATTCATAAGTTATCGCGGCAATTTAGTGGTGTTGGAATATATATCATAATTAATCTGTCATACTTTAACAAGTAGATTGAGTCTTTCTTCTTTTTCACACATATAAACATTCAGTTTATTACAATAGCTCTTTGTTTCATACAAGAGCTTTAATGAATCCGACATCGGGATTTGTATTTTATTTAGTTCTGTTCTGACTTATAAACCAAATAATGACTAATAAAATAAAATAATTTATTTGAAAATAAATATTTCATTGCTTCCCATAACATAACCCAAAAGTGGCAGGTCTTTGAACTTTTTTAGCAGATTCTTAAAACTTTTACTCGATTTCAGACTTACGTAAAAAAAACACAATTATAATATTATTAGATTCGATGGTCGGTGAACCACACCGACTAGAAACACAATTAATATGAGGGGGCATGCAATTGCTTGCCGACCTTTACAGTATAAAGGGCATAAACTAACTGAGTTATAGGATAGGGGAATTAAACAAAACTGTACACGTGCTGTTATTTCAGGTTAGTCGTCTGTAATGGAATAATTTGAATATAATTTTCTAGTCCACGAAAATTTGTCAAAATACATTCGATTTTGTGATGACTTTTTATTCAAAATAGTCAAATTGCTAAATAGGATCTCTGGTTCCAACTATCATCATGTTCTCAGCTGTAAGAAGTCAACTGCTTGGCATAGGCCTCCAGTATCATATTCAAAAGCAGCCTGGATCCACTGGATCTGCGGCCCTTATCAAGTCGTCTGTCTACCTTGTGAGCGGACGAATCTTAGAATTTTTTGGTGTATAGCGAGCGGGTAGGACGTAGGTACTTCCATGGAAATACAAAATACTTGTAGGTTCTGTCTGTCGATCATCTATCAAATAACTTTGTTGTAGATAGATACAGTTTATTGTATTTACAAATTATCTAGAATGTTTGCATTCATCCATATACAATATTAGTTTCTCCACATGGCAATAAGAGTAAAAGGTTGCTCATTTGCCATAAAAATTCATATAGGCGAAAACATCAAGCAATAAATATGATTTATATCACTTGCACGCTACCCTAATTAGCGACTATATATCAACAAAAAAATCAGCATACAATGTTGTAAAAGCATGTGAAAAAAACTGGTGTGCCTCGCCCGGTTGACCCAAATAGGGTGGTTCATCTCGCGGGGTGACGCTCTCGTCACTCACCGGATGCCTGAACAAGTCACGAGAGAGATAGTAACGATTGTAACGAATATACGGCTCGTTAGCCGTTTAGATGCCAAAAGTCTTTGATGACTTAAAATGAATCAGTTAGTTGGTTTTTCCAATTAAAATCTAACTATACACATTATAAAATTAATTCTCTCTCTGCCTTTGTGTGTTTCTGCGTTAACTTCTTCTAAACCACTCCACGGATTTTTATAGTATTTTTCACTAATGAATCATCAGGTGATAAACAAGGATGTATAAAATTTGCACAAAAAAAATGCACCGTTCAAAGCAAGTTCAATCCACCTTCTCTATCTTGTAATGATTACTATAAAATATAGTATTATATTAAATGACACCAACTATACTTAATTATGGAGCTGTGCGCACTAACAAACATTAGTTTTGTATTATAGTTAGTTTTCAGGTCTGTTTTCATCAATATTGGCCATTAAAAAAAAGAAGCAGATTTGTTCATTGGAAAAAAAGATCAAAATAACATTAGAAAGAATTATAGGTATGGATCCACAATGCACATATATTAGATATTAATATAAATAACTAGTGGCCCGCTTCCGGCTTCGCAGGGGTGCAATTTTTTACTCATACCAGCGGATAAACATACCTTACATCGCCATCTGTTAGAATCTTTTGGAACTCACAGATAAATAATTGCTGGATTGAATAGGTATCAACAGATGGCGCTATGTTAATAATATTATATAATTTGCAAAAAAATAATAAACAAAACGATATATAAACTATCCTATCTTTTAAGTTGGACCAAATAACAGATACTTATGAAGTTTGATCAAAGTCGGTTCAGTAGTTTCAGTTTATCGCGAACATACATCGTGACACGAGATTTTTATATATATAGATAGATAAGGATATACATAAATTTTTGTTCGTTACGCATTCTGGTCATCAATGGTCAACACAACAATAATCATATTTATTACTATTTCTGGTCTCCACAGCAGAAAACTTACGATATATTTATGCCATTAGTAGCAAAGAAACAGAACAGAGTTAGCACATAGTTATATGTTTCACGCCAACCGCTCGTCCCTTAACTCCCTCTCTCATCCCCCAACCGTGGAGGGTCTGAGGTAAAAGTGGGGGATGGGTGGCCCGGGAATAATAATTTTAGCTCGAAGCGGCGGCATGGAAATGAAAAATGTCATGAACTGCTCCTAGCAGGCTGGATAATGCTTTCACCTGCGATGGGAACCGGTGATATTGGGCACGGTGCGAGAGAATTGTATTACATCGAGTGATAAATTGTAATATCATTGATTCAGAAATCTCCACATATGAATTTAAAAAGGAGTGACGAAACGCTGTAGCATCAGTTTTTGGAACCATAAAAATCATAAATTAGTACAAAAAGTAAGGAATAACATCATGTGCAAGTCGCAAAAAAGTAATAATACTAGATGGAACTAAGGCTAGATTGAACTAACAGAACTCTGTTTAAGCTTACAATAGTAAAACTTAGAGTTTTCTATAAAAATATACCTAATCTAAGTCAGGACTTGGTATCAACTTTTGTTTAAGGAAATATTTATCTTTATATAAAAAAGTTGTTAGCATCTTATCTAAAATAATTAACAGATTCGATAAAAACAATGATTGAATTTTATGTTTTATATTTTAATAAAAGCGTTTTATGTCTTTTTTTATGGTAAGGTCAAAAAACAGGCTGACGGTCCACTTGATGGTAGGTGGCTACTGGCTACCGTCGTCTATAACACAAGGAAGGGTCTTCTCATCAGCATTACAATTTCCATATGCAAACCATAGAAGGTTGAATATTATTACATTTGGCATATTTCTGGAGGTTTCCTTGATATAAAAAACCAAAACGAAAAAAATCAAAGGCCTGAACCAAAAATCTGAAGCGGCATTTGGCATTTCTCACATTATTTTCAAAATTAAATCAAAACGAGAAGAAGATGGTATCAGATATAATACACGATGCTAAGTAAATAAAATACATACACATACATAACATACGATTATATCCAATAAGTAGGATCCTTAGATCAATGAACTTGACCTGACGTTTGACGTATTTTGCACGTGTGTTCTTCAGCTTACCGCCTGTTTATGGCTTCGTTTTATCCTTCTGTAACGAAATTACTGCAAATCCTCTAACTAAAAACTAATATAGAAAGGAGAATCATGAGAGACGGTAAACAGCATATTTAAACGTTCAAAATTTGCTTCAACAATGTAGGGGGTAACATGAAAATCGTTAATCGAAGCAGTTTTCCGAAAACCTTATATAAATAGATTATTTTATGAATAAATCACCTTTTCATCTAATTTAGTTCAATAATGCGAGCGAAGCTGAAAAGGTATCTATGGGTTTTTATAGATAGCTGCTGACCGTTGAAATTAAGGTAAGGGTAATGACAGGAAAGGCCATTTTTCCCGGACTCAGTCCCTGCAATTAAAGAGTGAACATGGTTATTCCATTTGAATGCTTGACCTTTACGAATATTTCACATGAATTTCTTTAGGCTTATGTACATTTCCACGTAAATACAGATGAATGTAAAAGGTGACTTATTTTTAAATTTGAAATCCGTCCGTTGAAAATATTTTGTAACCAGGGCGAAATGCAAGGCCATTTGAAGTAATAAATGTACCAGGTCTACATTTTTAATAAGAAAACTTGAGCAATTGTTAAAATTATTTTTGTTAGATATTATTTTTTGATCTATTCCACAAAGTTCAACTGAAAGTTCAACTAGTTGAACTAATTGGACAAAAACTTTCCAATTATTTCAACTTTAATGTAATCATTTCTAATAGTTAAGATCAGCCTATTGGTTGAGTGATTAAGGGCTTGCCTTAGCGCTATGACAATGCGTTTCGCACTTATTTGGGCAGCCTGTCAGGCGACAATAACCAAAATAAACCAGTTTGCTGTGGTGTTTCGGTGAGTAAGGGATGACAGAGTCAGGGCCCATTTTCCTTATATCTTCCTAATCCCTTATTTTTAATACTAGTATAGTATGGTAGGTCTTGCAGCACCTACGGCTATGCTTGTATTACAAGTTGTTCTTTTACCATAGCAGAAGGTACATTTTTCCAGATGGAAATAGGTATTTTATATTATGTATAACTCCCCAATTACACCAGGGCTAAACCGGCCGGCGTGCGCCGATCTAGTAACTAAAATATATTAAATCTAACTAGCACTATATGTGTAGGTTTAGAATTTTAATTTTTTTTTTACTAGCCTCTTTCATCAAAGATTATTTTCTAGTAAGCCTTCATGCAGTACTCCCGTCTCGACCAATTAAAGTTAATTGCACAAAAAATATATGAAAACGCGAGATGAATTTCGCACTAAAAAGAAGCACATAATTTTTTTTACCCAACATTAAAGATATAATTAAGATCTTGTTCACAATTCTCAGAGTAAGTAGTTTTACATGCAAATAAATGTTTATTATTTGCATTTAAAATAGCACTTGTACTCGTTACACGTTAGTATGGTACATTAAATTTTAATCGTCATTACTTATTACTGAAGTAATGAATTATATTCATTTTTTTAATGTAAAGTCGTTACACAGACTGACGGTCCGCGTCTTGATTGTAAGTGGCTACCGTTGCCTATAAAACATAAGTAACATCATCATATGACGTTACTTATGTTTTATAGGCAAGGTACAAGTGTGCTTTCGACCTTTATAGGATAACTTGCGACCCGTCTCCGGCTTCGCATGAATGATATTTTTTACCAACCTTCCTCGTTGATCGCTTTTTCCATAAGTAAAAACCGTATAAAAATCCGTTTTGAGAAGAAACATACATACCTATGTATATTGATATAAAAGATATAGATCGCCACGTTGAGGATAGAGGATGGGTTCTGCCATACGTCATATTATTATTATATTATTTCAAGAGACTCTGTAAGTGAATGTTTGGTTGTGCCAGACAGGCTGCTCAATATCTTAACTCTGATCCATCTGAACGTACTGATAGCGCGCGAGTTGAATGCAGAGCTCAGGAATGCGATAGTGCTGTGACCTAATTAGAATTAATTTATATTTTATATACATATAAATAAAATATAAATTAATTCTAATGATAACAATATGTCGATAAATTTCAACATTGTTTTAAGTTTAACATTTTAAGTTTAGAAATAAAACAATGTAAAAGGTCTTCGATGCCTCACGTTGCGCGCCACTTGTAAAAGACCCTTCATGGCCCCATTTTCTTTGGCATTCATTTTTCGCCATTTCCCGTGCTTGGCGATGAATAAAAACTCGTTTTTTTTTGTAACAGAACTTGATTGACTCGGATCAGACATTATAAAAAACAAAAATAACACACGAATATTAACGCGATAACACAGTAAGCTTATGATAGTTGTCGAGGACAGCACGCACATCACTACACTACAGGCGTTCGAGACGCGGCGGGGGGAGATGCTCCCGCCCTTCACCTCAGGCCCCGACTGCATTCAACTCGCGCGCTATCAATAGAATGAAAGGCACACCCTTGCCTTATAAAAAATAGTAAAAATCTTATACTATAATTCTAGTAAAATCTAGTACAATTTAATCTATTACAATGTTTCAATTTCACACTAAGTGACTTATAATGTGGTAGTATATTAGGAAGGGCCATGAGCGATTCAATAAATATAAAATTTGTCAGTATTTTTTTGCAACAACAAAACAGGTTATTCCAGTTTGACGACGTGAAATAATTCACACAACAGTGCAAATGTCATTTTCTTGTTTGTCCTTTGCGCTTTGGATGGTGGATTGCTCAACTGCGAAGCGTTTTACGCGCATTCAACGCTATACATTGCCGTGTTTGTATTGCAATCGTAAACGGAACCGGCCAAGTGAAGTGCGATGAACTGTGCGCCGCGAGCGGGTTGTACGTTGCGGCTCAGGTTGCGGTTCCATAACCGGTTGGAATGTGAGCGCGATATTTTCAGACGGCCATTCTTGGCAGTGGCACCCTGCTGCGAGGCTCGATCGTAATTCGCCGCGCACAAAACAAACTTACATATTTTCAAATTTGGAATTCTTCGATTGGACATTTTTTTATTTTATTTTGTCAGTTCCGGAGAGGTACACTCGCAAAGGTTGACAGCATTCGTGTGGCTGTCGTCAATAAATAGAGAGAAAATGATTAATTCTTTATAGATTTTCCGGACAAGCTCATGTGATGTGTCATGTTAATTTTTACTTATCGTAATAATCAAGTCAATAAATAAATAGTTTGAATTTGGTTCCTTGAATTTTCTAATTAAAAGATGAGTGAGTAAGCGATGCCAGATCCCATTTATCCTTAATCTTACTATAGTCGGTAGCCCACTTGCAGCACCTGTGGCGTTGTTTGTGTTATAGGCGATAGTAGCCACCTACCTTGAAGTGAACCATCAGGCTGCCTGCTGATCTTAGCATTTAAAAAAGACTTTGACACTAAGTCTGTCGAATCAGTTAATACAATAATAATAATAAAAACTACATTTAAAAATTAATTCACATGCTAACAGTACCTACACCTGTATAGCGCCGTCATTTTAAACCCCTTTCTTTTAACTGACCTTGTTATATTATCACATTTTGCTTGTCAAAGTAACTACTGTAATCTTCTCAGTGTATCCCACTACCAATTTCGTACGAGTTTGTAAATTTGTAATTGAGAACAGTTCATGGTTATTTAAAATAGTTTTACCTAGGTTAATGTAGGCTCATGGTACATGCAACGGTACGGACAGCATATTAAGTAGACGGAGCTATTTATGTGAGTATATATTTTTTGTTTTCATCGTGTAAACGTCTAATGCGTGGGAAACGTTGATCACGTTCTAGTAATACTGCGGTAAGTTACAAACTATGACACTGTTTCACGTAACAAAGACGAAAATAGACACAAGTCGAATTAATATTCCGTTTTTGTCTTGTGTTTTCTCAGGGGATTAGTGTCATGTCATTTTTTTTATTATATGGTTCGCAAAATCACACATAATATGACATTTTAACTAATCCTAATCTATACCTACTAATATTATAAGGAAAGAAGATTTGTATTTTTGTATGTTTGTAATGAATAAACTCAATAACTACTGGACCTATTTTGCAAATTCTTTCATCTAAAGAAAGCTATATTATCAGCGAGTAACTTAGGCTATATTTTATAAAGTTACGCGGACGAAGTCGCGTGCAACAGCTAGTAATATTATAAATACAAAAGTTTTTATCTTTTGACGTTTATTACTCATTCATGCAAAACGGATGAACTTATTAAGATACTACTTATCTTTTCACAATGCTAACTTTGAGAAAGCAAAATGAAACCTTCATATTATCCCAACTAATAAATATTATAATTGCGAATGTGAGTTTGTTTTTCATTACACTTTCACCACTCAACCTATGAACCATATCTATGAATTATGAAATTTTACATACACGTTGTCATTACAGAAGAGAACACAAGGTCAACCTTTAAACCAGAAACATTGGACTGGTCCTGAGGTATGGACGAAGTCGCGTTCAAAAGTTAGTACTGTACATAAATTATAACGCAGGTACTTTGGAAGTGATCAACGTGTAGGCGGTTGGAGCAGTGAAAAACAACTCGCAACAACATTGACCAAGTAAAGGTGAGGTGAAGTTGCAAGCACCGCTATTGGCGGAGGCAGAAGGCGCGGCTGACATTAAAACGCCGTTCACTTCGCATCATTAGCGTCGGCGCATACATAGCGACCAAATACTTAAAGGCGGTTCCCTCCAAAAATTCATCATACAAGATCATGTTTTTCTAAATAAGAAACACTAATATTTGTAATTGTGAAAAAAATATATGTGAATATTGAGGATTGATCTGTAAAGACAACTTTAAATACACGATTTAGAATACTACACTCGATATAATTATGTAGGTAAATCCTAAAATAACCTCTGACACGGAATTTCAAACCAATTTTTCTCTTATTTTCTGTATGAAACTGTACAAAAAAATACTGTATTAAAATATCGACTGAAAAGAATATACTTAAATCACTCTAGATATAGAGTGAGTCAAGTCAATCTCATGAAAAATGAGTCAATATGTTCGTTTATTTAATTACTTTTCTAGTAATAAATTACCAATTCATGTTTTTCTGGTTACAAAATTTATGAAGACATCATAGGGGCAGTAAAATTAGTAAATTTAACGTGCAGTTAGGATGGAGTACAAAAATATTTTCTTTTAAAACTAACGCTACCCTATTTTAAAAACGAAGTATAAGTAATATCGCACTTGCAAAGTGTGAATGTTTAGTGCTATTTTACAAAGTACAAGCAAAGTGGAGCTCGTGATATTAAGGTTGCGGTCGGAACAGCTCGAAGTAAAGGCGAGACTGAATGTTTTGTATTGTAACCTTCGTTAAAGAACGTCATTCGCAAACAATACTTGTATATCTTACAACCTGTTGTAAATTAATTCAAACTTGTACCTTATAAAGAAATTTTATGAAAGCATGAAAAATTTTGCCTTGCTGAAAATTTCTCTATTCTCTATCAGTAGGTACTAATAATGTGAATGTTTATGGAAATGTTTAATTATATTAAGCTCAATCACGATTTAACCGTGGGATTTGAATGAAGAGGATACATGCAGCATACTATTTTTTTTTTTTTTTAAGGATGCTCTTGCTCAGCAGAGCTACACGCCAAGATGAGGCCGATGATGGAGCTAGCTCACCCAGAAGATGCCTATTCACTCGAACTTTGAAAAGATATGAGTTATATGAAGAGAACTTGAATGCAGATATATTGTTTCGATGGTTATATGAGCTCGGAAACACACGACGGCTAGCAGTTCCAAACCTTGGCAGTGCGCAAGCGCATTATAAGACCACCGTGAAATAATAGCATGTGTGCTGTGTTTCGCCGAGTGATTTTTGTGCGACGATCAAGTGGACCGTCAGCCTGTCCTGTAGAAAAATATTTTTTATTTAAATTTTACTTTCAACAATCACATTATTTGAGTTAAGGTTCGAATGTGATTTTATATAAAAACTTCCGAACGAGAAAGATGGAGTTTATTAGGTCTTTAATTTACCTCGACAAAGTTTGAAATTCGGACTTATAAAATTCAAAGAAAACCTTCATTTTCTAATCAGAAAGGTAAGCATCTTTTTTTAACCTAAAAAGACTTAATTGCTTATTTTTTTATTACTATTACTTACCATTTCGTCATAGCCGTAGAACAACGACGGTTCTGCAATTTTGTAACTTTACGTATGGCACTGGCGAAATGATTAATACGCCATTTTACTGTGTTTAGAAATCAAATCTGTCAGTATTCCAACTCTGTATCTAAAAGGTTTTAAATAATATTTGTCAAAAAATGTTTTTGGTCGATAAAACACGACATATAAAGTCAGTTTACGCAAAAAAATAAAAATTTAAAATTATCAAAACCGCCGTTGTTCTACTACTATGACGATTTTAACTAATGTTTGGTGACCTGGTGGATAAATCAGAATAAGAAAAGAAATATGTCACTCAGTCTCATTATACGCTAAGGAAATCATTCTCTTTTTACACATAATCGATTTTAATTTTAGTTTTTTGTTTAAACTGGATGAAAACTAAATTTAAATTTTGGCCTTAAACTATTTTCGCTCGTATTTTTAAGATAAACAGTTGATCTAAAAAAGGCATACATGCAAAAAAGTTTACGGCAAACTTTGCAAGGGATCAAAAAAATTTTTTTATCAAGAAAAATTGATAAAAAAATAAGGTGTCTACATAATCCATAATAACAAGGGATGCAAGAGCCAATCCGTCCTTATCAATGTTATTAACCTTCATCCTATCAAAGTCGAACACATTGCAGAACACTTGCAATGCAACCATTGCGACGTTGCTTATTAAAAGGCGACTGTAGCCACCATCAAGTAGGCATTAACAAAAAAAAGCTATCTATGTTAAAATTGAATAGAAAAAAAACTTTCGAATTTCGATCAAGATTACAGATGAACTTTTAGCAATCGCAATAAAAAAATAATGCCAACAATAAAATCTGCCTACGAACTAATAACTGAGGGGAGTAATTACATCCATTCGGCCCCTTCGTGCTCTTTCCTGCCTATGCGAAAGCGTTTTTGAATAGCCAACTTCACCCTATTTGCATAACGTTTGGTCTCTCGTCAAACGGTCGTGAAAGGGCTCTTGGAACCCTTTCTGGACTATGCATTCAACGCGCTGCATTAATTTTGCCTCAAAAGAAGCATAGTTTCAAAACTTTCAAAGTTAAATAAGAGTAAAGTTGACTTTTGTGTCTCAAACTATACGATTTTATGTTTTTTTTTCTATATATTACAAAATTTTGGACCAATACGAAAAATTTATATATAGCTGTTGCACGCGACTTCGTCCACGTAACTTTGTAAAACATAGCCTACTTTGTAAAATATAATTTATGTTACTCGCTGATAACGTAGCTTTCTATAAAAATCCAAAATATTAAAGGTATTTGAGTGGTAAACAACTTGATCGAAGCAATGAATAGAAAACCTCGCATGGTCGACCTAATTGCGGTCACACTCAATATCCATTTGACTATGAGGAAGATCTCTGCAAGAAACTCATACATGATCTATTCAATTATAAATTCCTTTGACAATTATATAATACAGCATATATAATACAGCTACATAGTATTTTTTTTTATATTTACCTATTTGTTTAAGCGATATATATAGATAAATATTGGAAAGTAAAATAAAAAGCACATGTGTTATTTTACAGTCTCGATGAGTAATTTTTCCACATAAGTGACTAAAATTTAGTCCAATACGTTGAAGTCGTCAACGAGTACTATCATCACCAGTCGCACAATAAGTATATTATATCTGTTTAAAACACGAAATATTTTTATTAAAAATTTTCTTAAAACCACGACGGAACTATAAAGACACAAAAACAAGAACATATAAGCTACTGTAATAATGGCTTTGTACGGAGTGCAGTACCGGAGATAGACATCTAAAATACGCGTATGATGACTTCAAAGCGGAACGCTGACCGATCTAAACAATTGTTAAGAGATAAGCTTAGTTAGGTATGCTAGTTAACTAGAAGATTTCTCGGTTATAAAGGACAATCCTAAAATAGTCAACGAAACTCTCTATTCGGGTTATTATGCGAAGTTCTTGAACAAAAAGCAAATAAAAATATTGAATCCGCACATGATCTACTTCATATAAATGGTAGTTTAGGCGCCTACCTCCGCCATAAACATAAGAAACACCAAAAGAATTGCCGCATATACAGACAGGATACGACCAAGCATAGAATAAAAACACACACTAGCATGCAGATATTTCGTAAAAAGCAGATTTTTAAGCAGTAACCTGCTTATAAGCGAATGTTAAAACTAGTTAATTATTAGATATTAATTTAATAAGCCAGCAATAGAATAGGAATCACAGTTAAACATAATATATTATGAACAACTAGCAGACCCGAAAGAACAAACATTTTGACAAGTTATTGGACTGTGGCAGCTAATGTGAATTTAAAAAAATCTAGACGTTTCCATTTATTTATTTTTTTCATTTTAAATAAGAACCTTCCTCGGACTTCAAATAACATTCCAAAAAATAAAATATCTACTAAAATACAAAAACTAAAATAAAAGTTCTCGAGTTGTACGCTTAGCAGCACATTAAGATTCATTTTTGTTTACGAGTATTAAACTAAACTTTCTACTCCTTTTGGCTGTTTTAATAAGTCCTCCGCCGTAAACCATACGGGCCAAAATATTCTATAGTACCCAGGGCTTACAACAAGACTAAGGCCCTCTAAGAATGTGGTTACTGCCGACAGACAGGCTGCCCAGTATATCAATCACTGCAGAACCCTGCAGCTACTGGCCTCCAAAAATAGTAAGTGCAAAATTAACACTAACCGGTGGTCCCCACACTACTTAGTATGTTAGTATGTATCCATTTGAAATGCTTCATACTCGGTTTACGACCACTGTCCTGTCACGGCTAATTGCAGCGAGATGCGCCCGCGCATTGCGATGTAGCGTCAGCAGAAAAGCACTCCACGTGAATAGAATTTACAGTTTTAAATAACTTGCATTTTCGCATAAAATAGGAATTCCGCGACACGAACAGACACTTTCGGGGCATTAACTAAACGTTAGAGAACATTCTGCTTATTATACAGTAATAGGAATAAACAACAAACCTATAAAATTAGTTTTAACCTCTAAGTACATATGTTTTACATATATTTCACCATTATCTGTCTAAATATTATAAAATTAAGTCGCTATCCGCTGCTATTGGAAAGGTTTTGACATTGTCAGAGCTAAAGATCGTCTAGTCCCGGTCTTTACTCGTTCAAATATGGCTTTAATAAATGCCATGATAATATTGATTATAGTTCTTCTAAACTAAGCAGCTTTTTTTTACTTTTACATGTTAAAATAAAATCTAATTAAAATAAACTGTTGACAATATTCGCTGTTGTTTTCAAAGTAGCACTTAAGGCCAGGCCCTGTGAAACTAAGGGAACTTTAAATAAATGTGCTGAGTCAACCACATATCTGATCAATGTGGAATTTACATATATATATTTTGAGACCTTTATCTGTAGATTATCAAGTCAGAAACATAATTAGGTGATTTTCATTCGATACATTTTTTGATCGAAATCGGCGCCTTTTCCGGAGAATATTACATTTTTCTACTAAACGGCTTGAGTTATATCGCCAAAAAACTGCTCGTAGCAAGGAAACATTGTTTACCAGTGATTGTCAAAATAAAATAAACTTAGGTTTATTTTTACTCCTATAATTAACGAAAACAATTTTGAGACTTACGTTGTTTAGTTCCGAGCTAGTGCACACCAAATCATGCTTCAAATAATGTACGCAATATTCAACCTTACGTAAGCTGTATCTTGCGATATATTAAAAAAAATCCTAGAGAGCCGCCGAGCAACTTGTAACTCTCGGGTGGCGGGACGTGGGCGGAGCGAGCGTAGGAATTTTTTTCGTGGGGCCTGCTCTTAAATGGCTTATTATTATTATGCTATAGAAAAGGTAATTATTTTAAGTATTTATTGTACATTAAAATTTCCTTTTAAACAATTTCAACAGGACGAAGCCAGGTCGGGCTGCCAGTATAGCAAAAAAAAATGCAATCGTGGGAGCAATCGTGACGACCACCGAGCAATAAACCAAAGTCATTGGTGACGACACTATTTAAAAAACCGCATATGAAAGGAACTCCACATGCGATACAACTTGACAGCGTGTAAGTTTATTGAAGTCTGATGTCATATTGGAGATATAATCAATCGTAGGCATTTTATTGACGTGACTCGTGATTGAGTGTAAGAAAACTTAAAAAATCTTAGTAATCTGCCATTAGGCCAGCTGTTGACGTCAACCCGTAGCTTGGTATTTATTGTTTCATTAGTGGCAGATCACAATAACAAACTTTGACCGAGCTGAATGTTTCTACAAGTCAAAAACTATTAAAATCAAATTCCTACTAATCGAAGTTAGATAAAAAATCCCTTATAAACTCTTATTTAGTACCTTCGATCGAAGCTTCCAAGCTTACCGACACAGAAGTACCTATACTTCTTCAATTTCTTAGATAAATCATAAAAGTACAAAGTGTCATAGGTTATCACAATGAGTTAAACATTGTGATCAGACACGATAAAAGTGAAACAAGACATAATGCCGATTTATGGCTAGTTTTCATGGTGATCAAACTTAGGAGTCATCGTAGGGCATGGCGAAATAAAAAATAAACCCAAGATCATTTAGCCCAGGAGCCATTTAGGGGGAAGTATGGCGACACAAAAATAGTTATAATATATACATCTTTTTTATACACCTTAAAAAAGTTAATCTATAATCTCTGCATCCTAAAAAAATGAATCCTATAATCTCTATTAAAAAAAAATGTATAAAATTGGATATTGGAGAAAGGAAGCCATACATACAAACGACGTACACTCGTTCACTGTTTTGCTGACGGTCGCGTAAATGAGTTTTATTCTTTTACAAACGGTATCATGAGTCAGACCAATTTGATACGAGGCGAATAAAACTAAATTATTACACTAAACGAGCCTACACGATCCAATATGTTTTAGTAGGTAATATAGGAATTATATTTAAGATTTCTTTTTAATGTTAAGCTCAGCTGACGGTCGCTTATTAAATAACACAAGCAACGCCACTGGTGTTGCAAGTGTGCTACCGACCATAACAGGATTAAGGATAGGGATTAGGAAGGGATAGGGAAATGGGCTATAAGCATCCCTCACCTAATGACATCGAAACAACAGCAAACATGCTATTATATAACGGTGGTATTCTGTAAGGGGGTGGTTACTGTCGCCAGACGAACTACCTAAATGACTGCGAAATGCAGCGTGCCCTGCCAATACATTAAGTATATTTAGTAAGTAAATTTCCGCGAAGTTAATTATTTTAGCTAGTTCATAATACCACAGTTAAATTCAAATATTATTTTGAAGTAGCGTAAAATATGTGACGAAACCACAGTTGTCATGATGGGCGTGATCTTTTCTCGGGGGTTGTATTATTTATTTTTTAAAGCGGACGAGTCGCGGACACTAGCTATTAATTATAGTTTGTATATATATATTTGAATTTTGGTTCAATAAAATGTGCACTAGTACCGCGTGATTGTTGTACCAACTTAACTAACATTATAGTGCATCGAAGACACGAAACAGAAGTAGACCTACGATAGGTATATCTGTTTGACCGCACGATAACTACAATCTGTTATGGTCTGCGTCTATCAAACGCTACCATCAAACGTTGTATATAATTTATTCCATAATTATAACGATACCTTTGCTTTAATGTTTGTACCGTAGTGTTAAATTATAAGATTCCTGAAGATCTACGAGGGAACATGTTTAACAGTTTTAAATTAATGGTTGCACAGAGAGAAAAAAGTTACGTAAATCATGAACGCCACTACGTATGTAAGGACAAAAACGTACCACTCGTAAGCTTGTAAGGGCCTCCATGTCACGTAAGTAACCGGCATTATGTAGCCCGCTTCATGCCAACCTACCATGAAGCGCGCTACGTAAAACAACCAGCTACGTATAAGTAACCGGTAAACACTGGTGTATCATACTTACGTCCGGAGTATTGTAATGGTGCTGCTCCGTTACAGCATGACACCTCTTACGTACGCACTGGTGTTTGCTACGTAAAGTAATGGTGCTGCTCCGTTACCGCATGACACCTCTTACGTACGCACTGGTGTTTGCTACGTATAGTAATGGTGCTGCTCCGTTACAGCATGACACCTCTTACGTACGCACTGGTGTTTGCTACGTATAGTAATGGTGCTGCTCCGTTACAGCATGACACCTCTTACGTACGCACTGGTGTTTGCTACGTATAGTAATGGTGCTGCTCCGTTACAGCATGACACCTCTTACGTACGCACTGGTGTTTGCTACGTATAGTAATGGTGCTGCTCCGTTACAGCATGACACCTCTTACGTACGCACTGATGTTTGATACGTAAAGTAATGGTACCGCTCCATTACCGCATGAACGTCCTTCCAGACGACCTGATCTCGGTCGACATAACGGCGGAGGAATGAGGCGAAAGGGACGAGGTAGGTACCATCGGTCGTGTCGGCCGCGATCTCGTTCGGACCCGACCGCGGAGAGGAATGAGAGCGGGTAATTTTTCCATGGAATCTTGTCCTATTCTCCTCATTCCTCCTCGCCGTCAGGTCTGACCGAGATCAGGCTGTTTTTGGTAGCGTTGCCCGACACGACCCGATAACTGCCTACCTCTTCTCCTCCGCCGTCGTGGCGACTGAAATCAGACTGTCTGGAAGGGCCTTGAGATGACATACTTATTGATTGGCGTTACTAATACATATTCTGGCTCAATATCTATAATGTAAGGCTGTATCATGAGAAAAGAGTTATGTTGTTATATGACAAATCATCATAACTAATTTCTTATGATATAATATTAGACATAGATATCAAGTCAGAATGTATATGAGTAACACCAGGCAGAAAGCATGTCACATAAAGTAACGGAGTGGTACCATTCGGTTACGTATCAAATACATACAATGCATAATTATGGGCGTAATAAATAACACCCCAGCATATACGCACCAGAAAGGATTTATGCTACGTCAGTCACATAAAGCTGTAATGTACCACTAGCATTGTTAACCTGAAAAATAACATTTACATACATAAGAATAAGCTGGCTACCCAAGTACTTGGAATAAAATTAAAGAGAAACATAATAAAACTAATTATATAATAATTAAAGATTTATTAATTCACAATTCAAACTTATGAAATAAACACAAATTGTATATACCAATACAATAAATACTGTGCCTAGAATTGCTACATAATATAATTAATAATCAGTAAAATTATAACTTTACATTTAAAATGTTGTATACCTGCAAGAAAAGAAAAGTCATTAGAGTCATTCTTATTATTACTGTCTGAGGCTGTAGTGCGAGTTTATAATGAACGCACTCGCTAGTGAGCGCGTAAAATATTTATATGGAAAATTGTCAACTTGGCATTGACAATTGACAGTTTTCCATACAAATATTTTACGCGCTCACCAGCGAGTGCGTTCATTATAAACTCGCACTACAGCCTCTGGTCTACTTATTACTACTGGTTGCCGGTTGCCAGTATTGTGTGGTCCAATGTAACCACCCAAGGTTATGGTTTTTTACTACCTACTAATAATAATGGAATAAATTCCTGTAGGGAATTTAATAAGCTAGTAAAATTACTGGGCTAATAAGCTACCATCACAGTGATCAGGACTTTATCACTAAATTCTGGGTATCACTGCAATGATCATGAGCAAACGTTATCTCTTACCAACAGGAAAGTGTGTTGCATGTCTCACTACTTGTACCATAAATTTTATGGTACAAGTAGTGAGATTTATTAATTTTATTAAATGTGGCTTAGTATGTTTTATGATAAAACATACTAAGCCACATTTAATGTACCTACACAAAGTTACATAAGTATAGCAATAGATTGTGTGTTTATAACAAAACCAAACTTACAAAATTGTTTGATGCTTTTGGGGGTTCTTCCTGCACAAGCTCTGGTGCAGAATGATCCGGTGGTGACGAAAGTGGCGAATCAGAACCAGAGGCAGAATAAGCTTCAACAAACTGAAAAATAAATGATTAACAACGTTAAAAACATTCAAAGAGCAAAATAAATTAAGAAAAAAGCACTCACAACTATTTCATTAATAATAAGAATTATTACTGTCTCTGGTTGCCGGTTGCCGCCAGTATTGTGTGGTCCAATGTAACCACCCAAGGTTATGGTTTTTTACTACCTACTAGTAATAATGAAATAAATTCCTGTAAGGGAACTGTGAATACTGTGAATAAGCTAGTGAAATTACTGGGTTAATAAGCTATTTAATAAGCTATAATAATTAGAATGCCGTGGGGTACCGGCTTAGAATAGTATCCCCCCATCTCAACCCGTGGGTGCCATAGAAATCGGCTAAGGGAAAAACCACCAAAGGGTGGGCAGCAGCGCCCTTTGCGGATAATTATTATCAAACTGCGTTCGTCAACCCGCCTGCCAAACGTGGTGAGTATTGGCAAAACTATGGGGAGGCCTACGTCCAGCAGTGGACGTACAAGGCTGACTCAAGTCAATAAGCTACCATCACAGTGATCTGGACTTTATCACTAAGTTCTGGGTATCACTGCAATGATCATGAGCAAACGTTATCTCTTACGTGTGTTGCATGTCTCACTACTTGTATCATAAAACATACTAAGCCACATTTAATGTACCTTCACAAAGTTACATAAGTATAGCAATAGATTTTGTGTTTATAACAAAAGCAAACTTACATAATTGTTTGATGCTTTTGGGGGTTCTTCTTGCACAATGATCCGGTGCAGAATGATCCGGTGGCGAAAATGGCGAACCAGAGGCAAAATCAGAATCAGGCTGAAAAATAAATGATTAACAATGTTAAAAACATTCAAAGAGCAAAATAAATTAAGAAAAAGCACTCACAGCTATTTCATTTACAGGCGTATCTTCCCGTTTTTGATTTGATTTTATTATTTTCTTGAATCTTATTCTTTGACCTATTTTTGGGATCAGCTCCTTGAGCTGCTCCTCTTCCAATAAAAATGCAGTTTCTAGATCGATTTCGTGTTCTGGAACAAACGAGTGTCAGGAATTTATTTGTCTATGGAAAAAGTATTATTTTCTAGGTATAGTATTATTATATTATTAGTATTATTTTCTAGTATGTATGTACCTACCTAAATACAGGGTAACCTGTATACCCTGTATTTAGGTATATAACAAATTTTTCGAAATTACCTAGAACTGCGCATATAAGAGTTAATGAAAAACGTACCTTTACATTACGAATACTTCTTATCAAGAACCTCTTTGTAAAGAATTTTCACTCATTGCAGAATATAAATAGAAACTATAATTTCAATCAAGTATAATTTAGAAAGTACGATTCCCTTAAAAAGGGAAATTAAACTTTAATCAAGTACACAAAACGTTACAATAGTACCTACCTAATTCATGTGTCGGCAGGTTCAGACAATATTTTAAATATATCATAAGACAACAACTGTATTGTTTGTTGTAAAGTAATATACACTGCTGTCGGTACTGCAAGAAGTAAGTAACGAAATTAACTTACCCGCGAAAACTCCAATCAGTTCTTCACAGTTTATTTCTTTTAATAATTTCTCCATATTGGAAAACATAAAAGAATATTCTTTGAAAACGCAAGCGCAATCAAACATACGCGGCACACTATTTGCTTGCTTACTATATTACTGCGTAGTTGCGTACGCACGCGAGGAAAATGCCGGTCACTGTAGTGATGGGCAAAGAGAATATAATCACCAGCCCCTTCACGTAGACAGTACTGCGAATACTTATAATGTAGCCGCATACGTACAATAAGTAGCCCCCTCACTTAGACAGTACTGCGAATACTTATAATGTAGCCGCATACGTACAATAAGTAGCCCCCTCACTTAGACAGTACTGCGAATACTTATAATGTAGCCGCATACGTACAATAAGTAGCCCCCTCACTTAGACAGTACTGCGAATACTTATAATGTAGCCGCATACGTACAATAAGTAGCCCCCTCACTTAGTACTGCGAATACTTACAATGTAGCCGCATACGTACAATAAATAGCCCCCTCACGTAGACAGTACTGCGAATACTTATAATGTAGCCGCATACGTACAGCATACATGTACGTACACGTACATTTAAAATTGATCACGGAACGTATCGAAAAAACAAATAGTGACTATATTTTTAAACATAGTAACTCAATTATGTGAAAGTTAAACTGTATTATATTGTATGTTGAGTTTTGGAAGGAAATATTCTTTGCTCCTTTGTGGACCAGATTAGCCAAAGATAGAAGAAAATCGAAATCTTTAGAGGAGGCCTTTGTCTTAGGACAAACTGTTACAGTAGAAGTACCGATTGCCGATATGTAAATTGTTTAAATGTAAATTATTTATTTATATTTAAATTTTAAATGTATATGTAGGCATAATAGATATATTGTTAACCAAACAGTAATAAAGGCTTATTTTATTTATTTTATTATTCTTTGCTAAATTTTTACAAGATGCGTAAGTACCAAATAATTCATTTGCTACTGACAAATTTTACTTGTTACGTACGATCAATATGTAGAACCAGTCGTACGTAGCAAGAGGTGTTATCATGTAAGCACTTACGTTAAGGTGGTGAATCACCATTTTATACGTATATAACGTTATAAATACGTATGACTACGTATGCGGCTACATTATGTTGTAATGTAGCCGCATACGTGTCTACGTATAAATCAGGCCGAGTACTTAAATTCCTGAACCGACACAATTAAGAATGATGCGACATCCTTATACTAGCTTTACTGCGGGACCGTTCTCGGTATGGATGACACATACTTACACATAAATATGTGTCATCATTAGTAAGTATGTAACTACTAAATTAAGTATGTAGGTTACGTACTACATATAAAGCTGCGAGTTCCTTGGTAACGGACTGGTGGTGAGCTACTTATACGTATATTTTTTCTCTCAGTGTGGTTACCCAGGAATTTACGATGGCTTAATTCCGAGGCGAGATTTGCACTTTGCTCATATCAATCACTAAGTATGCCGTTATTTTTATCACCTCCATACGGTAGAATGCCTGTAAAGCCTATATTCCTGGTTTTTTGAAATCGGAAAATATCTTTTTTTTAAAGGTAGGCAGGTTGAAGATCTACTTGATGTTAGGTTGTGCAATTCCGTAGGTGCTGCAAGAGAGCTGCCAAGCTTAATAGTATATAGTGGGTAAGGGATTAGGCGGGGATAAGGACTATCAACCCTTACTCCCTCACCGAAACACAACCAAATACATGCTTTAATGTCACAGTGGTCTTCCGTAAGGGGATGGTTACAGCCGCCAGACAGGCTGCTCAACTTATGCACTACTAGAACGCAGTAGGTATGGAATGTGTATGTTTAGTTTGGGTCTTTAGGAAGTCGTCGATTGCATATAATAATATATATTTATCATACACTTAGGTAATAATTTAAAAAAAGATTAGCTTCGTCTCTTACTATAAGTATTATTTATGAAAGACGCGGACAAAAGCTAGTACAAAAAAAAATACAGTTTGACCACAAGGGTCATTCAGTGCAGATTATGTGAATCAGATAAATATCTACTTTAACACATAGAGTTTATATTGCATTGTTCCATAACACGAGCATGTTCGAGGGACATACTGCGGAGGCAGTTAAGTTACGGGCGTCTCGTTTAGGCGCCTGAAGTATACGTTCACATCACCGCAGATGGTAGGCTAATCGCCCAGCAGTGGTTAGAAATCAATCAATCAATCGTTCTAGCGTAAACTCACATTATGAGCTCACGTTGCCTTGTACGTATGAACCGCTCCTCCCTCTATAGTTCATTCACCATATCTACCTATTATGAAATTGGCTGTGTTAGGGCTAAGGGAGTAACTAATTAAATTCGCATTTCACTAGACGATTTTGGTTACGTTTAGGCGCCTGAAGTGTACGTTCACATCATCGCAGATGGTAGGCTAATCGTCCAGCAGCAGTTAGAAATCAAACAATCAATCATTCTAGCGTAAACTCACATTATGAGCTCACGTTGCCTTGTACGTATGAACCGCTCCTCCCTCTATAGTTCATTCACCATATCTACCTATTATGAAATTGGCTGTGTTAGGGCTAAGGGAGTAACTAATGAAATTCACATTTCGCTAGACGATTTTGGTTAAGTTTGATGCTACTATTAATTAGCCGCGTATAATAATAAATACAATTTTAAGTAGTGGCAGGGCACACTGTGTTTCGCAGTCATTTGGACAGTCTGTCTGGCGGCAGTAACCAGAACCACCGTGAAATAACAGCATATGTGCTGTTGTGTTTCGGTGAGTGATTAAGGGATGCTAGAGCCCATCCCTTACTTAACCCTAATCCTTCTATGGTTTGCACTTGCAGCACCTAGCTTGTGTTATAGGCAACGGTAGCCACCTACCAGCAAGTGGACCGTCAGCCTGTCTGACCTTAACATAAAGAGTAAATCATTAAGAAGATCATAAATCATAACAAACGCTTTTATAAGAATATAGACTACATAATATGAATAGTTTAAGAAGGCCTTGCTGATAGCAAATTATTATTATAACGTTCTTATTAATAATATTAATATATTTTAGCAAAAACAAAAAACGTTATCGAAAAATCTTCCCGATAATAAACTCGTAAAACTCTTTATCTGTCAATGATAAACATGTTTTTTTGCGGTGTCGGTCGGTAGTGATAATGATAATATCAAATACGTTGTAGACAAAACACTAAAATATATATGTACTAACATTAGTTATAGATTTGTATTTTTGTATGTTTTTAATGAATAAACTAAAACTACAAGACCTATTTTAAAAATTCTTTCACCTATAGAAAGCTACATTATCAGTGACTAACTTAGGCTATATTTTATAAAGTTACGCGGACGAAGTCGCGTGCAACAGCTAGTATTGTAAAAAGTGTAAGTTACATGTACGCCACTTATGTTTGAAATTTTAAGAAGAGGTAGAGTATATTAATACTCTACCTCTTCTTATAATATATACTCTGTAACTCTGTACTCTAATATACTCTGTTTTATCTGAGACATTTTATTACCACTGAAACGAATATCAAACAAAACAAGTGTCTGAAATTTTCTCACACTTTTATCCATAACCTTTCTTTGTCCTTTGTAACGCTACGTAACTATTATTATTATTAGCTGTGGTATTAGTATTATCTGTCAGATTATATAAAAATATTATATAATAATTTTCGAAAATATTCACTTGCAGAGGAGCGATAAACGAGGAAGGTCTGTGTATATTATTATAATACAAATTATAAAAATCAAAAATCATATTAAAAATATTTATTTAAGTATCAATTAGGTTTCTTCAAGAAACTGTTAATGAGGTCATTATAAATTTAAATTTACCAGGGTTTCAGAAAAAAGCCTGAAAGGACACTCCGAAAGAAACTCAGGATACAATTTTTTTTTCTAAGAGCCATCTTGATGACGTCAGCTTTCAAACCAAAAAAAGGGGTCAAAATGAGTCCTCCCGTTTAGGAGCTATGATGCCCCAGACAGGCCATACAGGTCAAGCTAATTATTTTGCACTTAACAGACTTTTCAAGATTGGAAGAAATAATTAAACGTCGTCGCTGTTTTATTATTTAATTATACAATAAATGTTATCAAACATTATTTAGTTGTAGTCAGTTATAGAATTATTTGTTTTTATAAGTATCTACGATTTAATTAGGTTGTTTGGCGGGCAACGCGATAAGGACGAACGACTTACGACAAGATAAATTACTTATTAAAATACGTCAGTATTCCTCAAAAATATTTTTTTAAATGCTGTACCGCCTTTCTTTTGAATACCTACGCTATAGTTTCTATTTTCTATACGAAGGGGGTACCACCGTAACTAGCATCCCTTACTCACACCACTAAACACAACAGCACACATGTTTTTATTTTTGGTAGTCTTCTGTAGGAGTTGGTTACTGCCGCCAGACGGGCTGCTCAAAGGACTACGAAACACAGTGTAGGTACCCTGCCTGCCACTACTGTTCAACTAGACCTAACTTTGAAAAGTTCATTTCCAAAGTTGTCCCTTTGAGGACAACTTGAGGTCGTAGCGTTCCGCGTCATTCCGAAACATGCCACAGCATCCCTTCAGCAACAAGTGATATTATCACTAAATACGAATCAATCATTTTAACAAAATTATGTATCCACAACCGAATTCGGAGTAACACAATGCGAATACGCTGCCGTGCTATAGGTACCGTCAGTCAGAGCCTTTAAGGCAAGCATCCTAACCACTCATCCAACGGACTCGTCAAAGAGTCCAAAGATCTATTCCCGTACTTATTCTCAAGTTGTCTCTAGACTCGTACGTACACTTTTCTTATCAGAGACGGCGGGGCCCTCGCATCTCCCCTTTGTTGCTTGTTTTCTTAGGCGACGCGACGGTTGCTTTCTACCATTAAGCGGAGGGCTAGCATATATTTTTCAAAATATTGTCTGTCTAGGCAATGATAAAGTACCTTGATTAGTTATCCAACATCGAACAAACTTACCGAGAGATTATAATAGGCAGACATTTTTATGTCGGACAGTTTACTATTATGCAAACACGTTCTAACAGGATTCTTATTGTCAATTTGAAATGTAGTCCGTACGAGACGATCTAAATTTTACTTATTTATCTAATAAAACTTAAGATACAATGCAAACTATTTAAAAATATATTAAAACTATAAATAAATTATACAAATAAGAGATCTAATTACCTGTTTTCTCTTCAAGGGCAATTGTTTGAGAGGTACAGTCGCGAGCACAGGTGGCGACTCTCTTGAAGCGAGCTCGTCCAATAGAACTCCGCATTTCTCCTTATCCTTTTCCTCGTCAGCAATCAGGAGGAAGCGTCGCCAGCGAGATGAATCAAAACCCCAATGGCAGGTCCTGTGCTCGGTCTCGTGCGAGTGGCACACGAAACGCCGAGGCGCGAACAGCCCGCGACATTCCAAACACTGCACTCTGTTCAATTCAGCGGCACAAACACCACGCGCACCGCCAAAGCACTCGTGGTACACTCGGAAACCCGGCACTTTGTGCGGTCTCGAAGCGGCCGGACCGTGTAACAACGCGGCGCACAAACGTTCAGCATCCGTCTGAGTGATAAGCCCGCACGAGGGAGCGGTACGCGGTAGCACCCCGGTGGATTTCAACTCGTGCAGTTGCTCCGGGGTGCAACGTGAACAATATATCTGCAGTTCGTCGCAAACACGGTTTATTTGCTCCAAGCTGAAGTCGGTGAGCACGGATGTGAGGATTTGAGGTAAACAAAGCCTTCGCTCGCCGCCTACACTGAAGCAGGAGATGGGTTCGCCTTCTAGCAGGGTTTCGCCTCGTTCGCCTAGCTCCGGATCCGCGGCTAGAAGGATGGGAGGCGCAGCGGGTAGCGGTGGAGGTAGAGGCGCGTCGCCGCGCGGTTCGGTCCGTCCGCACCCCGGCCCTTGCAGGCTGCGCGGCGCGCTAGCTTGGTAAGTCTTCAGCACGGAAGTGATGTGTGGAGTCACTACATCCATGGTCACTCGCCGCCCCTGCAGCTAATCTCGAGGCGCATGTCACGAGCGCGGGTCTATCGCGCGCCGGCACGAACGCCGCGCTGCGACTTCGACCGAAACATGTCTGGCGTGTCGGCCGAGTTTGCCGAGTCGTCGCGACGATGGCCCGGCCTGCGGCCCGAACGAGCGACACTCGTTTGCGGAATCCCCGCCCTGTCGTCACACACTCAGTCATGCAAAAATACACTGTTAAACAACTATTTTGAATAAAATGTCCACACTTTTCCCTCTAAGCTGCCTTTATACACATTTCATATTATTATAATAGCTATCGATAGTAGTATTTCATTTAAAATGATCAAAGTATCCAGTACATTGTCGCACAAAATAAACGCAAACCGTTGAGACAGGGGCGTGGATTCCGCCGACTGATCGCAGTCAAAGCAGCAGACGGATGGCTCGACTACTGGAGAGTCTAGCCGGCCCCCCTCGCCCTGCGCCCACCACGAGAGTCACGTGACCGACCTTCCCGTCAAAATATCCAGAATGGCGGCGCGAGCCGCGGCCCGTTCGGATCATAGATCATTTTAATACAGATATATAATTTGCTCTTTATGTAAAATAAATAAATAATTTGTAAAATATATTAATAAATCACTAATAAAAAAACAAGTTTGAAATAACTTTTTATATTATCAAATGTCGAGCCTATTGGTCTAATGGCTTAGCGCTCTGTCTCAAGTCTTCGGTTTCCGGCAAGGTCAACTTTGGAAATGAAATTTCGAATAACTTCGTGTTACTTAAGGATGCCAGAGCTCATGTTTCTTTCTTTCTTAGTCCTATTATAGTCGGCACACACTTGCAGCACTTGAGGAGTCGTTTGTGATATTGATATTGGTGAAGGTAGTCACTTACCATCAAATAGACTATCAACAAAGTTTACTTTCATATGCAGTTGTCTGCTTAGTACTTATATACATAGCTGTCAATTTAGGTAACGGTAACATGACGAATTCAATGATTTTACCCCATCTCAAAAAGCGTTAGTACTTAGCTGTCAATTTCGGTTACGTAACGTAACATAACACTGTCATTCAATGATTTTATCACATCTCAAAAATGCCCAACGCCCCTAAAGAAGCTTTTACTTCAAAAATGTTAATGATAGTTCCATATATTGTGTAAAATATATTAATTTTTACCACATTTTCAATAATGACAGCTATTAATTAAATTCTGTTCGCTTTATTATTAAATTCACTGCATCTTTAAGTTAGGTAATTATCAGCAAGACTTTTATTAGAATTATTGCTTTTAGAAAAATTATTCAAGTTACAATAAAATTGCTTCTATGCTCTTTGTTATTAAGCTAAAACTAGTAAATTTATACACCAAATCAAATATATTATTTGAACCTTCATCCACATTTGGGTCTTAATAGAGGCAAAACCTATATAGGCATTTTCAATAACATCTCTAATCTTTGGACACGGCGACACGCGCGGGGAAACTGCGGGGAGAAGGGGGGCTGCCGCGGGGTCGCGGGAGGGGGCGAGAGAACTGCGTCTACCAAACGTTCGCTTCGTTCGTACAGCACAAACAAAACTGCTTTTATCGTCTATTGTTAGTATACAAAAGAATATATATCTTGTGTCATAGAAATAGAGTATAGTTTTGATCTATTAAATTTTCTTTGTTTAGCTTCTTTTAGACTGGATATTTAAAAAGAACTTTATGTATCTAATCACAAAGCTTATTTTAGCTCAAGTGTATGAGTAGTGTAATGGTGTATAACCGGATGTGTTTCTTTCTATCACCATGATCTTCATGGTCTTCGTCTTAGCTGAAACATTTTTTTATAAAGCCCTCAAACTCTATATTGTCATAAAATTATAATTTTTACTTGTAACAATATTTTAAATTACAAGTCTGTACTTCCATAGGTTCGTAGTAAGGATGTTGTTACTGGCGCCAAACGGGCTGTCTAGTTTATTATAGAACAAGCGAACCCATTCCCGGCTTCGCACGGCTGTAATTAAAATCAATATACCGTACATAAACTTACCTTTTTTAATGTTCTTTCCATTAGTGAAAACCGTATAAAAATATGTTGGGTGATTAATGATTTAATAGTAGAAGGAGAAACAGACAGATGCGGATAGCGATTTCAATTTTTACTAATATTTATAGATATAGAAAACGCAGTACCACCCTGTCACTAATAAAATATTATTAAAAAAATATCAAGTACCTATAGGTATTAAGTACATAAATTTTGAAAAAAAAAAATACAATATACTAATATTATAGAGAAAGGATTTGTATTTTTGTATATTTGTAATGAATAAACTCAAAAACTTCTAGACCGATTTTAAAAATTCTTTCACCTACAGAAAACCTACATTATCAGCGAGTAACAGGCTATATTTTATAGTTACGCGGACGAAGTCGCGTGCAACAGCTAGTAAAAACTTACAAGCCTATTGGATGAGCGGTTAGGGTGCTGCTTGCCTTAACGCTCTGTGTCTCGAGAGGTTCAGGGTTCGATTCCCAGCTGGGTCAACTTTGGAAATTAACTTTTTAAAATTAGCTCTAGTCTAGATCTGGAAAATAATGACAGGGCACGCTGCGTCGCAGTCATTTTTTAATTACGGCCAAAGGAAAGATTAATTTATATCTCATTATCTACCCATATTGTATTTTAATTTTATAAATTTTCATTTCACTATATTTAAGCGGGTGTTTTCGACATTGAGATAATTCCATCCATTTTACACGTAACTGGCGTAACGGAAAACTTTTAATACTAAAGTATTATTTATAAAATCGACTTGGATATTATTATTTTATTAGCGACCTCTCTTGCCTTCAGATTTATTAGTTAGCAGTTTCAACGCGAGAGGCGCTCCTGACTCGAGTCACGTGACGGAAAGTACACAGTTATTGAATTTTCATGGCGTTTGGGAGATAAACAATTGAAAACTATTTCCCAAAAAAAAAAACATTACAAACATTTGTTAAAAAAACATTACAGCACAGATAACTTAATAAAAAATATGTCCTATTGTTATGTACTCAGTGTAGAGGTCAAAGTATTTTATATTTAACTACTCTCTGCTTGAGGTAGTCTCTCTCTATTGCCATTTTCTGCAAACTTGTGCTGCTAGTAGTGGCTAACTAAGCTAAATCGCATTTGGATGCAACACACATTAATAAACCGTGGCTCATTTCAGTAACATATTATGTTTCTCATGTTTATTATGTTATTTTAGATTGTGGTAGTATGTGTGGGCATATCACGCTTATTTAAAAAACGAATATTAAAATAAATCTATGTAAAAACATATAATAACAGCTAAAACTGTAGGTATTTAGGTATGTGAGCGACGAGTATAAAGTGAGTCTGAGGTAATTGGGTAAATCCATGGAGTAAGCAAAGTTACTCTGTGGTTACTTAAGGCAATTTAGCACAGAGTACTTCAAGTGAGTAAGCGTCGCCAAACGTCAAATGTCACGTTTTCTTGATTTGGCAAAAAATTTTATTATTATAAAATAAAAATTTTCCTGTTCCTAATTTATAAATTTCGGTTCACTACCACTACAAGGCTAACTTAGCCTGCGAGTAAGTAATAAACATATTTTTTTATTTCTTTAAAAAAGTGGTATATGTTTTAAGATGAGATCTAAAATACAAGCAATTTAATCGAATTGATCGAGTCACAGTCTACGCGACGAGCATAATATTTTATGAAGAAATTAACTAACAAATATATTAATTTGTAGAGGTTGATGGATCCTTGGGGTGTTGGTGTAAATGCAGAGAAAACTGAAGTAACTTCCGAATTCGAAGATAATTTCACACCAAAAGAAATCGCAAAATTATCGGACTCTGCTGAATATCTCGCTATATTAGGTAGGCACTACTTGTTTATAATTTTTTTAATCATCTACATGTATTACCTTTTGATAACCTTATTAAACCTTTCAAATGATTGTAACTATTAAAAAAAGATAATTATACTTGAATATATTTTAAAAAGTTAGAATTTTGTTTTTGATTGTTCAGATTCTATTTATATTAAGACATAAGTATACTTAGATATTGTTTTGTAAAAATATTTCTACAATTTTTTAAATGAACAAATCAATATATTTCAGAGAGAAAACTAAAGGCAGTCAGGACTAAGAACAAGGTGGTGGAAAACTTGGCTGCATACAGAGAAGATTGTTTCAATCGTTTGATGAGAGACGGCTGCGATTTGGACCCTGTCATCGGTGACACTGACGAGGAAAAACTTTTACAAGAATAACTGCTTAATAACCCGTAAGTAATGGCATCATCTTCATCTAACATAGATCTCTCGGGACCAACTTACTGCGTCTTGTCTGGAGCGTCGCAGGGAATCGGAAGGGCGTTGGCCGTTGAGGTATCAAAACTGCTCGGTAAAAACTCTCTTATGCTGCTTCTCGCTCGCAACACTGAAGAATTAGCTCAAACTGCAAAACTGTGCTCTTCAAAAAATGTCGAGGTCAAACATATCTCTATAGACTTATCGAAAGCGTCATCCCAAGAAATGTACGATGTCATTAAAGAGTCACTAAAAGGACGGCAAGTGACAGAGTTTGCGAATGGTATTATCTTTCACAATGTCGGCTCTCTTGGTAACTTGGCGGTGGAAACATCTAGAATAGACGACGTCGAAGAGCTCAAGAAATATTACGTTCTGAATGTTTTCAATGTTATTTCATTGAACACACAGTTCTTGAAGATCTTCAAAGAGATCGAGGATCATCTGATAATTGTGAATATAACATCCTTGTGTGCTATCAAGCCTATGAGTGGTATGGCTTACTATTGTAGTGGAAAAGCTGCAAGGGAGCTCTATTTCAAGGTACTCGCTGAAGAAAAAAAGCAAATAAAGGTTCTCAATTACTCACCCGGACCAGTGGAGACTGCTATGATTGATCATGTACTCGCCGAAGCGGTCAATGAGAATCTTAAAGATGTATTTACTTGTTTCAAAAACCAAGGTACCCTTCTAAAGCCAGAGGTTACTGCTAAAAAATGCATGAAAGTCTTGCAAAGAGCGACCTTTGCTCCAGGAGAGCACATTGACTATTTTGATGATGAATAATATGATTCCTACTCTCTTATGCAAAATTTCTAAATATAACATAATTATGTATATGTATACTTTCTATATTTATACTTATTAGTAAACATTGTCATATCACATTGTATATTGTATATCCTATATCTTGATTTTTTGTTTAAATCTCAATGTTGTTGGAATCTCATTATAATATGAATTTATATTATTTTGTAGTGTTATTGATGTGCTAGATGCATTCAACTGGTTCTGACCTAAAAATATATTAGAAGTCATTGGTTATTTTGATTTAAAAGATTTATGTAAATTTTTTTTCACACACATATATGTATGACAAGTTATGTTTGGTATTGGAAATATTCCATTCAAATATTTTGAATGGTGCAATTGTTAAACAGTACTAAAAGAAAAATATTTAATACAATTTTTAGGTTGGACATTTTGTCGAGTCGCACCCATTCAAAATGGTGGCAATATAACATTCCATATTTAAAATGTGTAATATGTACTAAAACTTCCTATGTAATCGGTAATAATATGAATGCAATTCATATTTCAAATAAATGCTTGAAGTGAATTTTGTCTTTTCAATGCTTACTTACCCTTTAAGTTATCTTAATATGAGTTTGTAATATGAGTTACATTCATATGTTTTTTTTTGTGTTAAGAATATTTATGAAATGTTTTATTGATGTTTTGTCGAATTGTTGGACATACATATGTATTTCAACATATGTTTATGTGATGGGCATACAGGCAGCATTTGATGGGATGACAATGCCTTTAAAATACTAGAATTCCAGGTGGAATCCACCGGGATGAGAGATAAATTGAGAAAATTTCATTTTACTCCATGATCTTATCCTATCTCTGGATATCGTTGCGCATTGAAACACAAAATCACAGTTGCTGTTATTTTGCGATGGTCATCTGTGAGTGTGGTTATTGCTGAACAAAATGTGGTCTACATTCCCAAAAAAATGTCTACTGTTATTGTAGTATTCAAAAGTAATAACGATTTAACTTCCCACTTATCATTTTATTCGCTTGTGTAGCAGAAGTATTAACACTCATTGGAATAAAATAACGTTAAGAAAAAAGATGTTGAGATGGGAGCAAACCATCCAAGCCCAATGCCACATTGAGGTGAGACCTATGCCCAGCAGTATAAAGAGCATGTTTGGTATTCTATAAATACATACTTATAAACATGATGTAAAGCAAATATCACACTGCAAATACAACTTCTATAATTTATCAAGATTTCTATAAGTTATCAAGAATTCTTATTTAACGTAATTTATGATATGATAAGTTGGTGCAACGTGTATCAAAAAATTGGACGACTACACGTAGTACTAGTAGCTGACACAAGCTCAATGCTTATCTTGTGAGCATTTAGTTAAATATTTAACAAAGATCTGGTAAGTTAGACAGCCAGACAGACTTTTGAAGTTGAAACAATATTTATTCCCTTGTCAAGGCTGAAAGCCATCTAGCTTTTGGATTCTCTGATCCAAAAGTATCTGGATGTGATTTGGATTCTTGAACGTAATTTCCAGAGACGAGATGACAGGGCGCAAAAGTTTGTTCATGTTTCTGATGGGCCTCGCGTGGAAATGTCGGTACAGTATGCCGCTTTTGCTGAGCGGCACTGTCGCTGTGCTTGGTCACGCGTGGATGTTCCAAATTAGGGTGCACACTGTACGCAGGCTTCACGAGAATGAGGTAAAAAACATTTAAAATAAGTGCTAGGGGTAATTGTGGACAAAATCTATCCCTCGTAAAGATATTAAGAGAAATGCAAAAGTATGCTGATATTTTTTACTTACTAGACATTCTTTTATAATTGGACTTTTCAATGTAGGAAGAATTTCCTTAAATTAATCTCGGATGAAATGTGACAGTGTAGTGTCATGAACTCACAAGTTTTACATTATGTTTTTCGTCACTTGTAAGAAAAAAAATCATGCCTTAGAAACAAATCATGAAAGTAATTGCTTAAAGAAATGCTATAAATACTTTACTTACATTAATGCCAATATGTGTAATATGAGAGTGAATCAAAATATAACGTTTTTGTCACAGTTTTTTTGAAGTGAAAACTTCTTTAGGAGCGTTGGGAAATGCTTGAGATGGGAAAAAACCATTGAACTCGCAACCTGTTACCGTAACCATGTAAGCGACACCTCTGTATATTTTCAGATATTGCGTCAGCTACACAATATCACTGAAACTAGACTGTGTTACTTAATAATACATCCTTGCGAAAACTAATTGAATTGAAATAATACATCAATGCGAAGAGAGATGGCGCTGATATTTAAAAAAAAATCTGATGAGAAAAAACCATTGAATTCGCGACACTGTTACCCGTAACCGACACCTCTGTATATAAGTATGTACATATATTGTAAAATATTTCCTGACGATTTAAAAAAATACACACGTAATTGTTCAAGTTTTCACATCTGTCGGCACTCCCGGAGTGCCACTGTTCTTTTTAAATTATTTTATGCCCAATTTCAATTGTTTAAATCTTTTCGTTTCGACGTTATTTATTCTCGTGTAAAAATGTTTTATAGGTAATAGAATAAAATGAGATACGACTTATATTTTCTTAATTGAAGCCGGAAATGTCCTATATTTCAGCGCCAATTTCTCACAACTAGTGACGGCCTTGCCTTGCGTACTTACTACGCTCAGAGCCAATCGGGATGAGTATGCCCCGACCGCCTGTATGCTAATAAAAATAATAACCTATGTATACAATCTATTTTCACTTATGTCTATCTGTTTTATTTAATGTTTTCTTTTTGGCTGTCCCAAACATCAAACGTTATTATCAAGGTTTTAATAAAAATAATTTGGACTTTCCAGTTGGCTTATTATGACGATGAAGAGGACGATGGAGATTCGTGGGAGACAGAATCCACCGACTCCTGGGAGACCATTGTCGAGGAAGCCGCTTTTGGATGATACATCTATTTACGATAAGTCCTAGGTCGATTTTTTTAACATTTTTTTAATTTACTGTGAAACAAAAAAAAATTGTTTCAAAAGTGATAGTGTTATTTGAGCATTCCTTGTTTATCGATATCGATAAATTAATCGTACGACGCATGTATGTACATAATTTTTCTTCTATTTCGTTCATCACTTGGGCATAAATGACGTCATAATATATTTAATGTTGCCAAAAAATAAAATTAATTATAGGTACGTTAATAGGTATACTTTTAGAATCAAGTTTTTCTTCCTCATAAAAGTAGTAACAGAATCACTTTCCTTCTATTGTGTTTATTGGTTTGTGTTCGATTTTGATTGTCTTTTGACTGACTATTGACAGTGACTTGAAATAATCGACTTCATTATAATAATGATAAATTACGAAATATTATGTCTAACGCCTGCCTGTAAGAACTTCTGACAAATTACGCTATGATAGCTGACAACCTTGTCTGTTTTTTAAAACTAGTTCTTTATACACATACATATCAGCTTTTTCAATATTTACGTTACAAAAAAAACAGTTTTACTCTACATACTTTAATCTTCGCCAAGTGCGTTTTTTTTAAATATATAATAACTAAATTATACAACTCTGTATCTTTAAACCAAAATATAATTATTTGCTAAACTTTAGTTATTAGTTGTATAATTTAGTTATTATATATTTAAATAAACACACTTGGCGAAGATTAAAGTATGTAGAGTAATAGTGTGATACCAATTAGTTGTCTCTAAAGTAATGCTCAATGACTTACCTACCTAATTGTCATGACGCATTTGTTCTATGTGAAATATGACTGAAAAGTAGGGTAGGTACGGAATCAGCCACTGATTAGTATTTACCACTGACCTCTGTAGTCCCATACAAATGACAGCTAATATTTGTGCCAATTTGAAACGCCATCTACGAGCGTCCCGAGAACTAATGTTGACGTAAGTGCAAATGGCTGCCGTTATACATCAAACAACCGTGAAGCGTTTTCGTATTTTTAATATTTTAAAACTAGACTTCTTAGATTAGAATTTCTAATAACCCTCATGTACTGCCACAAACTTATTAAAAAAATATAGCTGTAATAATAAACGATCGATATATCTTATCTTGGATGTCGACATGCGGACATCACTAATTTTAGTTCCATGGACACTCGTTCCATGGCCCACAGCGCCGAAATGGCGTTTTTCAAATGGGCACAAAAATCATTTGACAGCAGCTTGTCCAATAGTAATACTATAGGTCAGTGGAATCAGCAGTATGTCACAGTATAAGGGTGTAGCAATTACATTCAATATGTTTTATTGTTCTTAAATGTAAGGCGCTGCGCAAGCGCAGACATTTTCAAATGTCAAGTAAAAACAACTAAATAGAGTCGTCTGCGCAGGGAGTGTTTGTTTTCATATTATACTGATTTAAAATGAAAATAAAAAAATATTCACTGGTATCTTGTATCCAACGACACACAAGTCTTACGTTTAAGTCTGAAAAAATAATAATTTTTCGGTGACACTTAATACTTAGGCTTAAAATTAGTCCTATAAAATATGTAATTTTTTTATCAAACATTTTTTGATACAGTAAATTTTTTTTTGCGAACAAGCTATCGCGGTTACCGACGCAATCATATTATTAAAAATATGTAAACAATTGAAAAACACTAAGGGCAGATATGAAGTTAATAATAATAATATTGTGTAACTTAACAATTAAATATAATAGATAGTTACATAATAATAGGAAATTTATGATGAATACTCAAAAATTAATACTATTTTGTAATGGGTATGATTTATAATCATTTTTTTAACTATTCCATTACTCTACCGCATTATCTATTTTATTATGAATATGTATTTTTCATTCTTTTGTTTATAATGTATCATGTACTAGCCTCTGTTTAGAGTATTCTGACCAGTATAATGAACTACTTATACTTATTGTAAAGAATAAACGAGTTCCATGTTTCAGCGGTTGTTATATTTAAATTTATTGTTGAATTTTGGCTGTGTATCACCATAGTACATAATTTTAATAATATATTCGTTATTAAACTGAGTAACGTTTTTCATTAAACCTTTCCCGTTGATGGTTAAAATAATAGTGGGTACTTTGTGGGGAAAGAGAAAAACACGTTATACCTCCATTTTTTATTATTTAAATTACAAATTTGAATAAATTTCAAAATTACATTCGAAGAATGTTTAGTAATTTAGATGTTACATTCAAAAAGTTACTTGAACCATTGCCGTTCTTCAGTGTAGTCTTGTTCAACGGTAAAAAGTCTCCTGAAACAAGAAGTATATGACCTTAACATGTTAATTGCCATATAACGCGACGTCGCGTGAAACGGTATATTATGAGGTGGCCGTTAACGCGACGTCGCGTGGTGGTGCCTTACAATTGTGTACGAACAATAAAATAGCAGCCGCAGCGTATTGGATTCTGTTATTTGTTTTGGTCACTATTTGTTCAGCATTTCGGCTTGGCAATTAACGTGTTAAACCCTCCTATTTAGTTCAGTGTACAATAAAATAACTACCACCGAACTCTCAGGGTGGTGTAGCTGCTCCTCCTAGCCTAGTGGGAGATATGGCAAAAAAGTATTCAACTCGCAATCAAATCAATTTGTAACCATTAAAAACTAAAAAAAATTGTAAATTGAGTAGTGCAACTCAACTCTAAAAATCAATGATTTTTGTAATATTCGTTGCATTCAATTCAACTTTGCGGGTTCGAATCCCGCTAGGGGCAAATGTTTATTTGTTAACATTTACCTTTGTATCTGAGTCATGGATGTTTGTATTTATAATATGTATTTACAAAAAAAAAAAGGAATCTATGTAGTATATTAACTGTCTGGTATCCATAATACAAGCATTAGTTGCTTAGTGTGGAACTAGATGGTGCTGTGTCGAATGTGTGAAGTTATTTATTTATTTATTAACTTTCCACAAGTGTATCTACTCTGGCTTAAACTTTGGTTTTATGCCGCATCATTATGCTTTACCATCACGTGAACCCCTAGCCTGTCTGGCACCGTTTACGGTCATACGAAATGTGAAGATGGTTACCGTCTGGCTGGTGGTGTAGCTGGTGATGCAGGACCTGACCGTCGCGGGGGTGGAGTCGGGGGGGAGCGGGCGGCTGCCACAGCTGGTTGACGGCGAGCCACTTCGCCCAGCAGAGACATGCACGAACGCGATAACCGTTGATTGAAGTTCTGAAACGTTTATGTATTTAACTACTTTAAATGAATAAATCTAGATATATTTGCACAAGTAGCGGACGTCGTGTCGCCTATATACGGTCGCGCTAGAAACTCATTGCGTTTTTGCCGGTACTACTCCAGATTTCACAGTTTAAAAAAAAGCAGGTACCCATATTTTGCAGAAATACACGTCTACAAGAACTCAATTCGTATACAGAAGTTACCCTATAAGGGCATGCAAATATTTATTTTTGTTTTCATTGCAAACGTTATTCTGAAGGAATAATACGTTAAACTTACACCCATTTTTAATTTAATATAATAAATACAATTTACGTTTATTCAATTATATAGTTCGTGGATATCATATAAAAGTCAAATAAATAAAAATAACAGTCTAAAGACATTGTACTTTTTTGTCTTTAAACAACCTCTTCATTCTAATTTAGGTATTATACAAACACAAATATTTGGTCGCGCTATTTTTTGACAAAGGGCAGAGCAGAGCTAACATGTATTATCCCTCGAAAACATTACTTAACCTATTATTTAGCAATATGTAACCATGTTTTAAAATAACGTAAACTTTCCCATCTCAGAGCCCATTTCCCTATCCATACCTAATCCCTTCCCTAAGAAATAATAATTATAGTGAATATCATACTTGCAGCTCCTGTTGCGTTGCTTGTGTTATAGGCGACAGTAGCCATCTATATATAAACTGTCGCCTATACATAAAAAAACCTTAGTTTGAAGAACATAGCTAGGTAACGTAAATATAAGATTCGACAAAATTAACGAAATGCTAATGAACCAGAAAACTAAGGTATAAATGGGTAAAAAGTAAAACTACTTACTGGCAAACAGGATCCCTTCATTTCGCGAAGGTCTATCTTCCTGAACATCTCGCAAAGCAGAAGTTCATGCAATGTTGGCGTGTGGGGCCCGAAGATTGACTCTACAATATCCACTACCTAAAATAAGTATACAAAAGTTTATCTGTCTAAATATATTTATGGTTACAAGTAAAATGGTTATTATTATAATTATGTAAAATCCATGTTTATTTAAAATTTGAAAAATGCAATAATGATTACTTTATCATTATGTCCTCTTATGTATACACATGGCTCCGTCAAAAACCTTTTGAAATTAAATTTTAAAAGTGTTTTATTAATTTTTTCATTCGCAACATGATTGAAAATGAAATTGTTAATATTGTATATTGTCCCACCGAAGATATGATAGCGGATATATTGACAAAATCATTAAGCACTATAAGACATGTTAAGTTAATTAAAGAATTGATGTACATATGTGATTAACTATTTAAGTTTAAAGGAGAGTATTGAATATATATGAAATTAAATAGGTTTGTACATAGGTATTGGCATGTTATGTATATTACAATTATTTGAAATTAAGAAGAGTTGTGTTAAAAGAAAATAACTATAATTTTTGACTCTGTCTTGTGTTGTCCTTCTGCTTATGTTTTTTCAGTAAATGTTATTTACATATTATTTTATTTCATTTTATTTAACGATCCGCTATATTTTCCAATAACTAGCTATGCCGCGACTTCGTCGTACCACTTTTTTTAGGTTTAATAATTATTCGATTTTTACAACTTTAATTGCTGAGTAGTTAAAGCGCGAAAACGTAACAAACAAACTCACTTTGGCATTAGGATTGGTTGGGATATAATAACATATTCATTAATTATATATTTACTGTGGAGTTTTATCAATAACCGTATAAACAACAAGTCAATTGTGCGTAGAATTTAAGATAAAAATATTAAAAACTGCATCTTAAATTTCAAAATTTATCTTAAAGATTATCTTTATATTTTATAACATTTTGTTTATTAAGTACCATTGAAATTTATATTATAGAAAAAATAAATTAAAAGTATCCCTAGATTTACTTACATGTGGATAATTGGGTAAAAGATCAGGCAACAATGACAGATCTACATCGGCGCCCGCGCACATTTCGTACAACACTTGACCAAAGGATAGTGTTTCGACGTTCTCCAGTGAGGCAGCTAGAGCTATTGGGCAACGAGGCGAAGCACCGACCAACGTGTTCTCCAAACCGCTTATCCTGAAATTATATATCAAATAAATAAAAAAATAATAATTAAAAATATTATTTTACGAATGAGTAGGTATGAAAATATATTTGGATAATTTGGATTTTTTAACGAAGAATTTATCTGCTCTTACGACTAAGCTCACAACAATTAAACTGTATGCAATGCGTTTTTAAGTGTGATGTCTCATCTATATATGTAATAGGTTCATCTATAATTTATACCTAAGGTCCCCGACAGGGTTAAACCCCGGCATTACTAGTAGATATGAGTTACAGAACACTACATTTCACATGTCTCCGAAGACTTCTCTCTGATAGACCAAGCACTAATTCTTTCTTATCAACACATGGATTCTATAGTGAAAGCATATATTATATCGTACATATGTAGCCGACACAAAAAGGCAATATCATTGAGTTTGGTTTTAGTTATGATTTTGCCATTTTATTGTCATTTTATGCCTTCATTACATTTCAAGAAATTTATATCAAGTATATAATAATTTTCTATACCCACTATACCCACTATACATAGATGTTAAACATATTATTATAAACTTTCTAAAAGAACAAGCAAAATTTTGCTAACTCTATTGCCCAATGCTCACCTCGCCACGCCATTTTGGATCATGATATTGCCGGAATGTAGATGTCTGAAATGTGGGAATCCCTTCTCTTTGAGGAACAGAAGACCTTCCAGAATCTGTCTCCCAAACCTGGCTACTTGCCACGGTGGCAGACATGAACCAGCACTGCCGTACTTCTTAGAATACTCTTCGTTCCATGTGCTCTAAAATAATAACTAACTTAATAAACTATAAGTAATTAAAGTTATAAACTAATCTCCGACTTTCTATTGAGCCTAAACATGCTATGGCATCGCTTGTTATAAGCGACGATTGGCACATGCCATCAAGTGGACAGTCAGCCTGTCTCTCGACCTTAACATGAAAAATAATGTTGTCTTTATATATTTTGACTTGTAAATTACCTTGTAATTATAAGAAATCATAATATTGGCTCAGGTTCAGAATGTCCAATGTCAGAATGTCCATAGGTAAGTTATATTATAATAACAAAAAAATCAACTTGTAACACACAAAAAAATAACATTTTTTTACACCCCGGTATTCTTACTAACTACATAACTAATATTGATAAATAATACGAAGGTCCCTACGTACATAAAGACATGTCAAAAAGTGCAATTTTTTTTTTATTGCATAATTGTCTTTAGATTACCATTAGAAAGTTCCTAAAGCTAATAAAATATTCTAGAAAAAACAAAATTTATAATTACTTATACATATAATTATTTCTAGAGCGATTTGAACATAAATTACGCTCTCCTGTAAACCCCGGTTTTAGACATGTCTTTATGTACGTAGGGACCGTCGAATAATTATTTTAACATTTCGACAGACTATTTTATTTTATGAAACGTAATTGTGAAAAACTAGACATTTTAAGAAACTAGACATTGTGAGACTAGACATTTTGATAGACTGGTCGGTCATTTTGAAACAATGGACATTCTGAACCTGATCCTATTTTTTAAATTTTTTGTTATAATTAATTCTTATAATATTTTTTACAAGTTATATTAATATAGCAAGTAAAGTAGACATTTTGCTCTATTGGGCATGTGTTAAGTGGCCTCCCTTACCTTATAAATCAGATCTTTCAAACTTCCCCTGGCATTGAAGGGCATGACGGCGACAGCGTGGCCACTGCACAACTCCAAATCCAGGACTGGATATATGTACGGGTGGTGCAAAGCCCTGAACAACTCCATTAATAGGCCTCGGGAGCGTTCGCTTGGATCGATAGGGCATTTGTTTGTAAGAGGCATCTGGAGGCAAGTCAATTATATCGCGTTGAAAGATTTTTTTAGATCGACTGAATGTCACCTAAGGTAAGGGCCACGTCCCATCAAATATTGTTAATATTTGATAGTTAAAGTTGTTTCAATTGAAAATTATATCAAGAAAAGTTAAAAATAAAACTTATTAGTTATTATTATCCGTAGGGTTATTACAAAGTTAAAACTTACCAGAGTCAACAGTCGATCTGTTTTAATTGAATTGTCGTGAACTGCGAACCAATGTTTATTCGGTCTTGAACCTATTGCGTTCAATTGAGTTAACAAATCATACCTACAAACAATATGAATTATTAAAACACTTAATAAAAAATATTGAATTCTTTTTTGGTAACTAATTATGTTACATAACTAGTTACGAAAACATATTTTTTATTTCATTCTTTAGAAACCAATTTATTATACAAGAATATGTTATCCACGTTTGTAACTTGTTTACTTGATTGATCAATGATATAAAAAAAATTAATAACTATTGCAAACAACTATAATGTGGTATTCATTTTATTTAATTTAACATATTTGTTAAATTTGATTTTTATGATTGACCTTATCGAGCAAAGATGAAGTCATGTTGAAGTGAGCTAACCCAGAAGATGGCTATTCACTCCAACTTTGAAAAAATTTGGGTTATATGAGCTCGGAAACACATCTTAAGGCGACGCCAGCCCCTAATGATAAAAAAATCCACTTATTTGTAACCGTTATCCTTTTAAATTATCATAATAATTACAATTTAAAAAATACTCAAATCATCTGCAGGATATATGAAAGCGGACCATCTTTATTATTTTTTAAATTATATTTAATTATATATATTAAAAAAATTACAAAGTTGGGGTCTAATATCGATGTTGTAACCGTGCGATTTGCTTAATAATCAATATTTTAAAGAGCTATTTTTTTAAATAAATACTACGATCTTCTATCTAACGGCTCATCAAAAGAAAAATTTGAATTATACTTTATTTAATTTTTAAATAGATATTTTCGAGATTTGCAAGTACGGCGGGTAGCGACTCCCCCTGAGCAGTCCCGTCAATTCAGTGCGGGACGAGTCGTGGTGCAAGGTGGACGTGTGTCGCTTTTCTCCGCTACGTACTTACCGTTTAACAAAGATCAATTGAGTCGTCGCAGAGGGTATAACTCATTTAATTTAAACTAATATAAGTAACGTGTAGTAGTGGTAAGGTTTTATTTGTGTGAAAATTGGATATAAAAAAAGGACCCAAAAGAAAGCGATGATTTGGTTAAAAAAAGAAAAACTGCAAAGGGTGAGACATCTGTAGATATAAATAAAGCCACAGAGGAAGACATAGTAGTAATGCAGAGTCCATTAAGGGAATCTCGAAATAATAAACAACGAAAAATAATAATAATAACGTAATATAACAAAACGATTTTTAGATTTTAACGATTTTTAATTATTTGTATTGTAAAAATATAGAATTTTATATATATTTCTTCCGTTTTTGTATTATATATATATAATAAGTATTTTATATATAATAAGGAAAGTAATAAGTTGTAAATGGCTCTGTTACTGCAATTATTATTATGCTAGGTACCCCAAGTACTGTTTTTAAATAATGGCAATTAGGACGGGGTGCGAGGCAAGGTATTCAACTGTTTTTTTTTATTTTCATATTTTCGTATCACTTGATGGAGGTGCGAGTCTAAGCCCCCGAAATCTACAGTTAGTCATATTGTGAACAAAAGAGTAGCGTTTTTTCCAGACATCGACCAAAAACAAAATCGAAGGGGCGTAGCGAAGGATAGAAAGAAGTCTATTGTAGATATTGTATCTTATAATTATTTTATACTTTTAGGTTGATTTCTACATGTACACAATGTGACCTTGCTTTTTTATTGCTACTATTTCACATTTTTAAAAATCTAGATTAATTACAGTTGATTTAAATAAAATATGGATTTTTTTACTTAAGAAGTTTTCAAATTTAGCTGCAATCTTTTTATTTATATTTTCTATAAATATTTAAACACTATACTTGCTGCATTTTTACTTAGCGTTTGTATATGAACATATGTATAAATAATTCCCTACGTATAAATCTACGTATAATATCAATAATATAGGCAACCCTGTAATTAAAAACCTAAAATCACCATTAAAAAGAACTCATCTTTCTCCACCGTGTACCATAATTCAATGTTTTTAAAGCTAGTAACTTAGACACAGTCGCTTAAAACACTAAAAAAACTTTAGGCGTCATTTTCTCGAAATTGAGTTTAGTGTACTTACTGCAATTATCGTTAGCACGGCAGTATACCTGAATTACGATTGCGGCAGCAGGAGGATCGAAAAAAACTAAATTACTTATAATATATTTAATAAAGTGAAATTACAATTTAAATTACGAACTAATTAACCTAGTGTCCAAATCGATGTTTGATTATGGAATGCGTTTCATGTCCGGTGAGTGCATCAGGTAACGTCGGTATTGCGTCATGCTGTGTCAGCGGTGACATCAATTCAGTTATTTGAACTGCTGAGGTAAAAGCGCAGCGTCGACGATTCTTTTCTTATAGGTATATGTAATTCCTCCACCCCTAGAACAGCAACTATTTTTTTTTCAAAACTGAGAGAAAATGTTGCTGGGAAGTCTCTTCGGGTCTCTGATCTTCCTGTTTTGTTTGTTTCTTCGTAACTGTGGGTGGCCGGATTTTCGGGTTATTCTGGCTTATGAACTTTAGATCCACTAAGAATTATAAGTCCGTACAATGGTATTGTGGTGTGGTATAAAGAGTTGTAGGACTGGCCTTCGTTGAGTCTTATCGGAGGTTCCATTATGATTTTTGTCCTGGATTCTGTGTAGTTCGTGCAAGTCTACGCTGTTTAGTTTGAAGTGTCTTGAAATACGGGTCTTCTTTGTGGAGTTGAAAGGTCCTGCGTAAGGACGAGGGGCTGTCCTTTAACTTCGTCGTTGTCGTTAATTATGGTGAGTTCAGGCGTTCTGAGGTAGCATGTCACAGGAACGGTGATGAGGTAACTGCCTTTGAGTGATGTGAAGTTTTCTCTGTCGCAGACTAGCTGAACCTTTGTAGATTGTGGGAATGATAGTACAAAGTGTTCGTCGTCTAGTTTCTCCATAGCCTCCTTTTCTATACTGACTGTTGTGTGATGGCATGTCTCCTTTATGACTTGGTTGGTGATAAGCTCTTGAATGCAATCAGGTTTCGTACGAAGTTGGTGATTAAGGTCAGTTTCACAGAGATACCATTGGCTATACTTCGGACATTCTGTCTCTATGTACATGAATGACATCTCGTTTAGTGCTATAAAAAGGAAAGGGAGGAATAAGGGCTTGCTGGTTTCTATTAGGGACAATGGCAAGTTTGTAGAACTCATAGATGTTTGCTGAAACTATTGGAAATTTAAATATAATAACTATCTGTTTTTTACAATAGTATGATCCTGTAACAAGTTAGCTGTTTTAGGGACTCGTTTTAATCGTGACTTGCCCACTGGGCTGCCCTTTTTTGAGGTGTAGATGTGAATTGGTAAATTAGCTAAGACTGTGTCTTGTGTGTAACGTGGTGCGGTCTTTTGACGATCTGCGAGGGGGTTTTTTATGAAAATTTGCTGTTGGGGTGCATACTCTACTTCTGGGTCGCGGTTTTTATTCCTGTTTTCTATAATTTTAGTACGGTCAGTCATGGTTGTTTTATTTAAAATTTCGTATACTCTTTTCATTCTTTCCTTATGGTTTAGTGAATATTGCTGTAGGGAGTGGTATGTGAAATCAAAGTCAAGACAATCTCTGGGGTCAAAATGTCCTGTTAGTAAGTCGAAAGGTCTGCATTTCGTGAAACTATGTATAGAACTATTGTAAGCGATGATCGCGTATGGTGTGAGGTTAACTAAGGGTTCGTCTTTTCTTTCTAATTTTAGGATCCGTAGGTGTTCGAGGATTGTGGAGTGGAATCGTTCGATGTTACCGTTGTCGTTAGGGCAGTGTGCAAGAATCCTATGATGGTTTATTTTATGTAATCGAGTGAACTCTGAAAACAGTTGGTTGGTGAATTCAGTGCCGTTATCAGTAACAATGGTCATGGGGACACCATGATGAGTACAGTATCTGAGTAGTGCCTGTAAGATACTAACAGCTGTTCCATCTCGTAAATGATAAGCCTGTCCATATTTTGTAAAGACGTCAATGAATGTTATATATTTCTCATTTTGTACCGTAAATAGATCTATATGGACAATTTCAAAGGGCTTAGTGGCTGGTGGTACTAAGTTAAATTGGGGTCTAATGGGATTTCTATCATATTTAGCTTGGCCGCAGATGGTACATTCGTTGATATATTTGCTTATTTGGTCTCTCATTTTGGGCCAATAGTATTTTTGAGAAAGGGCCAAATAGCACTCATTGATTCCCCTGTGGTTAGTTTTCCCATTATGATAATGTCGTATTATTTCTTGTTGACGTAGGTAATTCTTTACGTTTTCTTTTTCAGATTTGGTTAAAACTAGATTCATGGATGAACTTCTAAAATTATTTTGAATGATGGGGATGATATCGTACATAGCGAGAGGTGGATTTATAAGGATACCAGTCTTGATTTTCGGGTTTACATATTCTTTTATGGCGTTCATGACTTCTTCTTCTAAGTTGGATGATGATAATTGTATGGCCACTCGGGTGTGGGTGTCAAAGGGTTTAGTCATGATCGGTTTTCGTTTTATGTCATTTCCAACACTAAGGCATAGCTGTCGATGGTATTTGTTAAGGGGTTCATCCGTAATTGGTACTTCTAGTATGGGGTGTTCGTTACTGGTATGGGCGGTATCAGTGGAGGACTTTGCTAATGTGGGTGCTACTTCGGAAGGATTTCCTATTAAAGAATTCAATTCGTCCATTCCGTTGATGAGGGATTTGGACTCATCATTGTGGATCTCTATCCTTGAAAGGGCGTCGACGTTGGTATTGGCCTTGCCTTTTTTATAAACTACATTGAAATCGTATTCGCTAAGTCTTAGTCTCCATCTTGTTAGTCGTGAGTTTGGTTCTTTTAAGTTTACCATCCACTGTAAGGGTTTATGGTCTGTCAGAACAGTGAATTTTCTTCCAAATAGGTAAGGTCTAAAGTATTTGGTAGCCCAAACTATGGCGAGTAATTCCTTTTCTATGGTGCTGTAATTTGTCTCACTGTCATTAAGAGTCCGAGAGGCATAGCACACAGGCTTATCGGCTCCTATTGGTCCCTGAGATAATATGGCGCCAATGGCCACGTTCGAAGCGTCAGTTGTAAGGTTGAAATCTTTGCTAAAGTCTGGGTATTGAAGGATGGGGTCGTTTGTTAGAAGCGTTTTACACTTCTCAAAGCAATTTACATATTCGGGGTCGAAATTAATTCTTTTACCTTTCTTGAGGCATTGTGTAAGGGGTTTTGTAATTCGGGCAAAGTCAGGTATGAATTTTCGGTAATATCCTAGAAGACCTAAAAATTGTTTAATTTCTTTCGGAGTTTTTGGGATGGGATACTTTTCAATGGCTGAAATTTTGTCTGGGTTTGGTTTAATACCGTCTTTGCAAATGATGTGTCCAAGGTAAGTGGTCTCGAGTTTAAGAAATTCTGACTTATCCATTTGGATTTTAAAGTTAGATTCCCTGAGTCTGTCGAATACCTTCTCTAAGTTAGTGATATGTTCTTGTAGGGATGTGCTGAACACAATAATGTCGTCAAGATAAACCAGGCAGATAACGTTTTGTAGACCCTTAAGGACGTTATCCATCACTCGTTGAAAAGTGGATGGAGAGTTTTTAAGTCCCATCGGCATACGCAAAAATTCGAAGTGTCCGTGCTCAACATTGAATGCGGTCTTAGGAATGTCTTCAGGGCTCATTTCCACTTGGTAGAACCCGCTGGCGAGGTCCAGGGTGGTGAAATATTGGCATTTCCCTAATTTGTCAAGTACGTCAGTGATGTTGGGAATGGGGTACTTGTCGTCTATGGTCTTTTCGTTGAGTTTTCGGAAGTCTACAACAAGGCGCCATTTCTGTTTTCCTGAGGCGTCCATTTTCTTAGGAACTACCCAGATGGGGGAGCTCCAAGCTGAGTCAGAGGGTCTGATGATACCTTGGTCTAACATTTTAGTAATTTGTTCACTAACTTCTTGGCGATGTACAAAAGGATATCTGTAACTTTTAGTATAAACTGGTGTTTCGTCAGTCGTTCTAATCCTGTGTTTAATTTTGTTAGTGAAAGTCAGGGGTTCACCTTCGATATAGAAAACGTCAGAATATCTAGAAATTAATGTCTCAAGATTAGCTTTTTCCTCGGGGTTTAGATGGTCTATTCGTAATTTACTCAAAACGTCTTTAGTACGTTCTGACTGGTATTGCGTGCTTGTGTACTCAATATTGAATATTTCAGCTTGTACTGGGCTGTCCATGGAAATTATAATGTCGTTGTCCGTCATGTTCGCGACTTCTACATAACCACGGTTATTCTTAACAGATGTAACACATTCCTGAATTAGGCAATTGCAGATTAATTGTTCTCTAATGTAAACGTCTCCGTCTAGTGCGTTAATCGGTAGTCTAATTAATTTGGAAGAACGGGATGGGATAATGTCTTCGTAGAGGTTTGCGTTTCGTGAGTCATACATTAGGATGGGGTTGTCAGCCGTTTGTGTATGTAGAATTTGGTCTTTAAGGTCAATCTTCGCTTCCCATTTGCTGAGAAGGTCAAGTCCAATTAGTCCGTCAAAGTAATCGTGGAATTTGTATATGAAAAATTTAATATAGTCGGGATCATTAAATTCTGAAAAGCAAGGTAAGGTTATGGAGTAGTTATTTCGTGAGGTGGCGTGAACATTTGTTACTTCAAAAGGATCAAAATTTAGCGGAAATTGGGGGAAAAATTTTTCGACGGCTTCGGGAGAGATGAATGATTGGTTAGCACCAGTATCTATCAAAAATTTTAAAGGGGGGTTGCTGATTTGAATATAAGGAAGCTGGCGCTGTGTCTGAAGGTTTATCTCTATTTTGGTTTTTTCGGGATAGTAGCCTTCTGAAAATCCTTCTGATGACTGGTTGATGGTTGAGGCTCGTCCATTTCTCTGTGTTTCCTCATAGTGGTTATCGGTTATTACGTTGTTACTGTTATAATAGTCGTAGTGTTCGTTAAAGTAGTTGTAGTCCATGTCGGGATAGTAGCTATAATATTCGTCCTGATTGTATGAACCGTTATAGTCGGAATCGTCGTATGTGTCATAATTTTCGCATTGGTTATAATTCATTTCGCGTGTGCGAAAATAGCTATTGGGCGGTGGATTGCCCATTTTCCTCCAATCATGCCCACTTGGTGGTAAGGGCCTGGGAGTAAAGGGTACAACTCCGCTCATCGGTGTTGGACCGCCTACATTTGGAGAGGCATGTCTCGGTGGTAACCGGAAGACATTGCTGCGTTGATTGTAGTTAGGGGGTGGCGCACTGAGCATCTGTTGAGTGCGCGTTGGCATCCTATATTGGTTCGGATTCTGTGGAGGGTTGAATCTGAAAGGTTGCGGAGGAGGTAGTGTAGGACGCGATCCTAATGGAAGGGGCCAGTTTGCTACTGGGGGTTGTCTGTGAGATGCGGATTGAATTGGGGAAAATGGAATAGTGAATTTCGATGTGGTGTGTGGTTTCGGGGGTTCGCTTCTTTGTTGTAGGTACATGACATTGAGTTCCTCCTGAACATACTCTAAGGCTTTTTCTATGGTAGGGGGACGCATGCATCTTATGCGGGACCCTAGTGGTTCTTTCAAGCCGCGTACAAAGGCTTGCATGGCGACCTTTTTATATAGGTTGCGTTTTGCCTCGATGGTGGTACCTAAGCTTTCGTGTAGGGTTACGTAAGTCATAATAGTACTAAGCAAATTTTTACAATGGTCGTAAAACTCTTGAGGGGTCTTGTTACCTTGGGAGGCTATCGAAAGGTCGTTATACAATGCGGTCTCATCTCGTTGATCCGAAAAGTTATTAATCAGTGAGGTCCTTATGCCTAGCCAGTCTTCGGGGGTGCCGTTGGAATTTATTGTAGTTGCGGCAGTGCCCGTAATTTTATTTAAGATTCCGTTTAGTAGTGATAAGTTGTAAAGTTCGCTACCCGGTTCTGCGCTTATATAAGTGGTGACGATTCTATCGCAAATATTAATAAATCGAGTTAGCACATTAGGGTTCCCATCGAACTCGGGGACAACCCTTAGGGCTTTGAAGATGGCATCGGTACGGTCCATTGGTGACGGGTTAGCCATATTATTTTCTAAATTATCGTTTAATTCTAAATTTCTGTTTAAATCTAACCTATGTGGGCGGGCATGCGGCGATGCAGTAGCCCGTCGACTATGAGCTCTAGGATGATAAATCTTGGAGCTGGTAAGGATTAAGAAATAAAAAGGAAGCACACGAGAGCAATTCAAATGTACTTACAATAATTTCATAATTTGGTTCTCTTCGTGAAACGATGATCGGTTTCTCCACCAAGCTGCAGCAGTTACGTAGATTCTGGATACCCGATGAAGGCTTGATAGCTCAATCAGTAGCTACGGAGCTGACAGGAACAACGATTTTTGATGTCCTTATATCGCGCTGTGCACTGACTCGAGTATCCTACCGACTGCGCCAATTACGATTGCGGCAGCAGGAGGATCGAAAAAAACTAAATTACTTATAATATATTTAATAAAGTGAAATTACAATTTAAATTACGAACTAATTAACCTAGTGTCCAAATCGATGTTTGATTATGGAATGCGTTTCATGTCCGGTGAGTGCATCAGGTAACGTCGGTATTGCGTCATGCTGTGTCAGCGGTGACATCAATTCAGTTATTTGAACTGCTGAGGTAAAAGCGCAGCGTCGACGATTCTTTTCTTATAGGTATATGTAATTCCTGTTAGAAGGCCTAAATAAATAAATATAATAATACTATTTTGTATTCTTAAAGATTTTATGGTGTTTTAAATTACATAGGTACCTGCTATTACCTACAATAATTTTTGTTTGTCGTGTCTGTTGCTGTTGTTGTATACTCTATGACAAAAAACGCGTTATGCGATAATAGTATGCGGGGGAAATCTCGCCGCGGGTTGCCAGGGGTAATTACGGAATTTTTGTTCGCGGCTGGAGTCGCCTTAACAAACAAACACAAAAATACTTATCCTGGTCAGATAGACACGTATTTTCGATTTATAATAAATTATGAACTAAAGGCTAAGGAAAAAACCAAAGAAACTAATGTGAGAATGTAAGAACGAATTTAACTATGACCAAAAGTTAGCAAAAATTTATATAAAACATTACCTCGATGTTTTCGTAGTTAAATATTCACTGCATATAGCCAACGCGGCCGAATTTTCTATTGGTCTCTCTGTCATTCTGTTCAATACAAAATTTCATATTAATTAAAAATATTTATGTCACCAATAATTATACTACGTGCCTTTATCTCTTGATGCAATTTTTTATACCGCAAATTATATACGAAAACCTTCCTCATTTATCGCTCTTTTCATTAATTATAGTGGAAGCCGCATTAAAATCCATCGGGTGGTTTAGTAGAAGTTAGCGAAGAAACAGAAAGATGCGGACAGCGACTTTATTTCATCTATATCTATACTAATATTATAAAGAGAAGATTTTTATGTTTGTAATAAATTAACTCAAAAACTACTAGACCGATTTTAAAAATTATTTCATCTATAGAAAGCTACATTATCAGCGAGTAACATGAGTTTATTTTATAAAGTTACGCGGGCGAAGTCGCGTGCAACAGCTAGTGATATGTATAGCTATATTGACTGATGCTTATCAATTATCATGCATTGGATATTTATTGTAATGATCATTTTGTCATGATGAATTTGTAATTACAAACTTCACTATATATATTTTTATATAAAATATAGTATGAAAGTAGGTATGTTTATGTTTAGAGAGTAGGTCCCAGTAGGCCTGGGACTTTTCAGCCCATGTAATATATGAAATATTCTTTTAGTATTTGAAATATAGGTACCTATATTTTAATCCAGTTCCAGGTTATACATATTATTACCTACTTATTTTCCTAATTGTACTAGAGGAAAACTAGAAAGCGTTGTTCTATTCTATTTTAGGTATACATACATAAAATTAAAGAAAATGTAAGTTACCATATAATTAGCAAAAACAAAGGAAATCTAACTTACTTGGGAGAAGAAGGCGGTTCCGAAGGCGATGATTTTCCAGATCCACTGCTCATAATTGACTTATTAAACAACAGTTTAGCTAAGGAGTCTATCTTCTGGGCAACAAGTGGTGTACGCTCAGTATTCTCTTCTAAAATTTATGTTAATATTATTTAAATTACATGTATAAGTATAAAAGTATGACTAAGCTATCGTTAACGTTTTCATAAAGCACCAGATATTTGGTCGTGATCCACCTATTTGGATGAAGGGGTTGGACTGTAGGCATTTGTTTGTTGCCTATCGTCCACCCCAAAAAACTGTAAGACACTTTACTCCTGGACCTAGGCTATAGGCTATAGTCCTCTTGAGAAGTTTGCGTTTGGAGATTTTTTTTTCAGCGAAGTTTAGTAGGAGTCATTATGTCTATTATGAGTAGGGCAATTATGACGTCATAAATTTTTTGTATGATTTTTTTTTTCTTTAGAAACGTATCGAGTCAGGGTATCCAATGAAAAGGCTCCATGAGTTGACTTCAAAAATATACCACCAAAGATTTTCCAAGAATATACCACATTGCCAGTTGTTTTGTAAAAAATAAAAGCAATACTTTTTTTTTAAATAAAAACGATTTTCACAAACCTTGTAATGAATTAGAAACTTGTTGAACTACGTTCCTTTGGGAGCCAATAAGAGAGGCAAAAAATTACTCTAGGATCCCACGGCAGCCGAAAGGCAAAATAATTATCCTTAGAAACCCATGGAATCCCTGACATGGGAGCTAAGTGGAGGGAGGCTTTTCTATTTACAAAAAACATATATAATACAGACCTTCACTCTCCTCTTTATCAGTGCTCACAGAGCGAACCCTGAACATGTCTCTCCTGTTAGCTGCTGCAAGCGATTCCGGATTCAATTCTGCCGCAGACTGAGCTCTCCTGCAAGCACCGCGATGTTTCTTCTTCCTATACGTCGATCTCGAACGTTCCTGATAAAATCTATCATGACCTGTCGTTTCACATTCCTTCTCTTTAGCGTCAGCATTATTTATATGCTTGTACAGATTGAACATTTTTGGAAATCTCCTCGATAACCTTATCTTTAGCTGATCAAAGCATTTCATCTATTAAATGACTTGAAACCTGTATTAGTTTAGCACTGAATAACTTTTTTAAATGTCGCAATTGTGTACAAGAGTATAGCGAGCCTAAAAGTATTGTGAGTCGCACCGAAGTATGTCAATGATAGCTAATTGAAAGCCTAGAAATGCAGCATTAGTTGTTAAAGGAATAAACACGCCTACTTTGTGTAGGTTTCAATATTGTAAGACTTTTTTTTATAAACATAAAGGGATTTTTTTCAGAGTTGTAGGTAATATTTTACAATGATTGTTTAAAATTGCATTTTTAATTCTACAATATTTCTTTTGTCGTTTTCGTATGACTGATTTTTTAATTATAGTTTATTTAATAAATTTGACAATTTATTGACACAATTCAGTGCTAGAATTATATACCTACTTGACATTAGATAATTGCCTTCCGGTCCATTACAACCAAATCCCAAATTGCCTGTTTCCCATTGTGACTAAAATGCAAATTACCTTTCCCGAATCAACCAAATATTAAAATGTCTTAGACTGGAGATTTGAAGATTGAAAAATAGTATGCATATTTATTGTTTATGAGAGCCAACTTTGTTATTTGCAAAGTTGACCCCTTTTTTATTTTATTTTTGCGCGGGAAAATCTGCGAACCAGATCCCCACCGACAATGTAACCCTTGCTCGTGTGGCCGCTCATCTCCACGGTTTTAAGGATGGACGGCATAAAGGGGGTTTCCGTCTAAACATTTCCACATCAATCGCGGCAGCCCCATTTTTTTTAAGATACACCAACAGGGTGTTCACTCTTCCGGACGACTGCAAGGGTTCTTCGTGCGTAGAGCCGAGATCCATATCTCCGTCCTACGTACAAGGACCGGGGGCTATGGTAGCCACCTACCATCGAGTGAACCCTCAGCCTGTCTGTCGCCCTTAACATAAAAATTAAAGAAATGTGCAGCTTCCATTAGTAATTAAAAAATAATTCAATTTGGCATTCAGACGAATTGGGATTAAGTCTATTTGGGATTTAGTCGATTTCAGATTCAGTCGATTTAAAATTCAGTCTATTTGGGATTCAGGTGTATTCACATTTCAGGCAATTTGGGATTTGCTTGTAATGGACCGGAAGCGATAATTGATACTTGACATTAAATATTATAACTTGATCAGAACATTGTAAATTAGAATTAAGATAAAGGTTTTTTTATGCCAGTAATGGTAGGCCATATATATCAAACGTTAATTGAAATACCTAAATGATCAACAAATAAATTATTATTCTATTTTATTCTAATCTTGTTAAATTTTAATTAAAGTATCTTATTATATGTTATTTTTAAATAAAACGCTCAATGCTTACAATTGTTTATATCACAGACACACTTAGCTACAGGTTGATTAAAATTTTCAACCAATAAATACGAAATGAAGAGTTACAAACATTTTGACCTGACTATCTTACCTACTCAAAGTGGAATTTATTATTAGTAGCACAAAGTATGAGCATTTTTACTTCATATAAATTAAAATTTCATTTTTCGTCGTTCTTTAAGACTTTTAACTCTACATCTTTGATTTTCTTTCTGTGTTCATCCATGTACGAACGGTAGAAATCGTTCAATTGTTCCAGAATGACGAAAGTTATGATTGTGTGAAACCCCAGCCGTACATAGTAAGGAATGAATCCCTTCCAGAGGAAAAAAATACCTTCCTTTTTTAAAATATCTGATATCCGTTCGTGTGGTTCACTAGCTTTCCGTACTTGATATCTAAGAGGACAAATTGAAACACTTAATTTTCAAAAAATATTCGACAAAAAAGGGGTTTGTTAATAGATTAATGTTTCTAAGACACACTATCCCTTTCTATTATGGTTGGAACTTGCAGCGCCTGTGGCGGCGTTGCTTGTCTTATAGGCGACCGTAGCCATCTACCATCAAGTGGTCCGTGAGCCTGTCTGTTGAGCTTAACATTTAAAAAAATATATTATGGAACGTTGTTACAATAAAATGCATGTCTAGACGGTTATACTCTTACATTATATATGTATATTAAAAAGCGGATAAATTGTTCGGATTTTTTTTAATCGTAAAAATTATAATAAATATTTAACTATAAGTGTACCTTGTTTTCAAAACATCCGCCGGCAACGACATGACAGCAGTTAGGATGCTTGAAATCACAGAAGAATAAAAATGGAGAAAAAGTCCGTGAGCCATATCCGCCTCTTCCAACATCTCGCGAGCCTACGTAAAAAGATGTCTGAGTATTGTCTGAGTACATATAAATATGTCATTAAGAACTGTATGCAAAACTTTTAAGTTCTAATGAATAAATTACATATAGCCTAACCCCCGTACAGAAGACCAAAGTCTTCTGCACGTATGCTTATGTGTTAGGTTGAGTGAAAAAGGAGTCGATTTCGCCTTCCCAACCTTGTCCTTTACCTAACTATTATACTTAAATTGATTAACTACGTCGACCAACTGTGTAATGTATAAAACCAAACAATTATAATTTGACCACTTCTATTGTCTGCCAATATAGAAGTACACACCTGGGAATAGCTTCCAATTTGCGCAGTACTCACAAACACCGATCTGACCATCGTCAAAACTCCGCCTCGCCACAACGCGTGCAAACCTTCCTCCCGTGATATCCTGAAATATATTTAAGAATAACTATAATTTATTAAAAAGTTGACATGGTTCAGTTACGTAAAGTGTATAAGTAATATGCGTTTTTATTAGAAATGCATTTTCTAAGTTGAAAAATGAAAAATATAATACCTACTTAAATAACGCCTGATAACCTGACATCTTTATCGCGATGGCGGTGGTTATATTTATAGACGATCCCTCGAAAACCTAAAAATTTTCCAGGACAAAAAGTATCCTATATGTTAATCCAGGTAATAAACTATCTGGGTGCCAAATTTCATCCCAATCTGTTCAGTTATTTTTTACGTGAAAGTGTAACTAACATACATACATTCATCATCACAGATTTTCGCATTTCTATTAATATAGGATTGAAGAATAGTATATTATTTCTTACTGATACCAGACGTGCTGCCAAGTTTACAGTGAGGAATATGGTATACTTCGCAAATTTTAGCAATTAAAGATACTTTTCTTCCTTATGATCGAATTTGTACTAGTATGCATTAAATCCATTAATGCATAAAAAAATTTGGTTCACAAATTCAACTTTATTATTAAACTAGCTGGTGCCCACGACTTCGTCCGGGTTGAAAAATATTAAGTAGCCTATCCTGTGTCCCGTACATCCAAATGTTTATCTACCAAGTTTCATGAAAATCAGTTATTTCGTTTCAGAGTTATGGAGGAACATGCATACATACATACATACAGAAAAAAATTCTAAAAATCGTCAATTTAGTTTCAGTATAATGTATAGAGCCTATAAACACGATATCTCTGAAAACAAAGTAACTTACTCCATGACCGACCCTTTTGGTCATACTGGTATTAAAAGAAAACATATTAATACTAGTGTATAATTACTTCCAAAGTGCGTTAAATGTTCCGGTGTAGCGTGGTTTTGTCGGAGCGGGCATGCAAGGTATCCTTGGTCCGTCCGCTATCAATCTGACCAAGACCACTTCTGACGGTGTTCCAGCGAAAGCGCCAGCCAGTCCTGCGTAAACGCCCAACACTACTTTTTCCAAAAGGCTTGGGTTTTTGCTGTATTTACTGTAATTTTTTTTTAAATTTAGTTAAACATTCTCTCCTGATGCGATCTGCAGAGCCTCCTCAGGAATTGGTTCCCTTGGGGACAGTTTCTGCCCATGGTGCAGGGGCGTAGGCTACCTAACCGGAACCTACGCGGCAGTCTTAAAATAGACTACCGCCCTTCGTGAGGTTCCCCGAGATACCATTGCGTCTAAAATAAATGCCACATTTTTCATTTCTTTTGGCCACATTTTTCATTTCTCCATTTGGGCTTTGGCTTTGCCACAGTCAGATAAAAAGAGATCCTCGAATAAATTTGATACGAGGCCTATTTAGGGCAAGCAAGGCAATGTGTCTTAATTTATGCGAGAGTTGACTTACTTTAGGGGCGTCAGTTATTGTTGGAGCATATTTTATCTGTATTTATTGCGATTTAGTTTTGCTCGTATTGTAGCGTAGTTAAGTCTTGTTATGTGGTATTTTGTGAGCTATCAACTTTAGAATTGATGGACGGAATTTATTTTTTATATAGACCTACAAAATATTTGACAAAAAGGTAAAATATAGTGCATGTACATACTTACGCTTTGTAATCGTCATACAGCACATTGTAAACGCCAAGTCTAGTCGTGGTGTAAGTCGCCTGCCTGAATACACCGGCCGAAAGACCGTTGTAGAGTGCTCTGTAACCCTCGCAAGCCACAATCCTTCGAGCCATCGTCAAAGTACTTATTTTCTGGTCCGCTATTTGCATACGCACTTTCATCACGTCCATCGGATGTACTAAAGACGTCGCCGCTATGCTGACAATGGTTTTTTTTTAAATGAAATATTCGTGTGCTTCGTTAACTTCCCAATAAATATATATTAATAAAATTTTGAGCGATTGAGACAAAAAAAATGATTGTCGGCAAAAATATCCCTAAGAACCATCATTATGAACAAAAACTGACGCATCTTGCGACAAAATTATACTGTTTAATTTTCAGCGCCCTCTTAATTTTTCTCGACAGTTTTAAGTATTCACAATGCTTCATTGTCAGGAATTAACGTATAACATTTAAATCTAGATTAAATATAAATTCTATTGTATACTTAATGTTGACCTAAACATTTGGGTGATATCAGTAATATATTGAATTTTACCTCACTGGTACCGAGATACTCGTAGCCATACATGCTTTTTTTGATCACCAAAACCTGCCTTATTTTCATACAGTTTCCTAGGTATAACCTCGAGAATTTATGCGCTTGTATAACGCCTACTTCTATAAGAAAGTATATAAAATACATACCCGGCCAAACCACCGAACAAAACCTTCATAAATTTGTCTGTATTCACATTGTCGGAATTTTCCCTTCTAAAGACCATGATAAAGGAAAAGTTAAATGTTTTTATTACATTATTTTTATTTATTTTATATGCACATTATTGGGGAAGAGTTGACATTGTGCCGTGATCAATACAATAATGACATTTATTCTACAGTCGTATTGTCGAATTTAATGTCCTATTGTGACAGGAAACAATAAGTCAACCATGACTTCATGTTAAAAAAATTACACCTCTTTAGTAAGTAGGTATAACCGAAATTGTAGCCAAAACTAGTTTCATTCATAGAACCAAGAAGTATGTAAAACTATTTGTCGTAGTCGTTATTATAAAAATATTTAATAATAACAATGTTTTTCACATTTCTTTTATGAACATAAATAAATAAATCGCTAAGAATAAGCACTTCACTAGTATGGCCCTCAAAGAAACACTTATTAACTTGTGTTATGGGATAACCGTACAACAGACAGGGAAAACCTGCACAACCAACCAGTAAACTTTGACAAGTGACGAGAAACGAACTTGGGACCCCCAAGACCGAGCACTGAGGCAAGCACCTTAACCATTCGGTCTATGGGTTAGATTTGTCGTGATGGAAAATAAAACTACAATTTTGATGCAAACAAAGTAATAGAAGTTCCAGTTTTTCTCCATTCCACTTTGTATTGGACTCGGTTGATCTAACAATAAGAGGATACCATTATAAGCCAAAGGAATTACCATATAACCTATCCTGATCTAGTATTTCCTCTAAAAGTTAAGATTTAACTGTTACAGTTAAGATTTTAACTGTTACATGTCAGTATATTTATGAAAATTTAATTTACGCTCATAAAAATATTAGTCAGTTTAATAAAAAATGTGATGTACACAATATAAATACTAGGTTCAAAAATAATTTAGATTTACATAAGACGCGACTCCACAAGATAAATAATTCTTTTATGGGTCAATGTATACGGTTTTATAATAAACTACCTGAGATGATAAGAGCCTTATCTATAAATAAATTTAAAGGTGTCATTAAAGCCAAACTCCTCTCGAAAGGCTACTACTATAAGGTCACTGATTATTTAAGTGACAATGAAGCCTGGATTTAGAGCTTGGATCCGGAGCTCATACATACTATGTTTTGCTTAGTATTGTATATGAACTTTATGTTTGTATTAAGTGTGATTTAATTGTAATTTTTATATTTTAAAGGTGACAAAAAGAATAGTATCCTGAGTTTCTTTCGGGGTTTCTTCTCAGGATCGTCATCTTGGCTTTTTTTCCGAAACCCTAGTAAATTTAAATTTATAATAACGATCATAAGAGTTTCGTGAGAAACCTAATTGATAAATAAATATTTTGATTTGATTTGAAAAAAACATAGAACAAGACCCGGTCAATAAACATGACAAGACAACTTCAAACGCTTAAAACTGAGGGAAAATAAAACTCCATAAATTTTTGAAACAAAAATTTAATAAAACAACTGAAACATGTTTTATGTTAGTCACAAATTAATAAAAATGTCTATAAAAATATATATATGTATTTATGTATTATAAATATATCACATATTTATAGTTGGTCTTCGTTCATAATGTCAACGACCATCGTACATCATGGAATAGCATTCATCATTTTGTAACTACTTACTGAATAAATACACTTAGAAGAAAATCAATCTTTAAATTTTTATCAATGACACAGATGGATGATATATAGCTAGTAATATTTCAATTTTTTTATACACCACATCCGTTATAATAAGGCGTTCAAAAAACGTACACAATTCCATACATTTTGACAATTGTAATTTACGTTTATATCAATTTTTTAATATTTCCATCAATGTATCGTTCACAGAATTGTAAAAAAATTACCTTAAAAATAATCTAAAATGCAACATATCGAAGTAGAAAGTTATCCCTCTAAATCACTATTGAGTAGCTACTAAAAAATTGTGCCTAAGGGAGGGCACACACGCGCGAGCGACTTAAGTCGCTTTGTCGGATTTGTACTGAGGTCCCACATTTGTTGCGTTGCACATTGCTTGCGATTACTTCACAACTGCACATACGAGCGTTATTCTGATTTTATGAACTTGTTTGATCGCTGTAGCGACTGTATAGTCGCTTATGTAACATTTCTATCGTGTACGACAGGACAATGTGTATACGTATGGTCGCTTTAGCAACTGCGCAGACGCGCGTGCGATCGTTCTTGTCGCTTCAGCAACTGATTTCGTGAACTTGTATGTTCATTGTTCATGTTCCGTTTGATCGCTCTAGCGACAGAATAGTCGCTTATGCAACATTCTATCAGGAGAGTGCATGTGCGTAGAGTCGCTTCAGCAACTGCAAAGACGCATGTGCGATCGTTTTGTCCCTTTAGCAATAGATTTTATAAGGAAACTTGTACGTGTATGTGCCGTTTGATCGCTATAGCGACCGAATAGTCGCTTATGCAACAGTGTGTGTGCGTATGGTCCCTTCAGCAACCGCATAAGCGATAGTAGCCAATGTGTAACTACCCTATGTTTATCGACCATGGAAGTTGGCGTTGAATTTCATATAACGAAGCATTTTATGCGAAAAACTAAACACTGAGTGTCATATAAACTATTTGCTAAACATAACAAGAAAAAACAAAAAAAAACTATACTATTGGCTATTTGTAAATTATATTTCAAGAATTTCATTTGTTAGAGACAATTCTCAATCGATTTATACTTTAGCCATTTCAATATTTCTAACATAGTGTAAAAATTTCAAAAAGCTCTCGACGACAATAACATGAATATGTAACACTAAATTCGACTGTATTGATATTATCACAAAAGTTGTTTTTTTCTTTGCACCATTTTTCGATTTTTTTTTTAAATTTTCCAATAAAACATTCCCAATCATGCTTTCATTTTTTTATTATGCTAATAAAAAATCAATTAGTACCAATATTGTTCCATGTTATTTTAATAAGAATTTGTCTATTTTGTCTTTCGTAAGATCATAATGCCTATAAAAACAGATTCGTATATATACAAATATTTAAAGGGACAATGAAATATTAAATTTTAAACCTTTTGTTAACTTCATTTTTGTCGGTTACAAATACATTTTATTATTTATTATTGTTATTATATTTCAAGTTATTTCATGTTATTATATCCCTTCAGAGTTGCATTCATATGTTTCCTAACAACCTCTTGCTGTATTTGCAATAAAATGTGAAATGAAATAGTAAAATGACAAATACGAACAAAAAGCGATTTATAAATAAATGAAAATAATCTAATATCCTTTTTATTTACATCCAATCTTTCAGGATTTTGTCTACTTAGGAATCTGTCCCTTTGGGAATCTGCTCTTATAGGAAGAAATCTAAACAACTTCTTTATTGAGCATTATGTTACTACTTTTGGCACACTTTTGACTTTTTATTTACACTACGAAATTCGTACATTTTTTGCATGTTTTTTTTTGTTCATTTAATTTTCATTTTATATATATTCCATCTCGCTTGCTTTATAATTCATATTAATAATTCAAAAATTGGTACCACCCATTTTTTTTTATTTGTTAATTATGTATTATTCACTTTGTGACCCTGATAGAATTTTTTTTATTTTTTTTTTCAAAATTTTTCTCATTTTACTCATTCTTTATATATATTTTTTTTTATATGCACAAAGAAAATATTTACTTACATTTGTAAACATACGTAAGGTTACTAGCATTAGAGTCGAGTTTAGATTGCGTTAATATTTGAAATTCAATTTTAAACTATGTACATACTACATACATATCATTATATTTTAAATTTGCATATCTCCTAACTAGATTTCATTTTGTATACAATTACAGTCTATAAGGAGAATATTGAGCCTATAGGCTAAAAGTTGAGTACATATTTAATAGAAAAACTTTTTACAATACGAATCCTTTGGTCGACTGTACCTACACTATAACTAAAAACATGCTAATAACGCTCCTAATGTCTCGGGAATAAAGTTCAAAATTGCAGGCAGGACCAGTGGCCAACAAAACACAACATACCATCTGATGGTGAACGATTAAGTTTTAGAGAAAAATTACGTCCTTGACAATTATTAATGATATTACATTATTTACATAGCTTGTAAAAAAATGCGAATACTCATTCAAAGACAATATGGAGAAAACACGAATTAAACTTACTGGTACTCTCTAGTAAAAAAATCCATCGCAAGGCAGTAACATCAAATTTAGGCCAAATATTTCGACAACTGATTTTTTTTTTTTCGAAAAAATAAGAACGCTTTGTAAAATAGTACACAACTAGAATGACAGATGTTAGATTAAAGCAAATTTATGGAAAAAAAAAATTAGAAAAAATAGAAATACATTTTTGCAATCAAATGTTAGCACGTGTGAAACAAATGTAACTAACATTTATACCAAAAAAAAAAAAAAAAATTTTTTTTGTATGACTAATTGCTATTGAGTGATATAATTTGTGCAAATAATCTATCTGTACTGTCAAATCGCTTTTCTAAAAGTTTACCATGTGAGATTAAATGGAGTAATTTAAACAGATGAAGTCATTTGAAACCATAGAAAAAATATCATTGAAAACTTTAAAATGCCTCCCGCGGTGGTAACCTTGATTCTTTTTGTGTGTGCCATTTTGAACTGTATTCGTATCGGGCTTAGTACGCATATCGGAAGTAAGCGGCGTTCATTTGCTCGAGGAATATGAAGGTGAGTACTGTGTGCGGTCCGAGGCGAGCGTAGTACGGCAGGAATCCCTTCCACAGCGACAGTACGCCTTCGTTCTTCAATATACCAGTCACCACGGCCACCTGACTCTCCCCTTTGGCCGCGTTTTGTATTCTGAAAGTTAATTCACAATTGCATTTAGTGTCCATTTACATACATACAAATATTATAAATACAAAACATCCATGACTAGGGAGGTGCAAAGGTTAACACATAATAAACATTTGCCCCTAGCGGGATTCGAACCCGAGACCGTTTGGTTAACAGCTAGTGTTACTAGCCACTAGACCAAACGTGTCGTCATTTAGTGCGAAACATGGACTCTCAAGCAAGGAGGACACCACCGGACGCCTGTAGTTGGACTAGGGCTTGTAAATATTCGAAGTTTTTAAATGTTCGAATATTCGAAAGTTTTACAGGAAGTATTCGAATTATTCGAATTTTATTCGAATACCAGCTTTTTTTATTTGAAACTAAATTAAAGCCATGAAAGAGCATACATGAACAGTTAATAAACAAGTCATATTTATTTATTTTATTATGAAATTGAATCACCTTTCAGTAACATCGTTTAACATTCTATTAAAAAAAAAAACAATAAACTTAATTCTAAACAAAACAAAAATATTTCTCATAAAAATTAACACCCACTGTGTGAGAAAACATAACGAAACCTTAGTTTTAAGTTATAATAGTCCAGTCATTATATCCGAAAAAAAGGCAAAGAAATCAAAATGAACATAAAAAGCTGATTTTTGGATATTGTGTTCGGGGGGCTCAGAAAAGCTTAACTTCAAATTGTCGACTAAGATTTCCTATGAGTTTTCGCCGCCATCTTGAAAAAGGGGTAAATTTTTATTTTTTAGCGATAACTCGGCTCTCCGTCATGATACGAAAATTTTGATGATATACTTTTTGGTTACTTTTTTTATGCTCTACAATTTAGGTCATTAGCATTTTTCCTTTATTGTTGATCGTTGTTGAGATATCGGACGAGAAAGTTTAAAATTGATATGTTGAAACTTGTTTTTTGCTATTCTTTCTTTTCTCGTAAAACATATAGAAAATATGTCTATTATCAAACTTGTAGAGCATACTGACACTTACAATGTGCTTTTTTGGTTTTTTTTTTCTAAAGTCGACTTCTTGTGTGACGAGGATGATGTGGATGATTGTATTATCCAAGAATCATCTCATGGATCATCATCCATTCATCCAAAATCTCAACATTTCGAAGAATACCCTGAGGGGGAAGAATGTGGACCGAGACCATCGAAACGACAAAAATTATAAATACAAAACGGACCTCGATGAATCTTCAATTTCTACTTCTATAAAATCAAATTATGTATTTTTCAAATAAATATTGGACGTGTCATTCATATTCTTGTTGTTATATTTGTTCATATTGTATTTTAATATTTTTTTCTGGAACCATTAATCCGTCGAAACATATTAACACAACCGCACGAGCTATGAAATCGAAACTTCGCGCGGACTTGTCAACTTTACGGGGAGCTCAAAATAGTAATTTTTGTCCGAAAAAAAAAAACAAAAAAGCACATTGTAAGTATCAGTATGCTCTACAAGTTTGATAATAAACATATTTTTGATATGTTTTACGAGAAAAGAGAGAATAGCAAAAAACAAGTTTCAACATCAATTTTATACTTTCTCGTCCGATATCTCAACAACGATCAACAATAAAGGAAAAATGCTAATGACCTAAATTGTAGAGCATAAAAAAAGCAACCAAAAAGTATATCATCAAAATTTTCGTATAATGACGGAGAGCCGAGTTATCGCTAAAAAATCAAAATTTACCCCTTTTTCAAAGATGGCGGCGAAAGCTCATAGGAAATCTTGGTCGACAATTTGAAGTTAAGCTTTTTTGAGCCCCCGAACACAATATCCAAAAATCAGCTTTTTATGTTCATTTTTGTTTCCAAATGTATATAATGACTGGACTATAAGGCACTTGAGAATACTTGAGATCAAATCATGTTAGCATAATATTTTATTCTAATTTTACGTAACGTACGTATGTAAGTAACTGACAAAAAAGTATTTGTACTAAGAAAATTAAATAATCTTAGTCAAATTGAAGTATGTAACCTTCTAAAAAGCAATAATAAGTTTTATAATAAAAATAAATGAGATTATCATAAATCACACTGCAAATCACAATAATCATTTATAGAATTAACGTAAACTTTGGTAATGCGATCTAAGAAAACTTAGGGCGTCTATAGAGTCGTCCTGTAAAGCACATCTCAGATGATTGATATTTTGAAGATGAAAATACCCTCTCACATTCAACAAAATACCTCTAACAAACTTGAGAGTGTAATAGATAGACATAGACTTAGTTTGTACGTGGAGTATAGTATTATGTTATCTGTGTTTGTACTTTTAAACTTAACTAAAAAAATATTCGAATATTCGAATTTAACATCGCTTGATATTCGAATAGTAAAAATGGACGAATATTCGAATAATTCGAATGTTCGAATATTCGAATTACAAGCCCTAAGTTGGACACATAACTGTTCTCCAGCGTGTCCAGAGAGTGAGTGAGTGAATAAGTGAGCGAATGAGTGAGTGAGTGAGGTGAGGGGTGGCGGGGTGTCAGGGCACAATGCGTTCTAACGTTGTTTCCGGCACATCTACCTTCGGCGCGTACGTCAAACTTGGCGCTTAATCGGCTCACCCATAGACGGCGCGAGCAAACACCGTGGGTTTTCAGCGGGTAGAAGTCCCACATACCACATAGATGGTTCGCAGATTATCCCACACAAAAGAAGGGGCACACTGCGTTTCGCGATAATTTTATCTTATAATCTCTAACCATAACTTTGACAAGCTCATTTCCAAAGTTGATCCCGCTGGGAATCGAACACGGGATCTCTAGAACAACAGAGCGTTCAAGAGTTAAGAAGAGAACTAATATTGGAATATCCGCTCACCTGGTCTTGATAATGTCTACGGGCATTGAGGCGATGGTGGTGACCAGCCCTGACACCATGGACGCGCAGAAGTGCAACAGGATACCATCGGACATGTACCCAGCGAATATTTCTCGAGCCTGGTAAAAATTACTAGCCTTCATTATTATATAACAGATAGGTGTTGCACGCGACTTCGTCCGCGTTAACTTTATAAAATATAGCCTATGTTACTCGCAGTAAATGAGGTTTCTATAGGTGTTTTTTTTTTTTTTTTAAATCGGTCCAATTTATTCATTATAAACATAAAAAAATACAAATCCTCTCTTTATAATATTAGTATAGATGTATATGGCAGGAAGTATATATTTTAGTGTATCATTTATATATTTTATTGTACAATTTAATAGATATAAATTGAAGAAATATTTATTTAACACACCTGCGAGTATGTTCCAAGCTGTGCAGCGTTCACCACCATAGCTCTCGATACTGTGGGCGTGGCGCCTCGCCACAATTTCAACACTCCTTCCTCTCTTACTATCCTGAAAACGTGTACAAATGCACACTCATTACCAATTTATTAACGACCTTAAGGCCCTCATGCCTCATGCAGTAATAAATCACTCAGATCACGGAATGAAGTTTCAGGGGGGGCTTTATGAGTAGTGTGTACCAACCTGAGTAGTGCATCGATCACGTTTTTGTAGTTTCTCCTCTGTTCCTTCGGCAGGCGGCCATCGGCCGTCATACGTATGAGAGCGACCTCTGCCGGCGTGCCCACGAAAGCGCCCACAGAACCCGCCGCCACTCCCAAACCCATCTTCACAAAGAAGCCGGGCATTGCACCTTGATTAGCCCTGGAATCATGTAAACACGCGATATTTTATCATTTAAATTCAAATTCAAATCATATAAGTAATATGGGTCAATGTGAGCCAGTTCTTATTAGTTAGATTGAATATGCAACCTCATATACTGCCACGTCTGGCGAGAAAAATCATAACTTACAATATCTAAAACAAAAAATAGAAATGAAAAAAAAAAAAATAATTGAAAAATATAATTAAATGTCAAAATATTCCCTAATACTATAAAAACATTGGTCTTATAGCCATTTACATATATATATAAAAATTGCTTCGTATGTACCTATTTTCGTTATGTAGTAAGTATGTTTGTGTCCACAAAACTCGAAAACTAGTCGATGGATTGATTTGAAATTTTTACACAACATTGCATTTTCATTATATAGAAGTGTTTTTATATACTTTTTATCTGCCAAAGTTCCGACGTAAACGGCAAAAAAAATTGGCCACAGTGAAGCGTGACTGGTTTCAGCTAGTAATTTATAATCAAACGAGCTTGCCTAGATAAAGTTCTAATGTCTAAGTTCTAACGAAGTTAAACCCAAGTTTAAGTTAATTGTAAAATTAAAAGTTATATTCTTATTTGACTTTGACTTAATTTTTTAAATCACTTTGCCTTTTGTTGCTTGAAAATTTAGGCATCGGGTACATAAAGTTACACAGACTATATGGAGATGTGAGAGTAGTGGATACATTCGTTTTATTTTCACAATTAAACTTATTTGGTATCAGGAAGCTTAAGGGCCAGAATTGCATTCAGTGATCTTCATAGAGGAAGCAACAGCAACAAGATTTATTCAGTTTTCATTTGGAGATACAGCCATATATGTTGAATATAACCTCAACCTCGGCATTAAGCAGCGTCTGTCATCTCTAGTACAGTCCCGTATCCTCACCTTCTTTGGCCACGTCTGCCGCCGGGGAGAGGTGGCTATTGAGCGACTTGTGGTTCAGGGAAAGGTTGAGGGTACCAGGCCATGAGGAAGATCGCCTATGAGATGGACGGATCAAATAAAGGCTGCAGTGAATGGCTCATCATCACTACAGGAATGCACGAGGAAGGCGGCCATCAGAGAGGAATGGAGGCGTGTTGTGAGGCTTGCCACCAACACCTGAAATGATGACCACGACCACTCTGTCAAGAGTGATACCGACGAAGAAGAAGATAACCTCAACCATTCTTGCCTATTTAAAAAAAAGTTGACACGAACGTCTTAACGTATTAAATATTGTCTAATATTTTTGTTACTAAATTTTATTGTATTGTAATTTGAAATAGGTATTTCAAATTACAATAAAATTTCTAAACAATATTTTGTTATCAAATAAATGAAAACAAATATTAATCTACAATAAAAGCTTTATCGCCATTTTCTATAGCCCGGATAAAAAAGCTCTCAAAAAGATAACTCGTGCACTTCAATAATATAGGTATTTGTATACAAAATAGTAGATAGTAAATTTTTATTAGATCAAGTAGCGGCGGAAAAAAAGTGTGCCTCATGACCAAAAAGGAAAAAAAGGAAAATTAGTGAACTATTAGTGCAGGTTTAAATATATATATTTAAACATACACTAATAGTTCAGTAATTACCTATGTTTTTATTTAATAAACACTTGGTACATATTTTTGTATGGCATTTTACTTATACTATGTCAATTAATTTCCTGTTAAATATTTTTTTTGTATAAGTTACTATATTAAATTAATTAAATCATATACTAAAAGAATTATTTTTATCACTAAATCAAACTATTTGTTACAAATATATTATTGTTGAGATATTTAAAAATAATTTTTAGAAAAACTTTTAATAATATTCTTTGACTAGATCTTATATTAGCAATTTTTGGGAGAAAATTAATATTTTCGGACTTTTTGGTCAATTCCATTTGATAGAAAGTATGTCAATGGCAAGGTTTATAATACAGAGGTTTTTGATTACATTACTTGTAGCTGGATTACACAGCAATGCCTTATTATATAAACCGTTAAATATATTACGTATTCGAGTTATGCGACCTCGATAAACCGTATTCAATTAATGAAAACAATTGTTTTTGTTAGACTTCACTCGGAGCAATGCAAGGCGACCAATGACCTTAGCGTTGCGATCGAGTAAAAGTGATCGTGTTTCTCAAAATATCTCAGTAGCCAAGTCAACGTAATGTACACGACATTTATACGACGTAAGCAAAAATATTTATCTTCGCATTAAATTAGATTGACCATGAAAAGAGACCCAAAATTATTTCGTAATACTATAGAGATTCATATTATAATATAAATATTTTATAGTTAATGGAGAAAGGCTAATGATGTATTCTTTTTTTTTTAATAATAAAGCCATTACCGCGCAAGGTAGAAAAAAAAACTATGTGTTCCCGCCGATCACATAATTATACAGTAAGTTGTATCCTAGTGAGAAATTATTCTGAGACAAATTACGCTAATAATAATAATTCTTAGAGTTTACATGCGAACTTTAAAGACTTATTTTTGTTCTTTTTCTTGATTACCTATAATAAAGATATATTCGCAAAAACAAAGACTATACAATTATATCGTCAAAAGCCATGCTGAAGTACCTAATAACTTTATTGCAAATAAAGACGCGATCATTATTTTGATAGAAATTTTAGTCTGTTTGTAACTATCTTTTCTGTTTACTGTACGACAGCTAATGATAAATGATCAATGTTATACGGAACTTTACCTCTTGGTCTAAACTCCAATAAGCTAATATAACAATTATAAAATCTTTTGTCCTGACTGACTATGAACGCACAGCCAAAACTACAAGTCTAGAAAGCTGCGAAAGAATTTTGGGAAATTTCAACCTTGTGCGAAGTCGAAGGCAGGTGCGAAGTCGAGAGCATTAAAAAGGGGGGTTACATTAAAAATAGTTATAGCGAATAATGAAATCATGTCCTATGATGGTTTAGTTCGTGAAATTCTTGTTAAATGGAAATTTTTCAGCTCAGATTCAGAATGTCCCAAAGTGTAAAACATTCCATTCCAGTGTCTGGGAATTACTTAATTATCTTTTCAACCATAAGTGAGACGTCACCTGATACAGGTATACAACAATAAATCTACGACTTACATGATCAATTCTATTAAAAAAATGAAGTCTACTTTCATATCTATATCTATCTATACATACTATAAAATAAAGTCACTGTTCGCTCGTTGAGCATCTATTTTACTTATCAGTAAAATAGTTCTTAGTAGATGTGCTAACAACGAACAGTATTTTAATTTTATTAATATGATGAGCATTAAAGAAAAGTTTATCTTGTGAATTACAAAATTACAATAGGGATATTGTCATATCATTACATAAGTATATTATCAGCTAATAAATTTAGGTATTACGTAATCAGTTACTAATTTCAGATAACGCGTAGTGCTCAATAAATGAGGGCTTCCCCGTTGAGAGCGTTCAAATTTTCTTTTACAAAAAAAATGTAATTTAATTTTACTACCGATGAAATGTTTATCAAATAGAAATCAAAGAGGAGTCTTTTTGAAATTATGAAACGCCTATAGCGATTAATTAGTGCATTTTTAAGTTCCAAATAAATTATTATTATTCCTAGGCCAAAATTTCTCAATGAATCAGTAGTTGGATGGATAGATCTATATTAGGTCAGAAAACTAAAGAAACTGATACGAGTATATTCAGTGGCGGTTTGTGTGTATATGTATATAATATCAATAAATAATAGTTTTAATTCGTAAAAAATGGGCTTCCTTAACATGCGTTTGTTAAAAGGACTCAAATAACAGTTTAAATTATATTCTTCGCCTGTATATTCAATTGTAACATATCGAAAGTGATATCGAAAAACACGATTTTTCGGCTGTTTTCTTTTGTGGCATCATGCGCTTGATAAAATAATAATTAAAAATTGCGTAAGGCGTGCGCGATACCGATCGAGTTATTGACTGTTGTTCAAATTGGTGTAATGTAAGCATAAAGTAAGTAAACTATTTTACATGACCTCTTTTTTTATTTATCATTGATAACACTTTGACATCTCTACAGACCGCTTCGGCCACACCCCTAAGCAATAAAATATCGAACATTGAATTGGAAGTAATTAAAATTTAATTATTTATAAGGTACAACTGCAATTTATAATTGCAGATATTAAGTGATTTAAGCAGAATTTTCATTTTATCTTTTATTAACTGTGTCTAGAAACACATTTTATGCCAAATGTATTAAGTATAGTTCGCACGGTGGTATTAGATCGCTCGGCAAAAGTAGAAGGGGCATGCGCAGTATTCAATTCGTAGGTCTGTTTGACGGGCAGAGGAGGGAAGGGGGCGGGGGCGCGTCGGCGCCGACACGTTATTGGTAGACATGAGCCCGTAGCCATGTGTGCTTTCTACAGTGGTTTACGCTACGCTACGCTAAGAGAAAACTTGGTGATACTCAAAATATTTTGACGCTATAACAACCAATCACCAAGCTTTCTCTTAGCCAAGATGCAAAGGCTTCGTTGCGTACTTCGGAAACGAAGAGAGAACGCTAAGAGAAAGCTTAAGTTAAGTTAATAAGGTGTAAAAAATACGAAATAAGAAAAAAAAAATTCATTTCCCTTAACAATTTTGTGCGCAATTGTACACATACGCCGATTGCCTCCACTAGTTTTGCGGAGCGATCTAAAGAACGCGCGACCTATATAAGTAGGTACTCTCGACAAAATGAAAATGTTTATTTTACAATTTTTACTATATCATCTAGAATCTAGATCTATCTGTCTGTACCAATATCAATACATATTATATAAAGTCCGTGTCCATCTCTATGTGTTACTGACCTCTATGTGTAAACCACTCAACGGATTTTGAAACGAATAAGGTTTGTGTATAAAATTTGCAGAAAAAATTAATGTCCGTACGAAGCCGGCCGCTAGTAAAAATTAATATGAATTTGTTTTTATAATTCAATATTTAAATGATAGACTCAAGTCAATGACAATAAATACGTAATGTTGCACGTATTTGTAAATAGATTCATTATCACTTCTGGGCTTCTAATAAGACGTTCATATATTTGTTGTATCATACGACAATGTGTAGTGTTGCAAAGGCACGAAAATACGAATACACGTTGGGCATTTTTGAGATGGGAAAAACCATTGAACTCGCGACACTAAAATGTAATGTAATGTAACCGAAACTGACAGCTCTGTATATAAGTACTAAGCAGAAAACTGCATATGAAAGTAAACTTACTATATATGATAACATGGATCAATGTGGTATACACCTTTGACCAATAAAACTAGTTTCATATCAACATCAAACCTTTTTAATGGTCTGTTATTAAGAAGTAAATAATTATGTTCTATTTATTATTGTCATTGTGTGTCAGTGTCATATATATATATTTTATCATGTATTTCTTGCGATCAATAATTGCGACAATTTACCTAATTCGATAATGCCAAGGAATTTAAATATCATACAATTATTTTTGTGAAACTCATGGGACACATTTAGTCAATAGTAAACAAAGTACAAAACTATGAACAAAGTATAAAACTACGCAATCGATTATGAAGGGCTTCATGCTATGATGCTAGTCCCACTCGCGGGAACGACTCGATGAGTTAATGAAAAACATTTCCTTTATCGTAAAACTAGCGACCCGCTCCCAGCTTCGCCCAGGAAAAAAATATTTAGGTTTTATTATATATAATAAAAACTCTGTGAAAGTTATCTAACTGATGGTAAACCTCCGCATAAAAATCCGTAGTTTAGGAGGAGTTAGCGGCCATACAGGCACACGCGGAAAGCGACTTCAAATTATACTATGTAAAGAAGATGATACTAAGTAAGGCTAGTACAAAAAGATGACGAAAAGAAAGAAAGATCGTCATCTTGGCTTTTTTTTCCGAAGCCTTGGTAAATTTAAATTTATAATGACGATCATAAAAGTTTCTTGATTGATAAATAAATATTTTGATTTGATTTGTACCACCAAACTTTTTCAAATATGGTTATCAGTTCTATGAGCTATGTGGCCATTCAATTCAGCATAAAAATACTATGAAATATGTTGGTGATTACGTAGTTCTACTAAGGATTTCATCATTACTGATCTTAAGATACATTCGTTTTCGGACATAATCTTAAGATGATAATCAAATATTGCTGCAAGGAATCAATTACAAATTTAAATAAAAATATTTTCAAATAATACTTAGGTATTAGGTACTTGGGTATTCTGTTATTGTTTCGTGCTAAAGTGCCCTAGTTACAAGTTAATTGGCCTTGTTAAAGCCACGACAAATGGATATAATGTTATGATCACAGTGAATGTTTATTAGTTGAATGAAAATAATAAGCATAGGAGAGATAAATTTAACTTGAAATGATTTTGAATTTGAACCTTGCACTTTTAAATTTTAAAACTATATATAATTATGCCTTTTATCTAATGACCTGGGCGAATAAAATTATCTTGAAAAAATAATATTTACTGATTCAAATTATTGTCTATTGACTATGTGGATTTATTTCTCTGCTGCTTTATAATTTGCAGTCAAGGCCTTACCTTTCTCGCCAACAGGTACAAACTTTGAAAATTTGTAGTTTGGAATAAATGAATATTAAATTTTTAGACATATAAATTTGCTTGTATATACCTATCTTATAACAAAAAAAAAAAAATTGGTCAGTGGCAAACAGACATATTTTATAACACTTGCAAATAGATAATTTTAATTTCCATCGAATGCAAAAAAAACATTAAATACTGAAAATGAAACCAATTGAGAAAATACTGTGCATGGTCACACGTGAAGCTACCATAGCCAACTCACAACAAAGTACTCACTCTCTGTAATTATCGAACAGATAGTTGTAGACTCCTAGACGCGTAGTAGTGTATGTGGCCTGTCTCATTAGGGCTGCTGAAAGGCCAGTGTACAGAGCCGCGAACCCCTCTCGAGCAACAATCTCACTGCCCACCGTGAACGAGCTCTTATTGGCTTTGCCCATGAGTTGCATTCTTGTTTTGATGAGATCCAAAGGTTGCACTACACATGTTGCTGCCATTCTAAAAAATAAAAACATAATTATCTATACTAATATTATAAAGAGAGAAGATTTGTATGTTTGTAATGAATAAACTCAAAAACTACTAGACTGATTTTGAAAATTACTCATCTATAGAGATCTCTAATTTTCTATTTAAGAGATAATGTAACTTTAGGTAAAAGAATTTTTAAATTTCAGTTAAATAAGTTTTGTTTGAGATTATCTATTAAAAATGAACATACATACTTAATACAATACAAAGTGTAACATACAAAAATAAAATCAAAAATCTTACCCCTTTAGGTATAATATTAGTAATATTAAGTGGTTATTAATATTAAGAAAACAGGATTAACTCGAAAATTATTCAACTATTTTCGTAGATAAGAAACAATATTACAATCGAACTCATATCCAACTCATTTTTGACACTAATGAGGCACAGTTTATTATTTTACCTTACGTCTTTTTGCATGTTGTAAAATAGTTGACGTCTTCAAATTGAAATAAATTTATTCAGAATATAATAAGAACAAGTCAGACTTTATTCAGAGAATTGAATTAAAATTTAATAAAGACACACTGTAATTTGATGAAAACTTTTATGTGTAGAAAAGAAAATTATTTTATTTTTCCAATTGGTAGGGCAAATTATGTACCTATAAATATGGTTATGTAACCATATTTATAGGTACTAAGTTGAGGTTAAAAATTTCGAGGGTCAATAGTTTAAACTTCACAAAATTTTAAATAAACTATTTAATTTTTAAATAATTTAATGTATGAGTGAAATACAAAGAAATTAATTCCCCGCGTTAATGACATTGCAACGAAGCGAAGGACAAATTTATGTTATTCTTAAAATAAATTTAATGGTCTTTCTTACCCTGAAAGTCCGCCAAAAGCAAATTTTAATGCATTAGGAATATATCGTTCTTGTGTTGCTGGTTTCGACATTTTGATTTAGGTATTTCAATTGTTGCAATTTATAAACAAAATATATAAGTTTATTTTGCCACTGCTGAAGAGCACAAACTGATACTTTTGAGATGATGGAAGGAAAGAAAGGAATAGGGAAATGATAGTGAGAATTACTGACTGGTACTGGTAGCTGGTAAGTACCTGCTACTAAAGGTACCACGGCAAGAATTGGTTGGGTAAATTTGTGATGGTAGGATGCAGGATAGGATAGGAGTGCAGGATGGTTCTATTTTTGTGACTTAATTTTGTCTGTCAGTGTCAGTCAGCACAGGTCAGTCAGTGTCATCAGCCACGACTCTCGATAGGCCAGTGTGGCCAGTGTTAATTATAGATGTCATTGGACTGTGACACGTTTGCCATAGGGAATATAATAGAGTGCTTTAAGGTCCGAATTTATTCTTTTGATAACAAAGGTAAACAAACAATTCCCGGCATATAGTTTTCGAGTTTTAACCTTAATTACACATTCGTATGTACACGAATTCATTTACACTCACTAAACATAATATTCTTTACGATATGTATCCAAAATTATTGCATATATTCAGAGGAAAATGCATAAAAACTCGATAAAATCGTCACATAACCTACAATACCAATAGACGTCACAGAGATTTTGTCTATGGTTTTAGAGACGGGACATGTACACGACCTAAGTCATTTGGAGTCATATGAGGTTTTGATTCGTACATAAATTATCAAGTTCACAATTCTATATACATTTTTAAAGTTTTAGTTTCATAATTCATAACCGTAGACGAAAACACTTTATGAAATTATTTTTGATTAAATGGCATTAATAAAATAGATTACTTAAAATTACCACTAAACTAACAATTCGTTTTTATTTATTATTCTTATTAATAATAATATTTTATTCGGTTTTGGTTTTTACGGAGGTGCAAAATGCAGTGTTGCCATGGTTGAGAATGAGTACTCACTGAGTCAACTCCCTTTGATATGCCTATTGTACAAATCCCATCTCTAAAACAGGTCAGTGACCCTGGCGACCTCATATTTGTTTACCTTTTTTATCAAAAGAATAAAATCGGAGCATAGTTATTATTCAATGTATTAGGAATAGAATAGAGATTATTGCATGGAGAATAGAGGTAAGGAGTGGGCAGAAGTTATTGCCCACGCGGAGTGTAGCAGTGCTGGCTGAATATTATTTTATAATAATATTCTACAAAATATATATATAAAAACCTATAAGTATAAAATAAGTGAAATTAAGGTTGAGGTGTAGCCTTAGGGGCACTATGGTGGATTTCGATTATATTAAGTATATGAGTTCAGGGCACTATGAGGCAAAGAAAAAGCAAAAAAAAATTTTTTTCCTTATTAAAAATTTTTTTGGACTTAGAAAATTTTTGAAAATTTTTCAGATTTTTTTTTTTTTTTTGTTGACGCTACGTGTCGAGGGCGACCATGCAAACGCTTTTGGTCATGTGACGTTTTTTCGTCGGACGCTTAGAAACAGAGTTAAGATGAGTAGCGGGAAGGGGGATGGTTTCTCAAAAAATTCAATATGATAAAAGTTACTCCCCTTGGCCCCCTCCACCCGATGGTATCATAAAAAGAGGAGAATAATTTTTTTTTTTTCCATCGAAATATTTCTAAGTGTCGTGCCCCTTACGCTACACTAGGTGCGTTTGAAGGAGTTTAGGACTTAGAATTTTTTTTTAAATTTTTCACAATTTTTTTTTCTTTTTTTTTTGTTAACGCTGCGTGTCGGGGGCGACCATGCAAACGCTTTTGGTCATGTGACGTTTTTTCGTCGGACGCTTAGAAATAGAGTTAAGATGAGTAGCGGGAAGGGGGATGGTTTCTCAAAAAATTCAATATGATAAAAGTTACTCCCCTTGGCCCCCTCCACCCGATGGTATCATAAAAAGAGGAGAATAATTTTTTTTTTTCCATCGAAATATTTCTAAGTGTCGTGCCCCTTACGCTACACTAGGTGCGTTTGAAGGAGTTTAGGACTTAGAATTTTTTTTAAATTTTTCACAATTTTTTTTTTCGTTTTTTTATGTTAACGCTGCGTGTCGGGGGCGACCATGCAAACGCTTTTGGTCATGTGACGTTTTTTCGTCGGACGCTTAGAAACAGAGTTAAGATGAGTAGCGGGAAGGGGGATGGTTTCTCAAAAAATTCAATATGATAAAAGTTACTCCCCTTGGCCCCCTCCACCCGATGGTATCATAAAAAGGGGAGAATAATTTTTTTTTTCCATCGAAATATTTCTAAGTGTCGTGCCCCTTACGCTACACTAGGTGCGTTTGAAGGAGTTTAGGACTTAGAATTTTTTTTTAAATTTTTACCACAATTTTTTTTCTTTTTTTTTTTGTTAACGCTGCGTGTCGGGGGCGACCATGCAAACGCTTTTGGTCATGTGACGTTTTTTCGTCGGACGCTTAGAACCAGAGTTAAGATGAGTAGCGGGGAGGGGGATGGTTTCTCAAAAAATTCAATATAACGAAAGTTACTCCCCTTGGCCCCCTCCAAACGGTGACGAAAATGTCAACTAAACTTTTTTCTAGAACCATCCCAATTATTTTTAAGTTTTTAAAATTATTGTTTTTTTACAGATTTCGGTTTTTTAATTCCCCGCATATTAGCGACATAAAATTATAAATTTATAAATTTCTAGCACGCTACTAAAAACGCTGTTATAACGTGTTCCGTTTTAGGAAGCGTATGGGCGGTCACAATGCGCTTTTAATCATGCATGTCTTTGAATTTCCCGCGTTGTAAACTTCTTAGTAGGTAAGTAGGTAGTTGTTTATAATTTTAAAAGCGGCTACCTACAACGCGGGAATAACACGTAGGTATCAATACTAATAATAAATCTGTAAGGGTCCGTCATGGAGTAAGTTACTTTGTTTTCAGAGATATCGTGTTTATAAGCTCTATACACAATACTGAAACTAAATTGACGATTTTTAGAATTTTTTTCTGTGTGTATGTATGTATACAAAATCATTATTGTACTCCCAATTCAAAGGTACATCTGCTACTAACTATGGCTCAGATTAAATAAGAGTTACTGTCGTAACAGATGCGTCACACCCATACTAAAGCTAAAATACCTACGCTATATTAGCCTACAAAAGACGCTGCAAGAAGAAACGTACTCTACGGACGCGCGCCGAGAATCGAGATTCCCGCGTACACAGCGCGATTACGTCATCGAGCGAAAACGTTAGGGTTGTACAAAATCTACAAAGAATATAAATGAAACAAAATGGCTGTTTAAAATTGTTCTAATGATAATTTATTTTAAAAAACATTTCAGCGTTAACATCTGCAAACTAAACGTCAGAAACTACTAAATTCATAAGTTTTCACTCCAGCGTGATTCTAATGGGCGAATGCTCTTAATATTTATTAGATACGTAAGAATCTAAACGAAAATATGTATACCTACACTACACGTTTGGTTTGTTTAAATTTTTATTTTGGAAAAGAAACAATTTTTGTGTTTTTTATATTTATTTAAACGTTTATTTGTGCCTACAAAGGTAAAAGTATTTTTTTTGGACGAAGCAACTTTTGGTAATAGGTAACGTAATAAAATTAAATTTCCTATTATATAAATAATTAGCTGGTTATTATAAAAAAAACTAATATAACTTTCTATATTATTTAAATGTGTTATATTTTTTAATTTTTCTTTCATTAGGTATAACAACAGTTAGATAGTTTAATTAAAAACCTTATTATAAGGTAGTAAGTTATTTATACTTGTTACCATTTAACTCACTACAATAAAACTCATACAATAAAAACTTACAATACAAATGTTCAAAACATATAAAAACTATTTTAACGGGATTTCATTGCATTTTATTACTACCTTTACGTATAGGTAAATAATTTATTTACGTAATGAAACTTAATAATGCAAAAGATCCTACAAAGGGTAACACGGGTACAAACCTTTTTTCTTCTTCGGATATCCGGGTATACAGATATCTAGTAAATTAATAGAAAAAACAATTCACCCGATCTAAAACACCCACCGTCCTACGATCTAGGTATTAGGATCTAAATACTTAAAATTAGGTACTTAATTCAAATAACGTAATGTACCTTTCATCATCTTTTGGCAATGAAAAAAAAGACAAATTTTTATTTGTCTTTTTACTAAGAAATCCAAAAACTTCACAATAGTTCACCATCGTATCGTTAGTCAAAAATTTAATGATAAAATATGTAAGTATCGCTGCGTTTTGAGCGAGAAACGTGCACGTGCGCATTCCGTCTCGCGGTCGGCAACCTACTGTCGTTATGCCCGGCTACTTACTACTTAGCGGTAGGTATTTAAAACTGTCCTTGGCGCGAGTGACGGGGGCCTGACTATGGCAAAGAGAAGGAAGACGAAGCGATACCTACGCCAATTTTCGAAAGAAACTGGACTGGGGGTTGTCAAATGCGGGTTATTTGTAGACAGAAAGAAATGTTTTTTAGCTGCAAGTCCTGGTGGATAAATGATGATTCCATTGTGGAAATAAAATGCGCTTATAAAATCCAAGCAATGACTCCAAAAGAAGGGATAGAAAAAAAAAGACTACTGTACACTTGAGAACAATATGTTGAAATTGAAAAGAAATCATAATTACTTTTATCAGGTCTAAGGACAATTGCATATCACACAGAGAAAATACTGTTATTTTATTTTGTGGAGCCCTATTTATGAAAAAATTGATAAAGATGACGACTTTTGGCGAAAAGTTGAATCAAAATTCGGATCGTGACATGAACAATCACAGTATCACACGAAATCTCTACTCGCGTCAGTGATGGAAAAAGCTGTGATTGTCAATTCACGGTCGGTTCCGCCTAGCTCCGCATTAGTTTTTTTTTTATAATATAAAGGTGGCAGACAGGCTGGCGGCTCACTTGATGGTAGGTGGTTACCGTCGCCTAAGGACACAAGCAACACCTAGGGGAGTGCTAGTGCGCTGCCTACCCTGTAGAAATTTGTTTACTCCCCGCTTGAAGTAGCCCATATTGTAGCTAGGTGGAAACACCTCAGGAGGGAGATTGTTCCAAAGTTGCACCCTTATATTAATATTATAGTGAATATGCACCCTTATATTTGTCTGTATATTGATACTTCACTTTCCTATTAAGTATATCTGAGCTACAAGAAACAACTACTAAGATAAAAACTGATAAATGCACCTTATACGCAACTGTTTAATAAATATCGATATCGATAAACAACTCTAGTATCGATAACATTATCGACAAATACTACTTCCTTAGTTATATACGTATTAGTCTGAACCCCCCTCACCTCCAGCCTTCCCCTGTATTGTGCGATAGGGACAAATGCAGCTCAGACCGATTATACCTACAAAATTTTTGACTAAATCGAGGTTTCGTATTCCCCTGTTTTCTCCTCTAAAAATTGAGCCTATCGTATAATTTTTACATAAATATTTTCAAGAAGAACGAATCTATGTCCCTATTATTTTTTTTAACTTAAAAATCTTTTAAATTTGTTTTATAGTCGTCTGATTAGGGTGACAAAAGGACAATTTATTACGATTTTTGAGAAGTCATATTTTCTTATGTAATTAGTTGGTGGAAAAAAAGAAATAATAGGGGCATAGCTTTAGCAGACCTAGATTTTATGACAAAAAATTTTTGCTCTAGAAGGATTATCTAGGGAGAAAACAGGGGATTACATTTGTATGGAAAAACGCTGGTAGCGTTCCCTGTTAACGGCATTTAGTGAAACTTTTTGTCACCGGGTCTTTTTACACTAATTCGACCCTGCTGAATACGATTCTGCCCGGTGTCAACCCCTCCCCCGCTCCCTTCCCCCAAATGTGTCCCGATTTGCGGTTTTTTTTTATTTTTTAAATCGGAATCTATTAGAGATAAAAGAAAACTGTTCAGGACAAAAATAATGTGCATTAAATTCTCTATAAAATGTGTATATAAATCATTTGATAAGCATAATAATTTTAGAAATAATGTGTGTCCAAACTATGTAAATTTTTATTTTTTTCAACATTTTTGTATTTGCAGTTAATTTATCGAAAAACAAACGAAGCTGTGATAAAATAGTTAAAGGGTGAATTATTCCTCATACATTTACCTACAAAATAAGATCTTACTTACCCTCGTACGAGTATTCGTTCACGATTTATAGGTTGTAGCGCAGAAGCCCCGCCGGCGCCGCCGCCGCGCTTCATAGTTAGTTATATTACTCGTCATACATAACTTGTATGAAAGACTATATGTACTTAAATATAATGAAATTTATTATATAAATTATAATTAATTAATAATTTAGTGCTTCAGTGTTCATAATTGAGTGTTTTACATATTGATCTATTATTGAGTTATGTAGCAATGTTTCATATTAAACACACCATTAAAATTATGCTATGCTCGATATCGAGCATAGTTGCTACCTTGCTTCGTGTGAATACCTTGCTTCACACGAAGTAAGGTATTTCTTCTTTTCCAAAGCTACCACACCTGAGATTCTTCCACCAACTTCAGATGTAGCTCGACTACATATACATCCTGACGACCTGTGTGAACCTGGAACCCGACATGGTGTAATCTTTTTTTTTTAAATGCATACGTTTGTACTACGTATGTACTGGTTTGTACCAACTTTTTTTTTGTTTGTACCTCAATGGGTTCGGAGATACGAAATTTTCAAAATACTCAGAACCCGACTTGAAGGAATCGAATTTTTTTAAAATGCAAACGTTTGTACTCGGAATGTACTTGTTTGTACCAATTTTCTTTTCGTTTGTACCTCAAGGGGTTGGAAATTAGGGGCATTTCAAAAGTTGCAAAAATGGTAAATCTGATAATTTTAGAGGAAATCAAAATTTGCTAGCGGGGATAGATTCTTGGTCGTTTGTACCCATTTGTACCACCAAGAGATTCGTTTGTACCTCAAGGGGTTGGAAATTAGCGGCATTTCAAAAAGTGCAAAAATGGTAAATTGATATTTTTTCAAAGGAATTCAAAATCTGCCAGCGGGGATGGATTCCTAGTCGTTTGTACCCATTTGTACCACCAAGCAATTCGTTTGTACCTCAAAGGGTTCGGAGATACTAAATGTTCAAAATATTCAAAAAAAAGATAATCAAAATCTGCGAGCGGGGATAGATTCCCAGTCGTTTGTACCCATCAAAACCACTAAAAGATTCGTTTGTACCTTAAGGGGTTTGGAGAATCTAAATTTTCGTAATATACGGAAACTCAATTGGAGGAATAGATTTTTTTTAAATGCAAACGTTTGTACTCGGTGTGTACTTGATTGTAACAATTTTCTTTTCGTTTGTACCTCAAAGGGTTGGAAATTAGCGGCATTTCAAAAAATGCAAAAATGGTAAATCTGATATTTTTGGAGGAAATCAAAATTTGCTAGCGGGGATAGATTCTTAGTCGTTTGTACCCATTTGTACCACCAAGAGATTCGTTTGTACCTCAAGGGGTTGGAAATTAGCGGCATTTCAAAAAGTGCAAAAATGGTAAATTGATATTTTTTCAAAGGAATTCAAAATCTGCCAGCGGGGATGGATTCCTAGTCGTTTGTACCCATTTGTACCACCAAGCAATTCGTTTGTACCTCAAAGGGTTCGGAGATACTAAATGTTCAAAATATTCAAAAAAAAGATAATCAAAATCTGCGAGCGGGGATAGATTCCCAGTCGTTTGTACCCATCAAAACCACTGAAAGATTCGTTTGTACCTTAAGGGGTTTGGAGAATCTAAATTTTCGTAATATACGGAAACTCAATTGGAGGAATAGATTTTTTTTAAATGCGAACGTTTGTACTCGGTGTGTACTTGATTGTAACAATTTTCTTTTCGTTTGTACCTCAAAGGGTTGGAAATTAGCGGCATTTCAAAAAATGCAAAAATGGTAAATCTGATATTCCTTGGTGGTACAAATGGGTACAAACGACTAAGAATCTATCCCCGCTAGCAAATTTTGATTTCCTCCAAAAATATCAGATTTACCATTTTTGCATTTTTTGAAATGCCGCTAATTTCCAACCCTTTGAGGTACAAACGAAAAAAAAATTGTTACAATCAAGTACACACCGAGTACAAACGTTTGCATTTAAAAAAAATCTATTCCTCCAATTGAGTTTCCGTATATTACGAAAATTTAGATTCTCCAAACCCCTTAAGGTACAAACGAATCTTTCAGTGGTTTTGATGGGTACAAACGACTGGGAATCTATCCCCGCTCGCAGATTTTGATTATCTTTTTTTTGAATATTTTGAACATTTAGTATCTCCGAACCCTTTGAGGTACAAACGAATTCCTTGGTGGTACAAATGGGTACAAATGACTAGGAATCCATCCCCGCTGGCAGATTTTGAATTCCTTTGAAAAAATATCAATTTACCATTTTTGCACTTTTTGAAATGCCGCTAATTTCCAACCCCTTGAGGTACAAACGAATCTCTTGGTGGTACAAATGGGTACAAACGACTAAGAATCTATCCCCGCTAGCAAATTTTGATTTCCTCCAAAAATATCAGATTTACCATTTTTGCATTTTTTGAAATGCCGCTAATTTCCAACCCTTTGAGACACAAACGAAAAGAAAATTGTTACAATCAAGTACACACCGAGTACAAACGTTTGCATTTAAAAAAAATCTATTCCTCCAATTGAGTTTCCGTATATTACGAAAATTTAGATTCTCCAAACCCCTTAAGGTACAAACGAATCTTTCAGTGGTTTTGATGGGTACAAACGACTGGGAATCTATCCCCGCTCGTAGATTTTGATTATCTTTTTTTTGAATATTTTGAACATTTAGTATCTCCGAACCCTTTGAGGTACAAACGAATTCCTTGGTGGTACAAATGGGTACAAATGACTAGGAATCCATCCCCGCTGGCAGATTTTGAATTCCTTTGAAAAAATATCAATTTACCATTTTTGCACTTTTTGAAATGCCGCTAATTTCCAACCCCTTGAGGTACAAACGAATCTCTTGGTGGTACAAATGGGTACAAACGACTAAGAATCTATCCCCGCTAGCAAATTTTGATTTCCTCTAAAATTATCAGATTTACCATTTTTGCAACTTTTGAAATGCCCCTAATTTCCAACCCCTTGAGGTACAAACGAAAAGAAAATTGGTACAAACAAGTACATTCCGAGTACAAACGTTTGCATTTTAAAAAAATTCGATTCCTTCAAGTCGGGTTCTGAGTATTTTGAAAATTTCGTATCTCCGAACCCATTAAGGTACAAACAAAAAAAAAGTTGGTACAAACCAGTACATACGTAGTACAAACGTATGCATTTAAAAAAAAAAAGATTACACCATGTCGGGTTCCAGGTTCACACAGGTATCCTGACGCCACCCATAATCTGTTGGAGAAAGCCGCTCCACCTCTCCCACGTGTACGTTTCTTCAGATGAAAGTTTGATAATGTGCTCTGTGTCAGGTATATGTAGTCGAGCTGCATCTAAAGTTGGTGGAAGAGCCTCAGGTGTGGTAGCTTTGGAGAAGAGGAAATACCTTGCTTCGTGTGTTGTGTTTATAAGAGATTTAATTTTATACAGTCGAACCATGAACTTCTCTGCGTCCGCGAGCGTTTCTTTGGTCAACGGCGATAATCCTAAAAAAGAAAGCTGACCGTAGAGAAAAAAAAAATTTAGACTCTGATTTGCTTATTCCGCTTATATAAGACATTACGTCACACCCCTGTCAAAGCGTGCAGGGCTGGGATTTTTTTATTCTCCCCTTTTTATGATTCCATCGGGTGGAGGGGACCAAGGGGAGTAACTTTCGTTATATTGAATTTTTTGAGAAACCATCCCCCTCCCCGCTGCTCATCTTAACTCTGTTTCTAAGCGTCCGACGAAAAAACGTCACATGACCAAAAGCGTTTGCATGGTCGCCCTCGACGCGCAGCGTCAACATAAAAAAACGGGAAAAAAAATTGTGAAAAATTTAAAAAAAATTTCTAAGTCCTAAACTCCTTCAAACGCACCTAATGTAGCGTAAGGGGCACGACACTTAGAAAAATTTCGATCGAAAAAAATTTTTTTTTTATTCTCCCCTTTTTATGATTCCATCGGGTGGAGGGGGCCAAGGGGAGTAACTTTTATCATATTGAATTTTTTGAGAAACCATCCCCCTCCCCGCTACTCATCTTAACTCTGTTTCTAAGCGTCCGACGAAAAAACGTCACATGACCAAAAGCGTTTGCATGGTCGCCCTCGACGCGCAGCGTCAACATAAAAAAACGGGAAAAAAAATTGTGAAAAATTTAAAAAAAATTTCTAAGTCCTAAACTCCTTCAAACGCACCTAGTGTAGCGTAAGGGGCACGACAGAAAAATTTCGATCGAAAAAAATTTTTTTTTATTCTCCCCTTTTTATGATTTCATCGGGTGGAGGGGACCAAGGGGAGTAACTTTCGTTATATTGAATTTTTTGAGAAACCATCCCCCTCCTCGCTGCTCATCTTAACTCTGTTTCTAAGCGTCCGACGAAAAAACGTCACATGACCAAAAGCGTTTGCATGGTCGCCCTCGACACGCAGCGTCAACAAAAAAAAAAAGAAAAAAAAATTCTGAAAAATTTTCAAAAATTTTCTAAGTCCAAAAAAATATTTTAATAAGGAAAAAAATTTTTTTTTGCTTTTTCTTTGCGTCTCATAGTGCCCTGAACTCATATACTTAATATAATCGAAATCCACCATAGTGCCCCTAAGGCTACACCCCAACCACGTTGGCGACGGTACTGATGACGGGGCGGAGATGCGATGCAGGAGTATTTCCGACGAGTAGTACCTACCTTTCTCACCCAACTAAGTTGGCCGTCTATCCTTAGCAGAAATGCATACATTCAAAGTAGGTACCTACATAGGGAACACTACTCGATTCCCCCCAATTTGTCCTTTAGAAAATAAGTTATGTCTGGCGGGCCTGGGATCCAAGTACTATAAGGCTTAGAGCTCACGGAGCGATTTTCACCCGCGGCCGCCGCGGTGGCAGCGCAGCTGTTTTATTTCTAAACTCACGAGATCGCAGTTTTGTGCGGTTCGTAGCAATCGTAGCGGCCGCGGTTGCGATTTTCGCTCGCAAATTTGGCGGGCGATGATCGCAATACGGGCGGTTAAAAACATTATATTGTGACCGGAATTCTGTACGCGCGTCGTAATTACATACGCGCGCCCGCCGACCGACCGCAGAGCCCTCGGGCGACGCCCGCCAGTATGCGAAAAGTACAAGTTGCACGCCGGTGCAGCGGGAGCCGCCGCAAACAATCGCAAATGTCGCGGGCATAAATCCCGTCGTGAAAATTGCTTTCTACATTTCTATGTACTACGTGTTCGTACGAGAGTTGCGGTACCGCAAACGTGAGTTAAACCTAAATTAGAACTGCTATAGAAACGATTTATAGAATAGGAAATGCAAGTGGCGCCAATCAATGTGCAAACGAATGCACAAATAAGTCTTTGTCGTGTATAAGTAAGCCGCCTTGATACAATGATCGCGAAAATCGTGAAGAACCCCATTTAATGCATCGTGAAGATCACTCAATAACAGTTTACTTCTCACATACCTATTTATAAATGTGGATTGGAGTTTTAAACGGAAAATAATCCTAATTATGTCATATATTTTCTCAGGTGATATTTTTCATTTTTCAACGCGGACGAAGTCGCGGGCAACAGCTAGTGTATAATATATAAAAAGGATTGAAATAAAAATGTGGTATATTTTCATTATTTTTGCTAAAAAATATGCTATTAAGTTTATGGTTTCATGCGAAATAGTGAAATTTTTAGGCTTGGGAGTGATTTCAACAAAAAAAATCATACTACCCAACTTACCTAAGTGATTTTTTTAGCAGTTGCCGCCTGGTCTCTTTTATTTTATGTTGTCCATAAGAAATTTTTAAATGTTTGTGTTTTTAATACCTACCCTAATACTATTATAAATCTTCAATACCCTACAGCTGCCTACGTAAAATAAACTGTCGTGTGATTGATTTAATGTAGGTACCTACAAAATAATAATAATTGTATTAGGTATTGATTTTTAATATAGTTATACTTCAATGTCTGTATTGATACGTTTCATAGCTTTAAATCTTTTCATATTAATCCTTTCGTGAAAGTTTACAGAGGTCCACAAACTAATATGTTTAAACAGAAGTCAACCATTGATTTCGAATCCCTCACTAAGATTTTTGCAGGAAGTCGCTTATTAAGCTCAAAAACCATCTTTGACGCAATGGATAGTAGTGATTTATCCGATGTGATTTGTTTCATTATTCTCGATTCTAAATTAGTGTCAAAGCCAATTGACCAAAACTTTAACCAAAAATCTGATGATAACATGGAAATGTTTTGGAATAAGGGCGATAAAGCTGTTGAACTAAAGGAAGCATTATATCACTACAACAAGGCCTTGATGCATGCACTCCCGACAGTTTCCAATTCAATGGAGGATACATATTGTAAGAGATTCATATTGCTCTATAAGTGGAAAGCTTACACTGCGTGTTTTAGAGATATGGAATTGTTAGCAAATGATCGTAATGAGACAGCGAGACGACTGAAAGAAAAAGCAACTCTAAGTTTCATTCATAACCGTTTCATGAATCGAGTTTTTATGGAAAGGATGAGGGGTGAGTGTACTGAAAAAATAAAGAAGTATTATGATTTCAATGTTGAACGTAATTCACAAATACCTTGTGCAAGTACGGACATAGAAGTCCAGGGAGACTTGCAGAGGTTCAAAGTGGTGGCTACTAAGGACATAAGTATTGGTACAGTATTAGCGTTGGAAACGGCATATGTTGCTTTAACAAGTGAAGAAAATAGATACTACTCATGTTATTACTGTCTGAAATTGAATTTGAATCTGATACCATGTGATGATTGTGTATTCGTTATGTTTTGTGATGATAACTGCAAGAAGCTTTGTTTTGATGAGTACCATAAATTTGAACGTTATTTGTTACCAATAATTCCTACAGACGAAACATATGATAATATCTCATTAAGAACAGCTCTCAAGGCAGCCCTAAAATTGAAATCTAAGTGTACATGGGATGAATTCATTAAAGAGTCCTATAATTATGGCAACAATAGAATAAAGCAAAGTTCTGTTGAGGAAATATATGATGTCAACTATAAATTTTCACCTTTGACATTCAAAGATGATGATCCATTTGTTTGTAGTAAAATGTACAAAGTTAGTTCACTTGCGGCTCTTTTGGTGATTTCTTTAGACAATAATAACGTGTCATTTTACCCGAGTGAAAAATATAAAAAATTATTGGCAATAAGGGCATTTTCGAGGGTGTTTATGTATTTTATTTTGTATACCACTGTAATAGATATGCCTATGACTACACGCCCTGGTCCTTTATCAATTACAATAAGGTTTGAATCCGTGAATAGTGGGTTGTTAGCATTCAGCGGCAAATTAAAACAGGTCCATTTGTCTAATGTCATACCTGTGCCTGTTGCTAATAAAGTGGCCTTAGTGACAATAAGGCGTATAAAGAAAGGAGATGAAATAACAATGCCTTTCAAGTAAGTATTTTAGCCTTTCAATCTACTTTTATTTAGTCATTAGTGCCGTGCCCGCGGCTTCGTCCGTGTTGAAAAATAAATAATATAACACAAGTATGACATATTTATTGCTGTGAAGCGGCCAGATTTTTTTATATTTTTAGATGATCCCTCGGGAACAGTACTTTTTTCTGGATGAAAGATACCCTATGCTCTATGTCCTTTCCTTTCCTGACAACGTGTAAATGTAAAATTTCATGATGTAAAATTCATTGTGATAACAGTGGCGCCACCACGGCGACAGTGGCTCCATTTTTTACCTATAATTTTAGACCATCCCTTGGGAATCTTTTAACATTTTTTCAGGTTTAAAGGCCCTAATTGTTAATCTAGATAGTAATCTATCTATGCCAAATTTCATCCAAATCTGTTCATCTGTTTTTGTGTGAAAAAGTAACAAACATACATGGTCACAAACTTCCGCATTTATAATTATTAATAATAGGATTATTCATATGTCTCATAATAATTTGTTGCCATTACTTCCATTACATTTTGCTGATGGCTAAATTAATAATACTATTCTTTGTGCCAAATAATAAGTAATGGTAGGGCAAAACGCGTTTCGCAGTCATTTTGGGCAGCCCGTCTGACGGCAGTAACCACCCCCTTACAGAATACCACCGTAACAGCATATGTGCTGTTGTGTTTCGGTGATGGTGGTGAAAAAGAGATGTGTAGATGGCGCAATATCTGAAACTTCAGATATTCTAAAATATTCGAAAATGGAACGTAACGCATACCGTGACAATTTTGATTTTACTCCCATAAATTTTCATACCCCGGGCTTATAATGGAAATCGGTTCGTAAGGAGTAAACTTCAAAAAAGAACAAATGAGACCCTAGTGACAAACAGTTCACATTCACATAAAATAGTTTCAAATATATATTTCTAAAAACAAAAATATAGAAATATAAGTTATCTGTTATACAATAATATAAAGAAATTATAAAAAATGTATGTCTTTTTAGTGCATTTCAATCTTTCAATCCACTTGACTATCATTGTTAATGTTTTTTTTTTTTTTCAGCAATCACTGGACTGAAAACCTTAATGCACCATTGAGTGAAGAGGGAATCCACATGTACAAGAAAACAATGTGCAACAACTGTATTTTGTGTTCAGAAAAAAGTAAGCCTGGGTTAACACTTTTAGAGAAAGAACAGTTGGAGAATCTTAATTTAGAAAAGATGAGTGAAAATTATAAAGAAATTTTTAACAATCATAGGAAATATTGTAAAGCTTTAACTATATTAAATAATAAGCCTTATACGGCGGAATATTTAGATGTTTATTGCAATTTCAAACGCAGTCTCCTGAAGTTATTAGACATTTACTGGATAAACGAGTATCTAAAATGTGAGTAGTTTCAACAAATAACAAACAATTTGTGACACATTGATTTTTGACATTGTAATTGATTTTAATTTATACAAATTTTACATTATATTTTAATTTCAACAGTTGCTTCACTTTTAAACTGTTTGGGATATGAAATATTTAAAAAAAAATCAAATGCAATTAAAATTGATTAAGTGTTACCAATTGGGTGCTATTCAAAGAAAATTTTCTGTGACTTGCTGAATATAAAAGATGGGTTAAAATTTAAATCGTATTGTATTATGCTGAATATGTTCGTCTTTGGTCATCACTTCGATCAGCTTTCTTCAATTTAATATGTAAATTTATGTTTTTCTTTTAATTTTATTTTAAAAAGAAATTTGCCAAGTCATTTAAAAAAACTCACGTTACAATTTGCGGTTCAGAATTGTATTAATAATTAAAATATGACGATTCATTTTGGATGAAAGAAAGTTTTGTACCTTGAACCCAAATTGCGTTTGATCTCACTTCCTCTAAAATGTGTAAGATAATGTCCCAATAAAAAAACCTGAGAGGGTGATTCTCATATACGTAAATATGTAAGTTCGCATAAAAAATACGATTTTGTTACTTATAAGAATAAACCTTTAATAATAATTAGTTTCTTTTTTACATTAATATCAAAATACTCAATTATTATCTGTTGCTTCTTTATATTGTTCACACCAATTATCTGGATTCTTGTTAAACGCCTAGAAAAGAGAATAATACAATTGTGGTGAAGGTGGAATTTTTCCCAAATTAAATCCAATCTTATTAGCTTGTCTAAACAGCGGACCTATTCTCTATCTGTGGTTTTTAAAATCTATCAACTCCAATGTCGACATTAAATTGGAAATAATACTTTGTCAAAAGTGAAAACCACACAATAACGCGCCAATAACTTCATAGACATGTATAATCACGGTAAAAACGTCATAGACATCTGGATAGGTGCTTAGTAAATACCAAAGTAGGCAATTGTCGAGTCTATAACCGCATCGAGTCTATGGCCACAGCAAAACCACAGATAGAGAATACGGGCCCTGGTGCCATATTCTCTTTCAGGTTTTAAAAACCTCCAATGTTGATAGCTTGCCTTTCAACATTAAAACCACCACAAAACGACATCTAAAACTTTTGTATCGTATTCTAACTTCATTGACATGGTGTCACACATGTACATGTATAACCACGGTGAAAACGTCATAGACTTTTTGACAAGTGCTTAGTGAATACCAAAGTAGACAATTGTCTATAACTGCATCGAGTCGATAACCACCGCAAAACCACACATAGAGAATAGCCCCGCTGTGTTACTATGTGACCTGATAACGAACCTCAGCCATTTTATTGAGCAGGAACATTTTGGGCACCTCTTCAACGGCTCGTTGACCCCACTGGAATATGTTTCTCGCTAAATCGCCTTCGCCATCCTAAAACCCAAATACTTAATTTATCCAAGCATTTTCAGCAAGGCCCATGCGAATCTTAAGTTTTTTTTAATAGCTTTAATTTTTAAGTATAGAGCAAATAATGAAATTGATTTTGAAAATGAATGAATAAATAAGAAAAAATAAATTATATTAAGTAACCAAACTAAGTAAGAAAATTGAAACAATTTAACTAAATTAAAAATAATGTAACAATCCTATGTTTATCGTGGGGAAATCTGCGAGATTTAAGACTAGCTTCATAATATCTGCAACCACAAGATGATTTTTTTTTTCCTATTTATAATCTGCAATCAGTCTTCTAGACTATAATCAGATTCGTTGAGCGATTTTATGTCTTTCAGAGAGCGGACCAGCGCCAGATGTGAATGTGGTGGCAAATGTCTAAATTGATGTGAATGTTCTACATTTACAGATGTGAATATCCGCGACAAAACTGACTTATAGTTCATATACGCTACTCTGGGCTAATGTGAAAAGAAACAAATTAATACTTATAATATCAATACTAATAATAAATCTGTAAGTGTAACTACAGCGAAACTATAACTGAAACGAATTAACTGATTTTCATGAAACTTGGTAGATAATCATTTGGACGTACGGGATACAGGATAGGCTACTTAATATTTTTCAAATCGGATGAAGTCGTGGGCACCAGCTAGTAATAAATAAATATCTTCACACATTCCACACAGCACCATATAGTTCCACACTAAGCAACTAATGCTTGTATTATGGATACCAGACAGTTGATATACTATATCATAAATACAGCACATCCATGACTCGGGTACAAAGGTAAAATGATAACACATAAACATTTTGCCCCTAGCAGGATTCGAACCCGCGACCGTTTGGTTAACAGCGAGGGTTACTAGCCACTAGACCAAATGTGGCGTCAAATGCATTGGTAATGCACTATGCAACACTTGATGGTAGGTGGCTACCGTTGCCTATAAGACAAGCAACGCCATAGGTGCTGCAAGTGGGTTGGTGAGAATAAAAGGATTAAGGATAAGGAAGGGATGGGGTAATGGGCTCTGGAATCCCTTACTCACTCACCGAAACACAGCACATATGCTGTTATTTCACGGTGGTATTATGTAAGGGAGTGGTTACTGCGGCCAGACATGCTGCTCTAATGACTGTGATGTGCCGTGCCATTACTAAAGCCAAACTAACATTATACGAGCCAACCACATCTGGCTTTGCATGGATTTCCAATATTTTCAATTTCTCTCTTCCAAATAATCTTCCTCAAATTTAGCAACACATTTAGAAATTAATTTTTATTTATATAGATTAAAATAAAATCATTTAAGTACATACCTTTGTGTATGTCAAATACATCTGCCTTGTGAAATGATTAGTTAGTAATTTTCTACCAGCATTATCATTCTCCTCAAGTAAATTTGCTTCCATTAGAAATTTCCACATATCATCTACAAAATTGAATAAAAAAATTTTTCTCTTATATTCTTAAAATTGTTTTAAAGTCCCTGGCCTTTATTTGACTTGTCAATGTCGGCAGTGTACAGTAGTGATGTGCCAGATCGTTAAAAATATATATCTGCAGATACAGATATGGATCTTGACTTTCTTACTCAATCGGTCGGTGCGCGTGACCTTGAAACGATAGTTGACGCCCCCCACTTGACGCCTGCATTATAAAGGTGCCAAATGTTTGATTTTAAGAAATAAAAAATAATCTGAATGGAATTTAATAGTTTTTCATTGCTACCTAATCACCTATAAAAAATTAATAAGGTAAAAGATCCACCAAAAAGTAACAGATATGGATCTTTCTTCTCCCTCAGATATCCGAGGTTACGGATACGGATATCCGGCACATCACTAGTGTACAATGTACTTAGGAATTTTATATTCCTTTGGATTGATTGGCATCAAATTTGGATTCCTAAAATTTCCCTTGACTTTTTCCATAACAGTGATTGAAAAACATGTAGGTATTTAGTACAATAATTTTTATATGGGCGAATAATTATAAAATATCGTGGGCAAACAAAATAAACCAATACCTTCTTTGACTGGTCCACCAGTCATGAAAATGTGAATAAGTGCAGCAATTAATAGCCTCCTCTCATTTGGATCAGTATATGTTGATGTGAGAGAATCACTCTCCTCTGTGAGGACCACAATGTATTGGACACCACTTCTTACTTCCACTTGCACCAGTTTACAGCCATACACCTACATATTTGTAATTTTTACATAATGTAGTGAAAGAAAGAAAGATTTATCCCACACAATTTTTTTTAATGTTAAGGTCAACAGTAAACATACAAAAACACTAATATAAGCATCAAATAATACATAACAGGATTATTAACTTGATGTTCATTGAGATGAAGTATAAAACAAAGGGGTTTTTGACTATCGTTTTAAAAAAATCATGTAATTTATCATTATTCTTTTTTCATCACGGTTATTCTGTTCTGCTAAAAATTTTAAGGTGGTTCACAGGTTCATCATGCCTAAGTTGATACACAAGTCACGACACTTACCCTTTTTAACAACTTATTCGCTTCTATTATGACTGAATTTATTTGGTTAGCTTGTAATTCACACGTTGTACTTAAATATTTTTGTATTTCTATTCGTTTTATGGGGAGCTTACTGCCCTCTCTGCAAACAATGTACCGAACGCACTCGTTGATGGCATTTTGTGAGACAGGTCTATCGTTAGAGTTTTGCTTGTTTGTTTGCCTTTGACTCATAATTTATGTTTGTAATTTGTAACTATTCTTTGGTGCCAATGGATACCTTAAAAATCACTTTCGTGTTTGTTAAATAGAATAAAATATAATAGGAAATAAATCACACAATACGATTTGTGTTTACAAAATAACGACTCGACGATTAATATTTAATAACATCAACAAGTTCAATTCAACAACGACACAAGCAAGCACAAGCAATATCAACAAAGACAACATAAATTTCATTCATATTTTCATATAAATATTATTAAGTGTTAATATTATAATCAAAGATAATATAATGTCATATTGCCAACCAAATTGTCACTCGATTCATGTCACTCCGTGGATCTAATATAATAAGCAGGATTGATTACTTGCAGCTAAAAAGCGAGCCGAGCAGGATATGTAGTAGAGATGCCATGTGTCCCTTTCTAATAGGGTGACAATAAGATTTTTATTATGTGAGACAAATTAAAATGTTGTTAACGTACATATAGTAGTAGTTTCTAATAAATATTTTTTTTAAATTTAAATATGATTTAACCAACACTTATTATTATTATCTTCCTAGCGGCTATTTCTGGTCTGCTAGAGAACCAGTATCACTTCGTCCATTGCTGAAATATTGTGATCGCCACTAACCAACACTTACCAATTTTCGCATTGTTCATTTTATTGCTTATAATAGTTTTGCACCAATTGTACAAAATCAGATATGTACATAATTGACATTTACCGTAATGTCACTTTAAAGGGATACCAGTAGAAAATAAAATATAAAATATCGTACGTTTGAAACAATAAATATTAACTTTTTGTAATTTAAGAATATGTAACGAAATTAATGTGATCATAATTCCTTGATTTAAAAATTTATTAAAATATTTGAAGTTCTACAAGTGTTTGAACCATGGAGAATAGAAGTAAGGAGCACCAACTTACCTAGGTGTTAAACTGAAAAAGTGGCAAGCTAAAAGCATTAAATACAAAGACATGGTGTTTCGAAAAATTTACCAGAATGGCGCTAGTGTAGCATTGGTAGATTGATTGGTTAGTTTCGTAGTTCATAAAACCGCCGAAAATAAAATGTACGGACGTATAATTAACTTCGTTAAGTAGAGGTTCATGATAAAATGCTACTAGAGCGCCACGCCCGAATTCTACTACAGCACCGCCCAATTGAGCGTATTCGACGGACACTTTTTCATAGAGAGTAGTGAAGCATAATTTAGTTTGTGATAAGAATCATTAAAGAATAAACAAACTAGTCTGTAGTCAATACTGTTTTATTATGTGCAAATTATGTGTTATTATGTTATGTCATTTGATGATAAGCCACAGATTATTATGTTATTATACAGAGATACAGAGATGATAAGCAAAGAGTATATAATCACTGCGTTTTACCCCGGTCACTGACATGCGTGCAAACATTCTTACATTGTACGAATCTTTGCACGCATGTGAAGGAACGTGACATTCATTCGCAAACTCAGCGAGTATGCGAATGGGTTCGCATACTCATTTGCGAATGCGTTGAAGGTGAAGATGATTTTAGTGCAGTTTAGTGTTTGTCCAATCCATGATCAAATTCAATTTACGCCACTCAGTACACGATACGAACTCTGAAAATGGTAAACGAGATGTCCGTTACCTACGCAATCAATACGCAATCGTACGCGAAACTGGTCGCACGAATGCTTGCACGAATGTGTGGGAGACTACGCGAAGGTTTGAGGTTCGCGCGCTTTGATGTGCGTTAAAAAACCGACACTGCACGGAAAAGCGCGAATGTAGCAAAAACTTCGCATAGTCATTTGCAAATGTCGTCCTACACTTGTGGGTTCGCGTATTCGCGCGAATGTGAGTGACCGGCATTATGATAAGTGAAGTGATAAGAAGAGTTATTATATTTTTTGACCTTTTTCTTTAATTTAGGAAAGATGCGAAATTGCGAACTTATCTCTGTCTTGTCTCTGTGACTGCAAATGTAAAGGAAAATGTAAATGGGAATGGGGTGCAATGCAACAAGGAATGATAGAAAAACATTGGAATAGATAAAATAATTCTTATTTTCCTATTAAAACGGAGATTGCTATAACAGAAACTTGTTTAAATAAGCTATTTACTTTTCACGGCGAATTTATAATAACATTGGCAAACATGTACAATCAAACATTTGTGTGAATCACACTTAAATAACATGGTTGTAGGTGTGAAGTTTTTTTATTTAACACATTTATTTCAGTTTGAGATTGTTTCACGCACCTGCTCCTATTTTATAGTTTATTTATATCACAAACGAACGTGTCTCGCATAAGTTCATTGTTTGTTTGCAAATGCAGTTTCGGAAAAAAAGCATTGAGATCATTTTGATTTTTGAACTTGTAACATGTCATTTGGAAATTTAGGAAAAATTTTTAAAATAAAGAAAAAACATGAGAAGTTGGGTAGGGGAGAAGTGTGAGTATACCAACTTTTATAAGAAAACTATACTTATACGATTATTTACTTACTACTTGCATTTGTGCTGTTGTATTGTGATGTGAGTAAGCGATGCCAGAACCCATTTCCTTATCTCCACCTCATTGTGTATCCTTTATCATGTCAGGGTCTGCAGCTCACTTGCATACCTCTGCACTGTGGTTTATGGCAATGGTAACCAACCTGTCTTGTTGTCAACCTGCCTGCTACATTATATTGTCAATATAATAGAAAAGCTCCATGCATGACACACTTAATTTACTACTGTGATTGAAGCTATTTTTTAAACTCCGACACCCGACGCAAAAGAGGGAATGTTATAAGGTTGATGTGTGTGGCTGTGTATGTCTGTGGCATCGTAGCTCCCAAACGGATGGACCAATTTTGATTCGTTTTTTTTTTTGTTTTAAAGCTGACATGATTGAGCTTCTTCTATAGGTTCTATTGAAGTATTTGGTATTATTGCTTTGGTGGTATTTCCATGACATGGTAACCTTGACCTGATGCTGCAGCACCAACAAGTCTTCAGGCCACCCAACTTCCCAGCAACTTACAGCAGATATAACGTGTTTGGGCTCAAATAGCAGAAAGTTGATGGTTAGTTTATAGTTTTTAATCATAGCTTGTTTAATTTTTTTAAATTTTTTTTTAGTTCACTTCCTATAGAGGGTTTTGAGCAATGTGTTCAATTAATGCTTGCATATTTAGGCAAAGATGGGTCTGAATTTTCAATAGTGGAAAATTGCAAGTGCGGTATGTTTTAATGGTTAATTATTTACATATAAGTAGACTCAATAGTTTATTTATTTATTACTTAGAGCCCAGGGGGCTGAAGAAGAAGAGGGGAGCTAGTTACTCTCTTGTTCTCAGCCGCTCAGCCCAGGCCAATAGTTAGCACTTACCATATATACTTACCAATATAGTGGAAGAAATCTGTTACCATATTGTTTTTATATTAAACTTATAAAATTTGTTGATTTAGAATTTAATAAGACTAAGATTTTCATAATAATAAAACACCTATGCTAGAAAATGGTGTATGTCTCTTTTATGAGCACAGTGATGCACAGTAAGTTGAAGAAAATTTATATATTAACAAAATGGATGAACATAAAAGATAGATAGAAAAAAGGTACATATATATTTTTTGATCAAATTGTAGTGTCATTCTTTGAAGATTTAAAACTTCTGCATTACGGAAAAGATGTGACCTAATTTTAGCTATACAGTTACTATAGCTGATAATATTTTATTGTGCTGTTTGCATAATATTCTGCAGACAAAACAGAAACGCCACCTTCACATATGGGCACTCATGGCACAACCGTACTAAGGTACATAGGACACTGCTATGGTTTGGCTGGTGCCGATCCATTTGAAGATTTAGAGATTGATCAAATTGTGGATATATTCAACGATTTTATTTCAAGTAAGTATGTTTTCAAATATGTTTATAGGAGTATCTAAATTATCCATACTAATATTATAAATGTGAAAGTTTGTTTGGATGTATGGATGTTTGTTACTCTTTCACGCAAAAACTACTGAACCATTCACCATGAAATTTTGATACACGTTCTCTGGAACACCAGAAAGGACATAGGGCACCTTTCATCCAGAAAAAAAAGGACTATTCCCAAGGGATCATCTAAAATTAAGGAAACCAACTCTTGGCTAAGTTTAATAGCAAAATCGATGTCAGGCGATATATTGCTTTTTCAAAGCCGACGAAGTCGCGGGCACCAGCTAGTATTTTTATAAATACAGTATATAAAATACTGTTTCAACCTAAACCTTGTCAGAAAGAACTGTTTTAATACAAATTAAATTAAACTTGTTCTTTAAAAATCTGTAAAGTTTGTTTGTTCAATACATCAGTTGGATATTCACTCAGTTCGTTAGGTCCTTTTCCCTGAGTGTTAATTTTTCTAACCAGTTATGTTCATTATCACCTAATTTTAAATAATGTAATTACTAGATTTTGGCCATAAAACACATCAAATTGGATTCTTCATATTATACAATAATGGGTAAAGTGAATTTTCTATGATTTCTAATAAATAATTTTCTATTAATAATATTATTAGTATAGATATTTTTTTTATTGTCATCTATTGATAGCGGCAAACAAATTATGAGGTCTAACTAAAGAGTTTTTCATCTCAATTTGCTACACTAACGAAAGATTGATGAGAAAGCTAAGAATTACCAACAGACAACATTGTAATTTATCAAAGTCATTTGTAAAATGCTTTTAAATGAAATAGCAAATGAATTTTAAATGAAAAGTCTATATTTTCGCCTTGCTTATTTTAAATAGCCAGACATATCTGTTTACTTTTCTTGGCATGTGATGCGACTGAATGGCAGACGTTTCTAGGAAAAAAAAACCACTGTTGTTTATTTTTATACAGCAAAGATTTTTACAAGAATTAACAAGGTTGAAAAAGTTTCCATACAAACCATGTGGAATATTGCGTAGGTTTTTGTGATTTGTATATTTAGAACGTTCTGTTCCCAAATTTCAAAAGACTAACCAACTGGTCACGTCCCATATTCGCTAATAAGCCAGTAACCCATTCGGTTTAAATAAATTACTCATAGTAAAAAATTAAATAAAAAAATAGTAGCTATTGATTATAGTAATTTGTTGTCTCATACTATAATGCAAATAACATAAGACAGAATGCGACGCAAGACATTCGCGCCACTTATTGAACTCGAGAAAATAATAAAATATACGCCATCGATTTTAAATATTTTAGAAAAACCTGTATAGATAAGTTATCTACCAATGACAAGACATTATAGGTAGGATGTTATCATAGAAAAACATTATTGGCTTTTAGTCAGTAATTACAAGAACTCAACCCGCGAAAATGTCACAAATTATCTGCACATTTTAGAAATTAGTTATATGTACTAGTTTTTTTTTTTTTAATCTTATGACAAATAACTAACGAGTAATCGTGGAATTACGTAGTTGGTCAATTTGGAAAGTGAGTTCTTAGTTATTTAATTTCAGAGTTGCTATTGCTAGGAAAGGAAGAAAAAAGTTTAAAAGCTAAGGAAGCGAAACAGTTAAAAGCGCAGGCCATGGAGTTTTTAACAAAATTCGATGCAATAATAGTTGCAAACGGAGGCCATCTTGCGTTAAATAAGGTAGTTATTTGTTACGTTTATCTTTATTGTCTTATGATTGTATATTATCTTATCTTGCAAGTATGGAATTATGGAGTAAGTTCATTTTAAATAATACAATACGTGGGCTCAACTATGGATAACATTATTTGCAGTCCGACCTCAATAATTTTGTCATAAATATTATGTAATGTTTAGTTTTTTTTTAATTAAACTTTTCTTATTTCATTTAATTTTACTCTGTACATCTGTCAGATAATTTTATTCTATCTATTCCGAATATAATCCTTTCGCTTCTTTTAATTCTACTCGCCAACAGAGGGAGCTACTTCTGCGTATAACACAATATTATTTTAATTTAGTAATTTTATTAATGTCTAGCTAGATTCTAATATGGATAAGGACTTTTTAACGCCCGACGGCGACGCCAAAATGGGTTGTTATCAGTTTGACTTATGTGTAATGTGTATCTGTGTAATATGGTCGTCTTGTCAAGTAATTAGATAGATAGATGGCTGTGTGGCAGATCATGAAACATAGCTATCGAAGTTGAATTTTGAGGATAGCTTGAATAAAGTTAATATGGACTAGCTAGCTGGTGTCCGCAACTTCCCGCTGTAGTTCTTTTTTTAAATTCCCATAGGAACCTAACATTTTTTCAGGAGGTGTTTCCACCTAGATACAATATGGGCTACTTCAAGCGAGCTGTGAACAAATTTCTACAGGGTAGGCAGCACACTAGCACTCCCCTTGGTGTTGCTTGTGTCCTTAGGCGACGGTAACCACCTACCATAAAGTGAGCCGCCAGCCTGTCTGCCACCTTTATATATTATAAAAAGGATAAAAAGTATTCTATTTAGGTAATTTTAATCTGGGTAATCATCAATATGATGGAAGCAACCTTTTTTTACTTAACTATTTGGCCGTTTACAGGGTCGTTACACTAAAAAGGTTGAGAAACATTGGTCTAGTCTAGTGAGTGCTTCCCATGGATCTAATATAATAAGCAGGATTTATTACTTGCAACTAAAAAGCGAGCCGAGCAGGATAGAGAAGCCGTGGGTCCATTTCTAATAAGGTGACAATAAGATTTTTGTTATGTGAGACAAATTAAATGTTGTAAATACCTACAAGCGGTAGTTTCTAATAAATATTTTTTTAAATTGAAATATGAATTAACCAACACTTTTACCAATTGTAATTTTCGCATTGTTCATTTTATTGCTTATAATAGTTTTGCACAATTGTACATAATCATGTCCACCAAGGCTACAAATTTATGGACATTTACCGTAATGTCACTTTAATACCAATAGACATGTATACCAGTAGAAAATAAAATATAAAATAGGCTTGAAACAATAAATATTAACTTTGTAATTTATATAACGACTAGTGGCTCGCTCCCGGCTTCGCCCGGGGTGCTTTTTTGCAATCCAGCCGATAAATTACTTTAAACCGCCATCTGTGAGAACCTTATGGAACTCACAGATAAATAATTGCTGTATTGAATAAGTATCAACAGATGGCACTATGTTAATAATATTATATAATTAAAAATAATAATAATAATAAACAAAATGAGATATAAACTATCCTATCTTTTAAGTTCGACCAAATAACAGATACTTATAAAGTTTGATCAAAGTCGGTTCAGTAGTTTCAGACTTTATCGCGAACATACATCGTGACACAAGATTTTTATATATATATAGATATTAATGTGATTATAATACGTCGACTTAAAATTTATTAAAATAATTAAAGTACAATTAACATACAAGCGTTACAACTAAGATTTTTGAATCGAAATTTTTAATCAACTACATTTTTTTAGTCTGGCAAGATGAAAGTAAGAGACACATGACCTCCGTTTGGTTCTCTCTCTTTCTCTGCTCGGATTATCCTCTGTATAAGGCGCAATGAAAAATATACTTTAACTACTGGTAATACAGTTCACTTTCGTAAATGCAATTTTTTCAAGTAAGCGCTCCTGTTATATTATCCTATGTCCATGGTGCTTCTATAGTAATAATAAAACTCCATTTTTGTACATTTTTTTTTCATAGATTTATTATGCTTTTACAGTTGACCTGGGCTGACTTTCTTCTAGTTGGCATGTGGGATTACATAAGGGAAGTGTTACAGATAGATCTTAAACAATTTGCAAACATCGAGAAGGCTGTGCGAAATATAACGTCGATTCGACGCCCTTCTGTTCCTGCATAAATATAATTTTATGATGAAATAATAATGCTTTTTGTTGTTAGCTACGAAAACATTTTTCTCCAAGGCATTTTTCTCCCATTGAAATTGTAAATTTTGTAATTTGTATTTTATTTTTATAACTATTTGTTGTTTGTTATAATTTTTTATAGTTAATAAAAAAAAAATATATTACAATTTTGATATACTTACTTAAACAAAAAAACACACTTTTTTATTAAATGAATTATCCATGCTTACTTAGTTATAGACGCATAATTGCATTTACTGTATTTTTTTTTAATCAGTGTAAGTAAATTATTTTTAAACCGATCTAGTCTAATCGCAGTTTGGTGCTGTTCATGTAAAAAAACTTGTGATATTTTGAAGAGACTTAAAAAAAATATTAGTCTTTCTAATTAAGCCATAATTTGTTATTGTGTAATTTGGTATCTGTACCTATATTTGACTATAATGTTTCGTATTTGTGATTATAGGTAAGTTTTTTTAAAGTATATTATATCAATAAACATGTTGATTTGTGCAATTGGTTTTTTTTAAATACAGGAAATATTTTCGGGTCATTTGGAACAATTGAACATTAAAATTACTAGATACTTAATTACACCTATTTATACTAGAAAAAACAGACAAACAGGACAAGACCAGTAAGGGCAGCTACCTAAACCATTATATCTAGAACAAAACAGACTTAAGACATAATTTTAATAGTTATTCACACCGGCATTCAAAGACTTTGGAAAAATGTACAGAGCGAGAAAAAGGACAAATTTCAGGTTTTTTTCGTTTACAATTTGTATTGTAGTAACTAGTAGTTAAGTAGTGAACTAGTGATCACACTACGCTGAATTGATTTCTAAATCGAAGAAATAGAATTGAAAATAGATAAAATCTAAATTGGATCCAGTCTGTCCTACACCTTCCGATTTCCTACAAATTGAATAGTGTAATAACTGCTTTAGAACGCGTGACCTAGCGATCAACTATATAGCGATATACTCTCTAGCGTAGCGAGAGGTCATTCATTCATGTTTCATTCATTATCAATCATTAATTAATTTCTTTTCTTTCTCATTGAATTGCAAACGTAAGTAGCGTTATCTAAAATTATATGTTTATTATCAGATTTAAAAAACCGTTAACCGTTTAAATAATTATAAAAGAATTTATACTTTTAATTTTGTGTCATAAAATCTCGGTTGCCTGCCAGATTTCCCGTTGCCACTCCGGCCGGCACCGGCTTTCTGGAAGCCAAAATATAATTTGTATCAATGGGCAATAAATATAGTAACTCGATTTCATTTCACATTAGAGGACTTATTTACACATATTGAAATAAATATGTCATTAAAATATTTCATATTTAAATGACTTAATGTTGTTCAACACCTACTACGGCTATTTCTAAAACATGTATCTAAACATGATTTAAACACATGCGCCATAATAGATACCGCCTACCTTTTATAGTAATTTTTGCCTAATTTCAGTACTAATCTTAAAATGTAAATGAGTAGTGCCAAGGTTGTAGGTACCCAAATAATTTTTATTTCAAAGATTCATTCAATTTATGGTAGACATCGCGAAGTGCCAAATTTTACACAAATAATAATATAGGTACCTAACCATTTGGTACGTATATTATTATTTACAATATTTATAATGTTACTAGTTGCTTACAGCCTGACTGGCGGCGAAAACTAGGTTACCAAATTGATTGTATATTATTATCTATTGTTATATAAGATTAGTGTTATTTTTTTATTTTTTATTTAATAAGGTACACAAAACAGGACACTAACATTAAATACATTGAATAGATATAATTACATTAAAGTGAACTAGACAGAGGCTTGTAGTTTATAATTAAAGTCCTTATAAATTATTGCAGTTTCCATAATTAATTGCTGCTGAATGAATTTAATAATGCAAGTCATCTATCTTTTTAATTAAGTGTTTGTTTGTATAGTATAGATAGATAGGCCTGGCTGTGACAGTGTGACACAAGTGTGACATCATGTGATGTGACGTGTGTCAGTAGGCACAACAGTACCCTATCTTACAACATACATAAATATAAGTGGACATAGAAATTGTGGCAACTGGCAATCAACTGGCAATTGTGCGTCAGCTAATCAGCTTTCATAGGCGAAACATTCAGTATCAAAATAATTCATTAACTATTGTAAGTGCTTAATCACAATTTAATATAATTTTATATTTAATATTAATCATTTTGATACCACAAAGCAACAGTGAGATATATCGTCAATGATAAGTTTTGAGATAATTAATCCCTAACATTTAAATGGTTACAGGTTATGAGAAATCTAGTTACTGAAATCATGATAATAGCACATAACACAGTGTTGCTCTTATAGAACACATGTTTTAGAATAGTTTTTGTGAGATAACTCAAAATCTATATCTCAGTGTTGCTTTGATGTATAGTGACAGTAAAAGATTTATAATAAGAAATCTAGAGCTTAAGTTTGTATTTTCGTTTACAGTTCGTCATCTATACTAATATTATAAAGAGAGAAGATTTGTATTTTTGTATGTTTGTTATAAATAAACTCGAAAACTACTGGGTCAAGTTTTAAAATCCTTTCATCTATAGAAAGCTACATTATCAGTGAGTGACATAGGCTATATTTTACAGTTACGAGGACGAAGTAGCGTGCAACAGCTAGTAGGTATTAGGTATATAAATAGACATAGTTAATATTTAATATTTATGTTTTTTTAAATGTAAAGTTATCAGTTAAGTTGACGTTCCACTTGATGGTAGGTGGTTACCATCGCCTATAACACAACAACGCCACAGATGCTACAAGTTAGCTGCAAACCTAACTTTAAGATTAAGAATAAGGGATTAAGTAAGGTATAGGGAAATGAGTTTTCCGTAAAGAGGTGTTTACTGCTGCGAGGTATAAACACCTCTTATAATTAAAGAGGTTTTTACCTATTACATATAAATTTTACATTTTCAGTAGTTTTTTTTGTCCTAAACAATGTGTCCAAAAAAAAAAGTGCTCAGAGGAAGAGATAAAGTTCACACAATTTTATCAACAAAATATTTACAATTTACGACATTTTTTTTCCAATTTAGGGTTAATAGTATGTGCATCCGTACTTCCGTCTATACTATATTATAATATTATAGTTAAATGCGAAAGTTTGTTTGGATGTATGAATGTTTGTTACTCTTTCACGCAAAAACTACTGAACCAATCACTATGAAATTTTGCATAAACGTTGTCTGGGACACCAGAAAGGACATAGAGTACCTTTCATCCAGAAAAAAAGACTATTCCCGAGGGATCATCTAAAATTAAGGAAACTAACTCCTGACTAAGCAATAACGATGTCAGGCGATATATTATATTGCTTTTTCAACGCAGACGAAGTCGCGGACAACATCTAGTTATTTTATAAAAATGTGTGTTTAGTTTAGTAATAGAAAATGTGCTGCCATTTCTTTTTCTGTAATCATAAAAATTTCTTTACACAGCTTGAAAATGCCGAAGACCGTTTTCTACTACTTTCCCCTTAAAGCTCTGGGTGAACCAGCACGTCTGTTGCTTGCCTATGGTGGCGAGGAGTACGAAGATCGTCGTATCACCCAGGAGGAATGGCCTCAGTACAAACCTAGTGAGTACCTATCATATACATCTATCTATATTTTGACTTTGGTAACATTGATTTTTATTTATTTATTTATTTATTTATTTATTTATTTATTTATTTATATACTCTTTATTAATAAACCACACACAAATTTAACATACAACAAAAAAAAGAATACATGTATATATATAAATATATATGATACAATTAGCAGGTATATTAATAGGCGGTCTTATCGCTTAGAGCGATCTCTTCCAGACAACCTTTATCAATTCACAGACAAATTTTAATCAATCCTATCTGATTAATGGCGGTTTTAGTTTTCCTAGGTGCATCTTTGTTAGCTCCATATCTGGCAACCGTAGGTCTGAATGTTAATATACCTAGAATCTAGATTAAGTTTTACATATACATTGTCTATTACTTGTGATATTTTCAAATTTGGGAAATATTTTCAATCAATTATTAGCAATAAGCAATTTATTTATAACTAGAAACCAACCTCTGCTTTGCAAGAAGTTTAAATTTTCATAAGTTTTCATAAAATAAACCTATGTTCAAGCTATGTTTCAAAATTTTAGCATTCTATACTTGGTAGTTTTGACTGTGCGTTGATGGTGAGTCAGGACAAAACAATCTTATAAGTAGATTATGGTATTAGAAAAATAAAAAATGTAACATTATAAATTAATACAAATAGTTCAAATGCTAGTCTCGAATTTATGAACAAAATAATAATACAGTGGCTGTAACTTGATAATTTTAACTGTAACACAAATATAACAATAATCTACAGTACCTACATAGTATAATCTTTGTGAGTTAAATGAGTTATTGTACAGTACATAGATACTATATGTATAAAGGGTCAAAGGATTCTTGTTATTTGTTATTGCATCGATAAGAGAGGATGTTATGAAAATATTCCTTGTTTTCAAACTCAGATAAGCAATTATCATTTTCTGGAAATTATAAGTGTGTTCTTTCAAATGCAAGTACATACTTAACATTTTTTTTATTGATAAGTTCTTTGATGTCAATTGTAGAAATAAAAATATTTAACCCTTAACATTTTTAATTGTCTGTCAAGTTTTGAAACATATTTCAAGTTCTAGACTATATGTGGGAAATTTTAATCAATGCCTCTTAAAAAAAAACAGATTTTTCTAGACTATTATTACCATCATGACAATTGCTGATTACATATTAATGCCATGTTTTTGTATAAATAAAATTTATCGCTATCAAATAAATGATTATTGATTAAAATTGAATGGGATGGTTTAGATAAATTCTATTGATTTTTAATGAAGATAATTGACATGTGTATTATTTCAACACTATTTCAACAATTGCGTTTAGAACCCCAAAATAGATAGGTCCTCAGCAGTTGCTGCCATATTGTATTCGGAAATATAAACTGGATCCCTTCAAAAACATAAAATGTAAAAATTGCAAAATTTCGCAAAGCAGTACTTTCACTACAAAAAGTTGTAGTACCTATTTCAGACTCTTAAGACCGTAGGGTCAAGTTTAGGGACATTTATATTTAAATTTTGAAACTAATGGATTGACGTTGTTAATGAAGCAACTTTGTAAATTGTAAACCAACTGTGACATACTGTGTGTGACTGTGTCGTTAGAGTTTCGTATAGTATAGATTTATAGAGGATACCTAACCATTTTATTTTTATTATATTAAAGTAGATTCGTGTGGGATTATCTGTGCGACCTTGAAACCGTTATCATTCAATGAAATTGGCGCGGCGTGACTTGAATTGCTAAATTGTATCTATTCTAATATTAGTTTACTAGTAAGTACTATGTTATAACACAGATGAAATTTTGCATACACATTGTCAGGGATACAAGAAATGATATACCTTTCATCTAGAAAAAAAAAATGTTTTTCATCAAGTCTAGGGCACCGGCTAATTATATATATATCTAACAAGAGTTTGATACAAATTAGTTATTTATTTTAAGACTAAAGTTAAGAAGAAAACTTCACTTTTTTCTTCTTAACTTTAGTGTTATTAATAAAAAAAAACCATTATTGATCGCGTTGAAAAACAAAGGCAATACCTAGGACTAGGATCAATGGGCAATACATACATACGTTGAATTCACATGTTAAATACAAACTCAAGGCCATATGAACTCGACAACAGTCGACATTGAACTTCGAAGTTAGCAACGGCTGAACCACAGATTATTATGTTATTGGGCTGAACTGATAAAAATACGCTGTGTCATGTCATTACTCAGATGTTATGTTTACCCAGTTTCAAAATATTGAACTAGACTGAACGTTAGATTGATTTGAAATCCATGATATCCATACTATTATGTACATACTTTACATACTATATAATATTATAAATACGAAAGTTACTCTGTCTGTCTGTTTGTTACCTTTTCACGCCTTAACTACTCACCCAATAATCACGAAATTTTGCATACACACTGTCAGGGAGACTTGAAATCACATAGGTTACTTTTCATCCAGAAAAAACAAAACAGTACTGTTCACGAGGGATAATCTAAAAATATAAAAAATTAAAAGATGTCGGACATTATATTACTCCTAATATATTTTCTAAGATGTTTTTCTTTTATTTTTCAACGCGAAGTTGCGGGCACCAGCTAGTATCCTATAATGTGCGCCCGTTCTTCTACTATATAAGCGACCCGCTTCAGGCTTCGCCCGGGAAAAAACATAATTAGGTTTTGTTATCTATATCTTCCTATATATATAAAAATCTCGTGTCACGATGTATGTTCGCGATAAACTCCGAAACTACTGAACCGACTTTGATCAAACTTCATAAGTATCTGTTATTTGGTCCAACTTAAAAGATAGGATAGTTTATATCTCATATTGTTTATTTTTTTTTTGCAAATTATATAATATTATTAACATAGCGCCATCTGTTGATACCTATTCAATCCAGCAATTATTTGTTAAAATTATCTGTGAGTTCCATGACAATCTAACAGATGGCGGTGTAAGACAATCTAACAGATTGCACCCGGGCGAAGCCGGGAGCGGGCCACTAGTATTATATAAAAATGTTGTGTTGGTTTGTGTATTACTCAAAAACTCGAAAACTAGCCGACGGATTGACTTATTTTTACACAACATTGCATTTAAACAGAGGAATGATCTTATATACTTTTTTTCCCAAAATTCCAACGGATACCGATTTATTATTATGTTGACCGTTGTTATGGCAACGTTCGATCATTTCCATCGCACGACCAAAACGCATCGTTTGCTCGTACGATCGCCGCCAATTAGGACAGCGCGCCGTAGACAGATTTTCTGATGAGTGCAATTAATTTCAGAGATGCCGTTCGGCCAAATGCCCGTCCTGGAGATAGACGGCAAACAGTACACTCAGAGCGTTGCCATCGCCCGCTATTTGGGACACAAGTATGGAATCGCTGGATCTAACATCGAGGAAGACTATCTCATTGACCAGCACATTGATCTGTTGAACGATCTGCGCGCAAGTAAGTAACGTTTTCTTTTATGGTAGCGAGATTAGTGCGTTCAATCAAACAAACAAACAAACTCTTCAGCTTTATAATATTAGTATAGATTAATGTACAAGTTACTCTCGCGTCATTTTTATTTTTAACTAGCTGGCGCCCGCGACTTCGTCCGCGGTGAATAAGAAAAAAGTAGCCTATGTTGTGTCCTGTACGTCTAAATGTTTTTCTACCAAGTTTCATGAAAAGCAGTTAATTCGTTTAAGAGTTATGGAGGAACATACATACATACATACATACAATACCTACACTTACAGATTTATTATTAGTATTGATGATTTTATGTTAAGGTTAGCAGACAAAACTGACGTCCACTTGATGGTAAGTGGCTACCATCGCCTATAACATAGCAATGCCATGCCATAGGTGATGCAAGTGCATTGCCGACTACAGCATAAAATATAAGTGTAGGAAGTAATAGGAAAATGGCGTATGCGTTAAGGTCGACAACATACTACCGGAATAAATATTGGCCTATATTTCGAAAAATATAGACAATTTCATGTCCACGAAGTTGTAAAATACAATTTTGTTCATACAAGTTAAATAAACATTTAAAACCACGTTGACAAATTTTAATAAAATTTTTATTATTACCATTGCAGAGGCGGCGTCAGTTAAGTATGAAGCCGATGAGAAGTTGAAGGAAAAGAAGAACGCCGATAACTCAAAGGATGTTTATCCGTTTCTTCTTAACAAATTGGATGAAATTATTAAGGCTAACAACGGACATCTTGCTCTCGGCAAGGTAAATAATAAACAATTTTATAATTTTATTTCAAACAACAATATTCAACTCAAAATGGCCTTAAAGAAAAAATATATGAGCCATTAAAAATACACCTTTGCCTAAGTAATATGCAAGCATAAATAAGTAAGCTTTATGTGACAATTGATTTTTATTAATAAAGAGAAGATTTGTATTTTTGTATGTACCTATTGTAATGAATATAAACTCGAAAACTACTGGACCAATTTTGAAAATTCTTTACAGCGTGTAACATGGGCTATATTTTATAGCCAACAGTCGCGTGCAACAGTTAGTTTTTTTATTATTATTTTTATATGAAGGTCAGCAGAAGGGCTGAGGATCCCATTACAAGTATGTAATGTATGTAGCCACTGTATATTTTATTTCTTTTTTTTTTAAATTCCAGCTGACCTGGGGCGACTTTTACTTTGCCGGCACTTTTGATTATATTAAAAAGATGTTGTGCATTCCCGACTTGGAAAAGAAATATCCCAGTTTCAAGAAATTGATTGATAACGTATACTCAAATCCAAAAGTGAAGGCTTACGCTGACTCAGCGCCTGCGACTGATTTTTAAAAATATAAATTCTCAAATTGCAATATAGTTATGATATTTCGTAATTGTCAAAACAAAATCTGCTGTGTGTACTTTTTTCAAGATTACAAAATTTTTTTGAAAGCGAAAAAAAAAATTTGCAAAGTTCTTGTGTAGGACTATTTGTAGGACTTTTTTAAAACTTTTTTTTTAAAATTTACTCTAATATCAAAATAATAATAAAAAAGTGTCAAAAAATCAAATCAAAATATTTATTTATCAATTAAATAGGTTTTTACAAGAAACTCTTATGATCGTCATTATAAATTCACTCCTTGCGAACGATAAATAAATAATTTAATAAATATATTTAAAATATAATAATATAAATATATTAAATGTATTATATTATATCAATATGTATTGAAGCATATTGTAGCCTGTAACGCGTAACGTGTGACACGTGACATTTGATTTTACTCCAATAAATTTTCAAACCCCAGGGTTTATATATGAAAATCGATTCTTAAGGAGTAAACTTCAATAAATTATTAAATTTTCATGTTTAAAAGACAAAATTATAAAATAACTTTAAAAAAAACATGGTAAAATTTTTCAGAAAAACAAAATGTCGACCTTAATATTTCTTTTTTTTAAATCTCGAAAAGTATGTGCTTTCTGCACATAGCAGATTTTGGTTTGACGATTTTTTTTTTATAAATTTAAGCTTAAGTTGAAACAAAACACTAACATTTACAGGTATGTGATTAAATAAACAATAATATTATTCTCAAGTTGGATGTTGAATGAAAAGTGGTCTTAAAAGTTTGTGATTTTTAATCAGTATTTGTATCGCACATTGTTAGTATAAGAAAAAATATATAAAATATTTGTATTAAAATATAACATGTTCTATTTTTATAAATGTTTATTGTCTATGGCAGCATAATAATTGTTATGTCATATCTAACAATGAAAATAATTCTGGAAACATGAATGCGTATACTAATTTCTTTCTATTTTTATTTCGCCTTTACTAATATAAAAAAATTGTGTCATTCATATTCTTAGAATTCCTATCACTGTGTAAGGAATTCAATGGGTAAGGAATATCTGCTGTAAGTTGCTAAAGATTTGGATGTCCCTCAGACTACTAGATAATGCAGCATCAGATCAAGGTTAAGTTACCATTATACTAAATTTCACATCAATCGAACCTGTGGAAATGTGTCAAACCCCTTCGTCAACTAGGAAATGGGCTGATGATCTTTTGAACTCCTGAACAGATCTCGATCACGTCAGCTTTCAAACAGAAAGAATTGTATCAAAATCGGTACATCCGTTTGTGAGCTACGATTCCATAGGCAGACACACACGTAAAACTTATAACACCCTGTTTTAGCATCGGGCGTCGAAGGTTAAAAAGTTTTATTAAAGAATTAAACCAAAGATTGACTGTCTCCATAACCTTTCATCCAGAAAAAAAGTCCCGAAAGATCATTAAAAAAAATTTGAACGCCTGTCAAAAAACATATAAGCAATAAATTTTGAATAAATGTTTTCAACACTTATTAACAAAGCAAGTTACATTATATATTTTATATACATTGATATATACATGATAATTTGATGATATATTTTTAATTGAGGTACATGTACGTTTAAATAAAAAATATCTAGGTACGCCTCACCTGTCCACCACCCCTTATAATATAAAAATAGTCATTAAAACTATTCATTCGTATGTAGTCAACTACTAAAGACGGATGATATCATAAATAGTTAATTAATTTTGGATTTGTTTATTAATTCGCCCATCGCAGATCACAGATCACTAGTACGGAATAGTCTTATGTAACTACTGTAACTTTGTGAGTGGCTTATACAAGATAAAGTAAAACTTCAGGTAAGAAAATTCAATTTCTTTTTTCAAAGTAATTTTTAATTCTTACTTCAGATAATTTCAGAAGATTTTTAAGATTTAAGAAGATTGAAATTTATATTTAGATATACATAAAATATAAATTTCAGAAATGCCGTTCGGCCAAATGCCCGTCCTGGAGATGGACGGCAAACAGTACACTCAGAGCATTGCCATCGCCCGCTATTTGGGACACAAGTATGGAATCGCTGGATCTAACATCGAGGAAGACTATCTCATTGACCAGCACATTGATCTGTTGAAAGATCTGCGCGCAAGTGAGTAGTTTATTAAAAGAAGCTTAAGTTTGGCTTTCAACCAGAGATGTACGAGGTAGCCAAGCGTTTAGCTAAGCAAGGAAACTATATTATGTCTATTTCCACTAATATATTATGAAAATTGATGAAAATTATATGTACAGTCAGCGTCAGAAGTAGATGAGCATCTGAAGTAGGCAAATAATTGTTGGCATTTAATTTTTCATTAACATCTACGCAACAACAGATTTCAAATTTATGTGAGCTTCTATGAATTCAAATATATCTAAACACCCATATGTCATATATTTCATTACAAAGGGAAAGTCTTATTTATACAATCCGATCGCCAAAAGTATCTAAGCACTAAAATGTTCAATTATATCTCAACACTTTTTGGAATAACCTTTCAACTCTTTGTATTAAGGTTCATATTTAGTTAATAATCGCCTACTTACTTTGTCTTTTATATTACGCTTGAATGACAATTGACAAATCAGCACACGTCAGTGCGGAATTATTTTCAACCGAATTCAAAAAAGGAAGAGGTTCTCAATTTGTCTATAATTATGAATTGATTTTGATGATTCTTTTTACTTAAGTCGTACTTCAGAGGTGGTCCCATATAAATTTTATCGAAATAGATTTAGCGCTTTTTGATAAAAAAAAAATAATTAAAAAAAATCAAAACAAATACGACTTTAATATTATTCTACCTTCAATCTATATTTTAACTGTCATTACCGACATTAGCGTGGCCAGGGTTCAACTAGTGTGGGTGCCAATTTCAAATTTTCTGCCCAGCTTGTATATATTTTTTTTAGACTTTGATGAGTACAAAATTTTTAATTTTTATTGATAATTATATATAATGTAAGTTTAGAAAAAGGGGTACAAAAAAGAGATACTTAAATAAAATTACAAATTTGATAAAAATATAATATGGTATGGGTTAATTCGGTTACTAAAAAACACTATGTGCGCTTTAGTAATTTACGATTCCATATTTAGTTATCAATATGTTTATTACGTGAAAAATGGGTGATTTTTATTTTTAAATTTTCCGCTTCTAGGCGCTCCTTCAAAATTAGTGGGGGTGCCGCGGCACCCACGGTACCCATACTGGCCACGCCACTGATTACCGATAGTCATCACAGAAACATTAGCCAAAAACAAAGAATATTTGTATGTACATATTTGTAAGGAGCCAACATGATACTACCAGTCGAATGTCATTATTTTCTGTACAACCTTATTTTCATAATTAGGCATACAACTAAGTTGCCAGATCGATTGTCACTTGTCAAATTACCCATATCTAAGTATTTAAATATAATTGGAAATTAGCTGCAAGGGATAGAGAGTTTTCGACTTTCGAATGGCATGAGGGCCATTCAAAAAATCTCTTGCTAGTGTAGTTGGCAGCGCACTTGCGGCACCTGTGACGTTGCTTGTGTTATAGGCGACGGTAGCCACCTACCATAAAGTGGACCGTTAGCATGTCTACCATTCCAAAAACAGTAAAATTTTTAGTATAAATATATTTAGATACTATTGATCACCAACACACGTCCTAAAACAAAGCACGAAGGCTACATTACAATTACATTTAGATACACCTGACAACTTAGGTAATTATGAAAATATGATCGTATAGAAAATAATGACATTCGACTGTTTAGATATTTTTGACGCGTTGAATGTTCACATTAATTAGAGTACTTTGGAGTGTAGATATAATCGGTCTTCAAAGTGTGTAGTGTTATTTGAGTACCTAGACAGATCCGATATATCTGATGCTGACTGTACACAGACATATATATATGAATTAGCCTAACAACCTATCTGTTATGTTCGACTTAAATATCGCCCTGATTTTTTTAAGTATATTTAAGCTTTGTCATGCAGTATTTCTTACATAAATTTTTATTGTCATTCAATTTTTATTGTTATTTTCATAAATATTTATTAATTGCAAATATTCCATTTACATGTTATCTATAGTAAGTTTATATCGCCACTATTATCTCCAATGAATTTATCAACGCAAATATACTTGCTCATTTACCTACTTTATGTGGCCAATTTCAATTGTCATTCTGTTACCGAGTGCCTATTAAGTTCCTTCACGATTATGTGTCTCAATTCTTTAGATACTGTGAGAAAACTGTAGAGTACATAGAGTTTATCTGTACATAAAAGTAAGTTTTTATTGTCACAACACCTATGAGCTTCTCAACACAAATACCTATGCTTGCTCATTTACCAACTTATGTGGCCATATCAGTTCCTTCGTGATATGTTTTTGCTAAACAAACCTCAATTCACTTATCTACGACTACCTTAAAAACAGGCCCTTATCATATCGTTTTTTTTTTCTTTTTTCTTTTAATTTGTTCGCAAGAAGCCGTGCTAACAAACTACATAACTTTAAATTATTATCGCTATTTACACTAGCAAAGAATTCAATTAACATTAGAATAATAATAATAATAATAATAAAGCTTTTTTATTTCCATAGCCTATAACAAATTACAATTAAAATACATATTTATATGCAAGGTATCGCTTTTTTTAAAAAACCATGGACCCCTTCTGGGTAAAAGCCTCCTCCAGCCCTCTCCATTTCTCCCTGTCTCTAGCCAAATGCATCCAGTCACTTCCAGCGAATGCAACAATATCGTCCACCCATCGTTTCCTTGGTCTGCCTTTAAGTCGTCTTCCTGTTGGGCCTGGCCATTTTGTTGCCTGTAATGTCCACCTTCGGTCCTGGTATCGCGAAATATGGCCTGTCCACTGCCATTTAAGACTTAAAGACTGTTTCAGAGCATCTATAATATTTGTTTTATTTCTAATAACCTTGCTGTTTATTTTTTGTATCTTTCGTAGCTTTAGTATGCTTCTCTCCATAGCACGTTGACAGGTTTTAACTTTATTTTTTACTTTATTGGAGAAAGTCCACGTTTGGCTAGCATATGTAAGGCCTGGCAGAATACATGTGTCCATTACGATTTTTTTAATATTTGCGTTGAAGTTTCCTTTTAATATTTCCTTCTGCGACCAAAATTTCTTCCAAGCCTGTGTAATCCTTCTGTCAACTTCATCTTCATTCTTGCTATCGTTAAAGGACACCTGTTTTCCGAGATAAATGTAATCGTTCACATACTCGATTTCATTGCCTGCCACATGGATTGACCTTCTTCTACCGTTTGTAATTATTTTAGTTTTACTTGGATTCATGTGAAGTCCCACTTTTTTGCTCTCAGTGTCTAAATTTTTGATCATTTGTTCCAATTCAATAGCCGACTCTGCGAAAAGTACGATATCGTCTGCGAATCTCAGGTGTGTCAGGTGATGACCAAGCAGTGAAATTCCTTTGTTTTTCCAGTTTAATTTTCGAAAAACCTCTTCCAATACAGCTATGAACAACTTTGGTGACAAAGGATCACCCTGTCTAACGCCTTTTTCTATTTTTATCTCCTCTCCTCTATGCTCCAATTTGACTCTGCTGACACTATTGTGGTAGATATTTTTTAGTAAATTTACATACGTTTTATTTATTCTGCATGTTTTTAGAGCTTTCCAGATTGACGAATGTGTGATACTGTCGAAAGCTTTTGTGTAGTCAATGAAAGCTACATAGAGAGGTAGGTTAAATTCTCTGTATTTCTCAAGAACTTGGTCTAAAGTATGTATATGGTCTATGGTCGAAAAACCCGACCGAAAACCGGCCTGTTCAATGGGTTGGTTATTATCAATTTTCTTTGCTATACGGTTTTGGAGTATGGATGTAAATAGTTTGTAAAGACTGGATAGCAAGCTAATTGGCCTGTAATTGCTTATATCTAGTGGGTCTCCTTTTTTATATAGTAAAATTATATCCGAATTACACCACTGTTTAGGGACTTGTTCGATTTCTAATATCATGTTAAACAGTTCCACCAGATAGGGAGTCAAGACCGGTGCTCCTATTTTTACTATTTCATTGCTGATATTGTCTGGACCAGGACTCTTTTCAGTTTTTAATTTTTTAATATGACTTGTTATTTCAAGCTGGTCAATAAGTTCTATTTTTTGCAGATCATCCTCTTCATCTAAATCCGTTTCGTCTTCACTCTGTGTATTATCTTCAAAAGGTTCTTTGTATAGATTTCCATAAAATTCTGTAGCAAAGTTAATAATGTCTTTTCTACTATTTGTTTTGGATTGTCCCTTTAGTTTTTGTATCCAATCCCTGTGCGTATTTAGTTCTTTATATGCCCTTTTTGTACTTCTATATATGTTTAGATTTTTTTCAATGATTTTATTTCTATGATTAGCGTAGTCTTCTCTAATAGCTTTCTTACACTTTTTAAAAAGTTGTTTTAGTTCTTCTTTTTCATCTCTTGATTTGTTCCTGCTTGCCATCAGTTCTTTGCGTTTACTTATAAGATCTATCGTTTCTGTACTAAATATTTCTGTTTTATTTTTCTTCCCATTACGTATATTTTGTGCTTTTAGACTTTCTATAATAACCTTTTCTAATATGTCATAATATATTTGTACGTCATTAGTGTCTCGTAAAGTTTCAAGATTTTTATTAAGGTTTTCTTTTAAATTTTGACTGTATAGTAACATATCGCTCTCCGTTTTCGGTGATTTTGGCAGTGATCTAAAAGTTTTTCTGCTCATTTTGGTCATTTTTATAAGAAATGATGATCTCAGCATACGATGATCAGATGGAAAGGTCATGTTTCCTAAGATTTCCACATTTATTATATTCTTCGGTTTGTTGCACATTATGTAATCGATTTCGTTTTTAGTTCTTAGGTTGGGTGATATCCAAGTCCATCTTCGACTCTGTGATTTTTTGAAAAAGGTGTTCATTATAGAAAGTTTTTGCTCATGTGCATACTGGATTAGTCTCGAACCTCTCTCATTTCGCTTTCCATATCCAAATTTGCCCATTACCAAGTTTTCGTGTTTTTTTGGTTGCCCTATCTTCGCATTAAAATCTCCCATAACTATGACTATTTTGTCTTGTATTTCGTGGGCCTTTCTTAAGTCATCATAGAATGTTATAATCTCCTCTTCGCTACTATTTTCCGTGGGAGCGTAAGTTTGTATAAGTGAAACCGGATTATCCCCAAATTTTAATTTTAGTATAGCTACTCTAAAGAGTAGCTAACATTAGAAAAAGGGTCTTAATTAAAAAAATATTGAAAATTGCATACAATATTGCAGAAGCAAAATCTGTATACGAGACGGCTGACGAAGCGGCGAAGGAAAATAAACACGAAAACTATACGAAGAACGTGTATCCATTCTTTCTGAACAAACTCGATGAGATTATTAAAGCTAACGACGGGCATTTTGCTATTGGAAAAGTAAGCTATCCATCCATAAATAATTATTATTCCTTGTTTAACGTTCTGAATATATCATCATTAATCGAATATACACTAATACCCTAAATCATGGTTTCTCAAACTTATGGCTCCACGTACCCCGCCCCATTGTTTCTAGTCCACGGCGAAAAAAAAACCTGACTATCGACCCCCTTCCACCGTGAAATGACAGCATATATGCTGTTGTGTTTCGATGACTGAGTAAGGGATGCCAGAGTCCATTACCCCATCCTTATCCCTTACACTTAATTGTTCTATGGTTTGTATTATAAGCGACAGACGGTTGGCCTGTCTGTCAACCTTAACATAAAAACAGGATGATTTTGCGACAGATAAACGCGGAAAGCGACCTCAATTTATAGTATATACCTAAGGATAATAATTTATTTTACCTATGTTCTATATGATTACAGCTCACCTGGGCAGATTTCTACTTCGCTGGTGTTTTCGACGCTTTAAAGATAATGCTTCGGACTCCAGATTTGGAAAAAATATATCCGAGTTTCAAAAAAGTGATTGATAATGTATATTCCAATCCAAAAGTGAAGGCGTACGCTGACGCGGCGCCCGTTACTGAATATTAACAATTGTAAACTAAACATGTTTTAAATGTAAAATTTAAAGTTTTAAAATAAAATTTAAGGTATTTAATTGTTGTTTTTATAATTACAAAATTCAAGTGAGAATGTTTTTTGACTACCTAATCCTTTTTTTAATTTATAAATGTGAGAGTAACTCTGTCTGTCTGTCTGTTATCTTATGACGCCTTAACTACTCAACCAATCATCTTGAAATTTTGTATACACTTTCTCAAGGATACAGGACACCTTTCATCTAAAAAAAAGTAAAGTTGCCGTGGAATCATCTAAAATAAAAATAAAAAACTAACGCTTGCCAAAAGAGTAATAGCAATGCAGACGTCAGGCGTTATATTGCTTATTATATTTTTTATTTTTCAATGTCGAATTAATAATAAAATATTGAATAATAAATAAATATAATTATACAAATAAAAAATAAATGTAAACCTGATAAAAATGTATGAGCAATAAAGATTGTAAAAGGTATGTATAGAAAAAGAAAAAATGGGGCGAGGATGAGGTCGTAGGTAAATGCTAGTAATTTATAATGTGATGACTATCATAATTCGGAACTTAGTTAGCTTAGTTAAGTAATTAATTACAGATTTTTTTAAATGAAATACAATTGACTTTAATTGGCCATGCATTATTTAAAGTTTTATGCAATTATCATAAAACCTTATCTTCATTATCTTTGTATTTGCAAAAAAACAATTCCACACTTATTTGGAAAACAGTTTTGTTTTAATAGCTAGGCTACCTACTCTTTCCGGATAACTTATTGTAATTAACCACATAGGGCTTTGCCTGTCCCATGCCTATCTTTACTTGGACTAAATCTCCATACAAAACTGATCGGTCTCCTTTATCTATTCTTAAATGCAAAACATTCCTTATAATAGATTAGATAAGTTTTTTTGTTTAAAAGTGGACGTGAGTGAAATGGTTCTTAGCTATATTATATAGTTTATGTAGATCTGTTCAGGCGTTTAAAGATCGTTCGAGTACATAGTGGACGCAGTTTCCAATTAATTCAATTATTTGAAAATTTTTTAGGTACCTAAGTAGTTAAAGAATTGAGATGTGAAATATGAATGAATGAAGTTCTATGGCGAATATAGACTTCGATGTGCATGACTTGAGATACACGTACAATAAATATGAGTTTTCAAAATTAGTTGCTAATTTTAATTTTTCATAAAACAATTGTTTGCTCAACAGAAAAATGCCGAAAACCACGTTTTACTACTTTCCCTTAAAAGTAGTCGGTGAATCAATCCGACTGTTGCTAGCCTATGGCGGTGAGGAGTTCGATGATCGCCGTATCTCTAAGGAAGATTGGCCCAAATACAAATCCAGTAAGTGTTTTTTTTTTTATAAAAATTGGCAGGCATCCTGACTACCGTGGCTTGTTGCGAATGCAGAATTTTCAACATTCTGCATACGCAACAAGCGAATTTTTAATAATTGTTTTTTATAGATTTAAGTAACTTTTTTTGCAGAAATATACTATTGAAATTCATCATTTTAATAATTTCTTATTAGGTAATCGAGCTTTTAGTAGAAAATTGGAACTATTTAAATTAAAAAAATCGAAATAATTTCATAATTCATCCTGGGGAAATTAGTCAGATTTAGGACTAACACGAACAAAGAATATGCAAGTGCTATCGAAAGCATAAAATAGCATAAGGTTAAAAAAATTTTAATTATAAAAGTTTTGGTGATATAAAAAATTCATGCATTTTGATCTAGCCATAAACGAGGAGTAGGCTTAAGAAAGTAACCGCCTTAACTTGATTTGGCTGAATGGGGGGAGGGGACGTGTGAGTTGACAGTTTATATGTACTAATCGTCTAGTTGAAATCAATAAAATAATTTTATCATATATATATATATATATATATCACATTCGTTATCATGTTTACAGTCACAAAAAATGTTATCAAATATTATCTTTTTATATTTTTTTCCACTTATATTATTTACTATCCTAAAAATACTTACGGTTGGTATTAAGGCGCACTGTGTTTCGCAGTCATTTTGGCAGTTACCTGGTGTGATTATTAAATCATTCCTTACAGAACACCACCGTGAAATAACAGCAAGTTTTGCTGTTGTGTTTCGCTGTGATGCCAGAACCCATTTCCCTATTTCTCCCTTAAGGCCCGGTCAGTTCACGGCCCGCGTCGCTGGAAAACGAAATGAACGCGCGTATCGAATTGCAACGCTTGCCGCTCCGTCAATATGGTCGATTATTGTATAGCTCTTCGTCAGGTTTATGAACGAAAATATTACTACTATTTAGAACATTTTAATTAATTGTTTGAATTCTGGATATTTTTTTAAAAATCTAACCGGTTATTGTGTTAGAACCATTAAAAGACTATCCTTTTTGTAAAAAAAATCATATCACTGTCGTTGAAGATTACGAAATGGTCAACATGGAAGTTAATTTTTTATGGTGATGTTTAGATTTTTTTACAGAGTTACCAAGCCATTTTTCAATATTCGTTTCGGTTATTGTGTTTCTTTTTTCTTTTTCAACCTACATTAATTTTTGTGTAGTACAATTCTGCATCATTTCATCAAACTTGAAGTTCAAACATCAATCTTTTCGTCACATTTCGTGAATCCGCCGGGCCTTAATCTGGAATCTTACGGTAGACAACCTCTTAAATCTCCTAAAGATAGGCAACGCACTTTCAGCATTGCACCTATGACATTGCTTTTGTTAAAAGGTGACGGTAGCCATTTGCCTTTAAAAGGACCGTCAAACATTGTTATTTTTCTGCAAAGTATTCGACACCAAATGTAGGAAAACATGAAGCATTTGGCTTGTATGTTTATGACTAAGTGTATAAGGATATACAATATTACAGTATGTAGATTCAGTGTACATATATCTTAATACTCGTATATAAAAATTTCGTGTCACGTTGTTTGTCCGCGATGAACTCCTAAACTACTGAACTGATTTTGAAAATTCTTTCACCTATAGAAAGCTATATTATTAGCTAGTAACATAGGCTATATTTTATAAAGTTACACGCACGAAATCGCGTGCAACAGGTAGTCTACATATAGTTTCAAGTATGTTACTACTGTTATAAAAATAGCTACATAATTGTATACCTACTGTAGTATATATTTTAGTACATAAATCTTAGTATATCTACATAATACTGATTGCTTTTTGTGTGATTTTTATGACTAAGCAAGGTATTTAAATTTTTGTCCAAAAATTTTTTTTTTAATTATAAGGATCAGAGGACAATTTTTACCACAATGAATCTCTTATTTACAACATATTAAACATTCTAAACCACAAGAGCTTTACAAACTAATTTCAGAGATGCCGTTCGGCCAAATGCCCGTCCTGGAGATGGACGGCAAACAGTACACTCAGAGCATTGCCATCGCCCGCTATTTGGGACACAAGTATGGAATCGCTGGATCTAACATCGAGGAAGACTATCTTATTGACCAGAACGTTGATCTATTAAATGATCTGCGTTTAAGTAAGTGGTTTACTAACACAAGCTTTATTTTGGCTTTCCACCAGAGATGTGAGAGGTAGCCAAGCGGTTAGATATGCTACGAAACTAGTTATTTATAAATAAAGCTACGTGGTGGAGCCGAACGGATAAGAAGTGTTCACATCCTCAGTTTGCATCTCTCCATAAAGAGAAAATACATAGCTTTGATGCACTTTCAACCGAAGCAAAATTAAGCTAACCTATGAAAACAAAAAGGTCCTACGAGTATTGGTATATATCGTAGGTACTCATCTTACGCAGCTGTGCACTTCTCTTATGGAAATGTACCTCCCTAAAAATTACCCTTAAACCATTTAAAAGAAGCCGCTTTTTGAGTCTGAGCTAAAGATATGATTTGATTTGCAGAGGCATCAGCTGCATTTTTTGAGACCGACCCTGAAGCGAAGGAAAGAAAACACGCCGAAAACTCAAAGGAAATATATCCATTCTTCTTGAAGAAACTCGATGAGATAGTTAAGGCTAACAATGGACATCTGGCTCTTGGAAGGGTATACATATATTAATTGCTTATATGGGTCCATTTCTCCATCCCTTCCTTATCCTTTATTCTTATTCCTATACTAAGGTCGGCAGCGCACTTGCGACACCTGTGACGTTTCTTCTATTAATAGGCGACGGTAGCCATCAATTATTAAGTGGACTCTCAGCATGTTTGATGATGTTTATATAAAATGCCGATGAACTCTACTGAAAGTAACTTAAACGTCGCTTTGATACACAGAGCAAAGAATCTGTGCATGGCAGTAATAAGAATATTGGTGCCGCGCAATTGCGCTAAGCGCAATTAAAGGCACACTTGGCAGCCAGTTTCTAATTGGACGTAGTGGGTTGTGGGGTAAACACTGTCAACATTGTCATAAAAGCGACAAAAATGTCTCACTGTGCTGTGATTTTATGTAATAATTAAAGTAAAAACGTGAATAATTAAATTTCTTGTATATAAGCAAGTAAATAATTAAATGTAAATTTTAGCTTTTAATTAAACAAAAAAAAATGCTTATCGTGGTTGTCTTGGAACACAAAGCCTAAACAACGCGTAAGCCGTGTGTGTACTGTTTTTTTATTTATTTTTATGTTCATGTTCAGGTTGACAGACAGGCTGACGGTCCACTTGATGGTAGGTGGCTACCGGCGCCTATAACAAGCAACACCAAACAAGCAATACCATTGGTGTTGCAAGTGTGTTGGTATTAAATATAACGCCCCCTGACACGCTGGATTTACGCTGATATGGAAAACGTTGACCAAGCCGTCTTTACTAGTGGGTGGCAAAGCGATTCTTTGCTCTGAGCCTCTTAGACCTCATTTAATTTGGTTTACATTTTAATAATACCCGGCTACATATTCTGTTTTGTTTAATTTCAGCTCACTTGGGGTGACTTCTACTTTGCCAGCATAATTAGTATTTTGAAAGTGAGCTTGCGAATGCCAGACTTGGCAGAAAAATATCCGAGCTTCCAGAAGCTGGTGGATAATGTTTATTCCATTCCGAAAGTGAAGGCGTACGCTGATGCGGCACCGCCCTCTGATTTTTAAAAGTTGTATTTTGATTTCCCTGAAAATATATTAGTACGAGTGGCGACCACAAGATCCGCTAGTTTCACTTTTATGAACATTTGCCATGCCATGGGGCTTTTATCTTAGTATCAAATGACGTAGCATATTTTGCGGTCGACACTCGTACTATATGTTAAAGTTTTAATTTCTTAATAAAAAAATATATTTTTGATTGATTTATGTGCCTTTACTCCTATATAACTTCTATACGGTACTGTACTTTTGGTTCAAGTTTTTTTATGAAAATAATATTTGTACGAAACAACGACTAAAAATATATTTAATTTTAAAGTCTCTTCGCACAATTTGTAAGAAACAAAATTGTGCGAAACCACTACTAAACGACATCACTGTTCTTTTAAACACATATAAGTACATTGAATAGAAATTCTATCTTTATCATTCATTTATCATATATCATTGAATAGAAAACATCGAACGCTAAATATGGCTTTAAATATGGAAACAAGACATTATTAAAAAATTAAAAAAAAACAGAATTGAATTTCTTGAAATGAATAACTAATGAATTATTGCAACTTTTTTTAGGGAATATAAAAGTCGACCATATCTTTACTTATTTTAAATTCTCCGTGAACTTTCTTTTAAGCCACCCAACTGATTTTGATATGGTTTTCACTAATAGAAAGAGCGATCAACGAGGAAGATTTGTGTAAGTGTAATTTTAAAAAATATTGTATCCGCCCGAAGCCGGGGGCTGGCCGTTTGTCTAGTATAATAAAGTATAAAAATACTATAAAAGGCTAGAAAAGTAATATTTAATAATAATTTGATCCACAAGCTATTCTCTTATTATAAAAAATAAAAATTTAGCCTTTTTTTAAATTAAATTAAAATATATTTAATATTAAATACAGGTTTTAAAATTAAATTGAAATAAAATTATCAGCCATCTAAAATTCACTGATTAAAAAAATACAATATACTTGTTTCATGAATTTATTACGAATCAATAAATAACTTTTCTATTATTATTTTTTTTGCCTTAATTTTTTTTTACAGAGATGTGACAGTTGATTCTTCAAAACCAAAATTTTGTTCTCCCTTATTATTGCTTCTTTCATTTTGATTTTTGTTGACACTTGCCTGCACTTGTTCAACAGTGTCGTATAGAGGTAAGTTTTTCGTCTCAGGTGTAAGAGTTAACAGTATGCCAGCTATTATTGCAGGACATCCGAATAAAACTGATGGCAACGACGGTGACAGTGCTGTCTGCAATACATTTTACAATACATTTAATTTTCATTTGGAAGTAACATAATATTACATGCTATAATATTACAAATGTGAAAGGAAGTCCGTCTGACTTTTCACGCCTTAACTACTCAACCGATCATCGTAAAATTTTGCACACACATTGTCAGGCATATAGAAAACAAATAGGGTACCTTTCATTTAGAAAAAAAAAAGTACCTACTGTTCTCGAAATAAAATTTTAACGCCTGGAAATATTATAACAGCAATAAAGATTGAATAAATTATTGCTCATTTATTGGTCAGGCGTTATATATTTTTAATTTTGGAGAATCGATTTTCATATAAATATATGGAAATTTTATATGTAAAATTAATACAAGCGTTAAATAGCGTTGTTCTTCTGCACATAATTTTTTATGCAAAATCGCGGGCACGAGCTAGTTTTTATATAATTTTCATCAATTGGTTTACCTACTCGTATGTAACGTCAATTATTGTTCGAAAGTTGGACTCGAAACGATCCTACTAATATTATAAATGTGTGTTTGTGAGGATATATGTACCTATCTATACCTATGGATGTTACTCCATCACGCAAAAACGGCTTATCGAATTTGGATGAAATTTAGCACACAGATAGCTCATTACCTGAATACTTTTATCCTGAAAAAATGTTAGGTTTCCAAGGGATCGGCTAAAAATATAAAAAAACTAGTGGCCCGCTCCCGGCTTCGCCCGGGGTGCTTTTTTGCAATCAGCTGATAAATTACTTTAAACCGCCATCTGTGAGAACGTTATGGAACTCAGATAAATAAATGCTGTATTGAATAAGTATCAACAGATGGCGCTATGTTAATAATATATAATTTGCAAAAAAATAATAAACAAAATGAGATATAAACTATCCTATCTTTTAAGTTGGACCAACTAACAGATACTTATGAAGTTTGATTAAAGTCGGTTCAGTAGTTTCAGAGTTTATCGTGAACATACATAGTGACACGAGATTTTTATATATATAGAAGATAGATAGATAGATGGGTCACAGCGATAAAGATGTCAGATATTTTCTTCTTTTTCCTGAACTAATCTTAAGTCAGAAAATGAATAGAAAAGGCTAATATGGCTTTTTTTAAATGTTATAAAAAGGTCTCTTACCAACATAGGTGTCAAAGGTGCCAGCATTCCACCAGCTCTCGACGCGAAAGCACATAATCCCAACAATGAACCTCTTGCACTTGTTGGGAACAGTTCCATTGAATAAGTGATCGCTCCGGTGAAGCAAATAGATATTATCACCTTACCGATAAGAAATACTATAACTTTCGCTGTCGTATATGCTGTAATGACAAAATCAAATTTAATACAGGATTTTATTAAACATGTTTGTGATGTTATACGGTTGGAAGTCTCTTGTCCAAGCGGAGATGTTATACGACTAAAAAAGGGTGATGATCCAGAATACGTACAAAAATGGACTAACTTTTTGGATATTTGACAAATAAGGAACCAACGGTCTGGCGACCTGTGTAGCTTGACCAATTTTTTTTTTGATTTTTTTTTCAAATTTTTTGTAAAATTTATGTAAAATTATACGTCAAAATTTTTGTTTTTTATTCCTCCTTTGAATAGAATTGGTCTGGCACATTAACACTTGACCAAAGTTCTGCCAGACCATGATTAAAAAGTCTTTTTTTAGCAAAAAAATTGGTCAAGTTACAGGTCGCCAGACCGTTGGTTTCTTATTTGTCTAATAAGTCAAAAAAGTTATAAAGTCCATTTTTGTACTTATTCTGGATCACCAAACTTTTTTACGGTCGCCGCTTGGACTAATTGGACAACTTCTTTTATCTGTCGATGCCTATAAACGAAATAAATTTATTTTAACCGTAACATCATAGAAAAAAATGGGGAAGATAATGATGGGGAGTGGGCTCATTAGATTAAATTATCTATTGAGTTTAAATATTCATGACAAAATTTTTATTCGCCTCATATCTGAACATCATTTTTTTTTTGTCTTATTGGAATAGGTTGATGATTTCGTTTGCATTAAAAATAAGTAGGTATCCTCAAAAATTGCGGTATTTATAAGTACATATAATGTTAAACTATTGGCTGGTAGTCACACAATCATATAAGCAGATATTAAATTAGACATTGATTTTTAGCGATATTACATACATGATTACTAGCGGACATAACTGCAACCTCAGGGCTGCAACTTTAGACAGAATGGGATAAAGAGTAGGATACATAACACTAAGCTAAGTTATGACCAGAGATTATTAGTACGTTATGTATGTAATATTAATAATGAAACTTTGGCAATACTCACAGTCTGGTATGTAAGCAGATACACCGCAAATGAATCCGCATATCAGAAAGCCAACAATCAATGGCAGCTTTCTACCAATTTTATTCATAAGGTACAACGCCAGTATTTCTCCAGGGAACGACATGACGGTTGATAATAGAAAATTTGTATGCTTATTGCCCGGTAACCAAACTGAATTTATCATTAGGCCGTAGTAAACAAACACGGACGTGAATCTGCATACAGAGGCAACTAGAACCCTCTTCATTATTTCTCTTGATCTAATTATTTCTTTGAACCCTTCTCTTTTCTCGTAACTGTATATTTTGAATTTCTCTTTTAACTTTATATCATCCATATCGTTGAGTTCATTCAAATTGATGGGAACATTGTTCATTTTTGCAGCGACTCTTATAGTTTCCTTTGCTCTATCGGTTTTACCGTTCAGTATTTGCCATCTAGGACTCTCTCTTAGCACGAGTATTAGGAGAGTGAAAAAGAATGACGGTGTATAAATGATTCGAACTAAATTCTTCCAGTAAGGCACAACCATTGCAATGCAAGCGAATATGCTCTCCCCTATGTAAATAGCGTAACTGAATATCACTCCGGCGAGGATTCTGTTGTGTTTTCCACCGATTTCTATCACTGTAATATAAAGAGAATTTTTTTATGTAGAGATCGTCATAAAAGTTTGAAAGTAGGTAGCTACAAAATAAGTAACAGCACAGGTGTTACAACTGTGCTGCCGACCATAGATAGTAAGCATTGGGAAATGGGATTTGGCATCCAATATTATTCACTTACTGAAAAACAAGAACTAAAACTAGAAGAAACAGGTCAAGTAATTTCTTTAATATCTTTATAGGACTTATTGGAAGTAATTTTGATAATAATTTACTATTTATTATGGTGAAAATTTGTGTGATAATTTTTTTTTGCAATATTGCGTTGTTTATGAATTATCTTTATAATAGGAAGGCTATTAAAAAGATTATAAGATCTGTTATTATTTATAGTGCGATAATTAGTTTTTTTAAGAATCGTGTTCGTGATTAAAGTATTTTTTAAGCTGTCCTTTACTTAACTGAGCAATTAATGAACAATATTAATTGAATGAATTAACAATAATTAAATTGACGAGCCCGTTGGATTAGTGGTTAGGGCGCTTGCCTTGACGCTCTGTTCTAGGCTTCCCGGGTTCGATTCCCGGCAGGCTCAACTTTGGAAATAACTTTTCGAAGTTTAACTCTAGCTAGAGTTAACCTAGGTAACAATAATACTGTGGTCCATTACAGAAGACGATCGTAAAATAAAAGTGCGTGTGCTTTTGTGTTCCGGTTAGTGAGTAAGGGATGCCAGAGCTCATTTCCCTATCCCTATCCAATCCCTTACCTATCCTTAATCCTATAGTTTGCAGCGCACTTGGAACACCGTTGATTGTGTTATAGGCGGCGGTCTATCTATCTACCGTTAAAGGGACCGTTAGCCTATCTGCCGACCTTAACATACGAACCTTAACCTTACCTTATATGTGTAGAACAGATGCGTAGAATCGGGCGAAGCGGCACAGACCGCCTGTTCTTCACCTATCCGATAGGTCCTATCGTAGCGGACGTAAGAGACCAGCCTAGTATTGTCTTTTTTAAACGGTATTGAATGCATTTTGAAAATTTCAAATTTGTTCTGTAAGTGCTAAATAATTATGTAAAACAAGAACAAATATTTTTGTTTCCTAGTTCTAATAGACACAACATAGACAAAATTCAGACTGCTATGCTCGCTTACTGTAAGAAGTTATTAATGTTATCATATCAGTCCAAGTCAACTTTAATATTTAGTAATATATCAAGCAGGCGGTTTGGCGGCAGTATCCATTTCCTTACAGAAGACTACCGTGAAAAAGGAGTATCTGTGTTGTTATTTTTCGGTGCTACTATTTTATATTGGTACTATTTTATATTACAAGGCGTTGATAGATACTAAAAAATATAAAATATTAAGATACACTTACTAAGTACCATGGCAGCGGGATAGGTGCCTGCTGAAATGGCGGATTCAATAAATTCTACAGCTATGTACGCGTAGTATGACTTAGCGAAGACTTTTAAATGGCCTATGCAGCTGCCGACTGCGCACATTATTAGGGCTGGCTTGCGGCCAAATCTGAAATGGTTTTAGTTAGAGTTGAGTAAATGAAGTCGCTTTAAACGAAGATGTAAGAACCTGCAAACTTAACTTAGTAGGTGGATAGATAATGCTGAAATGCATATGAGTAGAATATTTAAAAAAATCAATCCAGGGGGCGTTTAAGTATTATTTAACGCAATTTTTGAAGATTTTTGACCCCCCCCCATCCCCCCAGTAACGCGCCGTAATGTTTTTCTGTACCCTCCCTAAATGTTACGTTTAGGACCAAGTTTACCAAGTAATCATTTTTACCAACGAAAAGTGTTGCCAACTTGGGAGAACAAAATAAAATGACGTACAATAAACTGGAGGGATTCCCCTCCCGCCCCCTGTAAAGCATCGTAACGTTTTAGAAAACCTCCCCACCTCCCCCAAATTGCGTTACACAATACTTGAACATTCCCCCATTCGTACTATATAATATTACTAGCTGGTGCCCGCGACTTCGTCCGCGTTGAAAAATAAAAAAAGTAACCTATCCTGTGTCCCGTACGTCCAAATGTTTATCTACCAAGTTTCAAGAAAATCAGTTAATTCGTTTCAGAGTTATGGAGGAACATACATACATATATAAAGAAAAAAAATCTAAAAATCGTCAATTTAGTTTCAGAGTAATTCTGTCTAACTGTTTGTTACTTTTTTACGCATTAACTATTCAACCGATCATCATGAAATTTTGATGCATACATATTGTTAGGGATATAGAAAAAGAGATAGGATAAAAAAATGCAGGCACCGAGGGAATAATTATAACGCCAACGCCTGGCAAAATTATAACAGCATATATATATTATAAAGGGGCGCGGACGAATTCGCGGTCACTAGCTAATATGATATAAAGTATAGGTGTTTACGATACTAAATCATATGTTAAAAAGAAAATATTCGAGTAATATAACGCTGCGACATCTTTATCGCTGAGACGACGGTGGCGCCCACACGGCGACAATCTCCGCTAACTTCTTCTAAACCACCCAACGGACTTCGATACGATTTTCACTAAAGGAAAACCTATAAACGAGGAAACTTTTTGTTATAATTTGCAGAAAAAAATGCATTTGTGCGAAGCCGGAGGTCGGTCGCGAGTTAGAAATAAATTCGGTACCTGTCCGACATCCATCCCGAGAAGATCATCGAGAATAACATGCCAATGTTATGAACCGTGCCCACCAAATTGGATTTCCACGGTTGACATGCCAGATCTAACTGAAAGGTAGCAAAAATTTTCTATACAATTACTTATGCAAATTAATAATTAATATTGGCTGTAGTCGTGTATAAGACGAAGAGAGAAATTACTGTAAGTGGACAAGCTTCTAATACTTTACCCATTCAATGAAACTCTCTCACAGTAAAGTACCTTCGTACCTACTATTACTCTATCCTTTAATATGGCATTTAAAGATGCCATGTTTTTTTTCAGCTAAACGAAATCGGATCTGACATTTGAAATCAATAATTTTATTACAGTAAGGCATAATATTTTCAGGTGCTTTCTTATTGACACTTTTTTAAAAATAAATTAAGAGAGAGAGAGAGGAATTAGCTTTTACCTGCGAAGGCGCAGGTAAAAGCTATTATATAATATTGGTAGAGTCCGGTGGTAGAGCTTACCTCAGCTACAATGGTGTCGTTACTCTCATACACCCAATGATCACATTTTTCAAGTTGATCAGTAAAACTACTCTTTGTACATGTTTCATTTGCTAATAAAATATCATAATTCAGCGTTGGCTTCTTACATCTGTCTATGGTTTTATTTGGCCACCATGTTGGCTCCATGGCTGATTCGTTTCCGCATTCTGGTATTTGGCATCTACAAGGACGAAAAGCTCTTTTAGTTAATACTAGTATTTGCCCGCGACTTCGTCCGCGCCCGATCGTTACCAAACTACACAGGAACACCCGCTGGACTAATCTGAAGATTGTCTGAAAGTTTCATCAAAATCGGTTCAGCGGTTTTGGAGTCATACATACACATCGCCTTTTATATATTACATTAAGATTAATTATATTAATATACTGCGTTCTGCAACCTTTAATTGGGTAGTCTAACTGGCGATTGTAACTTTTTTCATTTTTACATATGTTAAGAGGGATAAACGGGGAATATTTTTATATATAAAAATTACACTCCGCGGGCGAAGCCCGGAGCGGTCGCTAGTAAATACTTATATATGTTGCAGTATAATCGGAAGTACCTCGGATAATTACAAAGTTCGTCGTTAATAATAATAATAATAACAATAATAATAATAAAATTTATTTCCAAACACTTTAAATACCTACAATGGCCACTAGTTATCGTTGACCTCCACACTAAGCTATGCTTGTATCGTGGGAGTCTACTGCAAATACATAAGCATATACATACACACATAATTAGTCTACATATATCTGATATACAATAATTTATAATTAATACAGAGCAACACATTTTAGAATAATAAGGGAACATATATAAAACAAGTTAGTTTCCTATTATCCGGTGTTTTGCAATCTTACTAGGATTTTTGCAAAAATCCGTTTTTTTCGATTATACTGCGACATATGTATATAAAGTCTCTGTTTTTTCACTAACTTCTTCTAAACCCGATCCAAGAGATTTTGATACGGTTTCTTTTAACTAATGTAAAGAGCGATAAACGGGGAAGATTTGTGTATATAATTGCATCTCCCGTTAACGAGCTCGTTAGATAATTGGTTAGTGTGCTTGCCTTAACGCTCTGTCTCAGGGGTCCCGCGTTCGATTCCCGGCAGGGTCAATTTTTGAAATGAACTGTTCCTATCCCTTCCCAATTCCTTATTATTTATCCTACTACGTCGACAGCACAGTTGCAGCACCTGTGTCGTTGCTAGTGTCAAGTTGATCGTTAGCCTGTCAGTCGACCTTAATATGTATTTATAAAAAATCGGAAGCGGTTCGCTGGTTATTTATCTATAAGTATTGTTTATTATATTAGTTAATAATTGTGTAGTTATAAGGTAAGTTAAGGTTAAAACGTAATATACTTGGAACAGGTAAAGTTTGAATAATTATAATAATTGTTAACAAGAAATACGAGTATCGACTTTACACATCTAATTTCCTGGTGTTTAAAAACATTCTAACCTCAATGTTATACCTAAATGTTAATATTATGTGCGATCTTATGTAAATATTTTCATTTATATTAATATAACGGTTTTAGTTTTTAACATTTAAATAACGTAGCCTAAATTTAAAAATAAAAATGACAAAAATTGACAAAATTTTATTTTTCGAAAATTAAAGTCGCTGTCCACGTCTGTCTGTTTCTCCGCTATCTTCTTCTATACCACCCAATGGATTTTGATACGGTTTTCACTAATGGAAAGAGCGATCGACGAGGGTTTGTTTATATTATTAATTTTTATAAAAATGCGAATAGAAATTTTAGAAAAATTTAGGGGCTATATGGCCCAATTATCTACTATGGGCATCCACAACATTCACAATAAAGAACTACATGCACACATACATGAATCCTAAAAAAAACCTATCTAAAATAAATTTCACAAAATTAAAATACATTAAATTATTTTTTTATATACCTTACCTGTAGTTCAAGTCTCCAGCAATGAAAATATAGTTAATGTTGATCATTGTTACAAAGATCGCAGGTAATGAAGCGTATATGTATTGTATCTTTTGATATTTTCCGAATTTTTCCAGCACCTCATACACATCGGATACTTTCTTATCTTCCACAATTCCAGTCATTGTGAAACAGCAAGTATTCACAAATAAACACTTTGATGTATTGTTAATGCAATATTCTAGTATGTTCAGATGAGTGCGAGATTTTTTTTTCTCAAAACAAAGGTTAGACGTGAGTTACATCAGCTATCATGCTGAAACTTTAGAATAACCTTAGAGATAAGAATGTTATTGCTAATAAGTATAACGTAACTATTGCATCTCTTTAATGACTTCAATGTAAGATTTCTTGTATCAAAATAAATTAAGAATGACAGACAGACAGACCAGTTGACGCGTTCGAAGTATTTATTAACTTGTGTTTTTAAAAAACTCTCCCCGTTGCTATTGAACGTAACTCATGGGAAAATTTTCTTGTCACTAAAAATCAGATAATCTGTAATTAAATGGAATTTTTCCCCAATAGATTTTCTTTGTTTTATATTTAACGGTGTAAGAGTTCCGTCAAGATTGTCTTCGTTCTATACAGTTCATTTATAGTTTTTATTAAAATTGACATATATATTATAATATATTTTGTCGTATCTAAAGTATATACCAAATACTTTTGGTATATTTTAAAATTAGTACCCCATTAGGATAGAATATTAAAAAGTTTTCATTTTTAAAGAAAAAAGAACAACATTCGTCACTGCAAAACACATTTTCGGTTTGAAACCTTACTTAATTGTCACATACAATTTGCACTATAGATCACAAAATAAATAAATAACACAATAATTATACAAGTATTAAGTTAGTTCACTTTAAGTTAAAGCGTGCTACTGTTGCCACAGTAGGTTACAAACTTGGTGATTTCTTACCTTACCAGGCGATCCGAGTAACTAATGCATAATTGAATATCTACTGGTACTTAATTTGATCTTAGGGAGAACTATCTTGCAAAATACCTTGCGTATAAACTTGCTTTTGCGAAATACCCCGACCGGTATAACATGTTTATTAAATTAAACGTATTTATTACCTTAAGGAATTTACTAAGGAAATCCTTTAAAATAAGGAAAATTATTATTGATCGATTAAATTATTATTTATTTACATTAGATAGAATGTAATCTATACTAATATTATAGAGAGAAAATTTGTATTTTTTGAATTTTTGTATGTTATGTAATTTATACTAATATTATAGAGAGAAGATTTGTAATTTTGTATGTTTGTAATGAATAAACTCAAAAACAAATGGATAGATTTTAAAAATTCTTTCATCTATAGAAAACTACGTAATCAGCGAGTAACGTAGGCTTATATTTTTTAAAGTCACGCAGGCGAAGTCGCGTGCAACAGCTAGTATTTTAAAATCCGTCATGTGTGTTTATCGCTATTTCCACCCAACGGATTTTAATACGGAATTCACTTATGGAAAGAGAGAAAAACTTTGAAGGCTTGTATAATGGCTTTATACATTATATATAATGCATCCTGGGCGAAGCCGGGAGCGGGTTTCTAGTATATTAATACACAGACGTATTAGAATCAGTAATTTTTTATAGTAACAATTGAACTAAATGGTATTTAAATTTAGTAAGTAATTATGTTTGTAATATATTAAATGTTAAAAGTATTAGCGTTAATATTAGACGTCGTAATGTCCAAATATGCCGTTCGTTTTGTAAAGGTATATTTACACCTTGGTTACACCAGTGTAGGTTGGGACCTTTACACTATATTACCTATGTAAATAGTCTTTCTAATAGTATAAAATGTTGTGAAATATACCAATTTGCGGATGACACATGCCTGCTAGCCGCAGCAAGTAACATAGAAGTGGCCCTCAAGAAACTTCAAGATGACTACGATATACTCGCTAAATGGTCACATGATGTGGGATTGGTACTGAATGCTAATAAAACGAAAGTTATGTATATTAGCACTAGCCAAAATAGATCTATGTTTGAACCTAAACTTATAGCTCACAACCACCAATGTCTACATTCAAATATCAGAAAAGCTATAACATCATGTGATTGCGAGACTATCGAGGTTGTAAATAAACACACGTATATTGGACTAGTCATAGACAATCGACTTAATTGGTTAGAACACATTCATCACGTATGTGATAAACTGAGAGCAATACTGGGTAAATTCTCTGTAATAAAAAACAAAACCCCTTACAAATTACTGCTATTGCTTTACAAATCATTGGCAGAATCAATAGTATGTTACGGACTATCTAGTTACGGAAGAACCTTCAAAAGCCACTTGGACAAAATTTTTTTACTTCAATTGCGTATTCTAAAAGAAATTTTTCCTAAAAACTTAAAAGAAAACTGTAAAAAAGATTATCGCATATTATTTGTATTGTGTAAAATTCTACCCATAGAAGAAAAAACAAAATTTATACCATTAAAAGAACAATATTTCAATGAAAACGTAAAAATTCCAAAAATAACTTATTCAAACAGATTATTTGATGAATCAAAACTTAATTTACCTAACTATAACAACCTTCATGGAAAAAGACGTCTTGCTTATGTCATACCGAACCTAATTAATCAACTACCTAAAACATTAAAAAGCGAAATAACACCCAAAAACATCACATATAAGCTAAAACAATACTTTTTCGAGTTAGGTACTATAGATAAATTTAATTATTAACAGCAAAATCAACTTATTATCGCAGAATTAATTCTAAATGATAAAATTCTAAAGTACTTACAGTACATACAGTACAAAAACGTGTGAGCGTCAACATAAGGTTTATTCAAGCGTAATAGGAGTAATTAAGTATGTGTATATATTTATATCATCTATCTGTATATATTTTTAATAATATTTGTCTGTATGCATGTTATGTATGTGTGTATATTTATATATCTGAATGTACCTATATATTTTAAATAATTCTTGTATATGAACATGGTGTACGGTAAAATTCTAATGAGTTTGTGTTTATACCTTGGTTAAACCAAATGTAACTTTGTGTTGTATAAATAAATTAAAAAAAAAATTGGCATATAAATAAAATTAATTGGAATAACATATAGGTATTGTATGTACAATTAAAATTAACTATTACAATTTTAATAATATATAATAACATAACTGTTAATCGTACAAAAAAATCAACATAATTCAGTAGTTATTCAGAAATATGATAAATCATTTCATCATTACCTGTGAAAACAATATCGCTTCTAAGTAACAATGGTTGTCTGAATTGCTTTATACCAATTCATAAATAAACAATAGGAGTAAACTTAATATAAATCATTTCATGGTTTTATGTTTCCATTTGACAATAACTATTAAGATTTACATAGAGTAGAAGTCTGTAGAATAAGTCAACCGACGCTTAATGCTAGCTAATCGCTTTTCTCATTAAGAGTAGGCGCCCATTATCGGTATCGGCAAGGAAAAGGATCCTTCGGCATCCCTAAATGCAAGCGCATACTGTCGGAAACAGCTATTTCTTGGCATGCTGCAACGTCCTTAGGGATGCCGCACGCTCGCCTGGCATCCCTGAGTGTTGCATCCCAAAGCATCCCGAAACATCCCGAAGCATTCCGAAGCATTCTCAAGCGTACCGAAGCTGTATTTTTGTTACTGCGATCATATATATTGGAAATTTCTACTTTATTGCCATGAAGTTAATGTATACTATTTGCCACCTAAAATTCTGAGCCGTGCCGATGTCGATAATGGGCGCCGAGCCTGTATGTAAAATCCGTTGCTGAGTTTAAAAAAGCATACCTACTACACACAGAGGGACAGACGGCGGGAAGCGACTTTGTTTTATATTATCTCAAAAAGATAAAGAAGACATAAAAGGAAAAAATATATATTTCATTACTTTAAATGCGTTTGTTCAATTCGTTGGTAAAGATGGTGCATTGATTTTGTCAATAAGTATTTATTTTTATGTCAATATTGACTGAATAATTCACTTGAGCTTTGCGTCATAAACAATTTTCCATTGAACCTGTACGTATGCTTATTCAATACATATAGGAATTAAGCATTTCTGTTTGTCTGTGTAATTAAACATCACTAATGAAGACAAATCAAAGGAATAAACTCCTTTGAATACGTACAAGCTAAAAGAGAATTCAGTACAAGAATGTCAGCCTCAGTCAGTAGGGAAAGCCAGTGACGATGGTTCGTAACCCGATTTTTTTTTTTTCTAGGAATATTTAAATACGCAAACCTATCTGGTTTATAGCTCATTCCATTAGTGAAAGCCGTAACAAATCCGTTGAGAGGTTTTGAAGAAGTAAGCGGAGAAAATAATTGAGGAAGACGGAGACATTATTTTACGTATGTAATCTACTAATATTATAGAGGGAAAAGGTTTGTATGTTTATAAACTGACGCGGACGAAGTCGAGTGATGTCGTTTGTTTGTTAAGCTTTTACATATTAACTACATAACCGATCATCATGAAATTTTGATCATGATATAGGTTAGAATACAAGTGATATATATATAGATCAGAAGATGATATACAATTATACATCATCCAAAAAATGTGCCTGCTGTTCCCGAGCGAACACTAAAAATATCAAAAATTCAACGTCTGACAGATATATATAGGAGCAATAAAGGTTGAATGAAGTATGGCTCGTATATAATTTTGTCAAGACTTTAATTTTTTTTTTAACGCCTAAGAAAAATAGGAGCGCGGACAAAGTCGCGGACCAAAGCTAGTTTTCAAATAAAATTAGTGCGTTAAAATAACAAATATTAAAGTTACACATCTGAAGTGCAAATTAAACGATAATGGCTTATTTTATTCCAAACAAAACAACGAGTCGTAGACTATATAGAAGGTATTTTCATGAAAAATGTTGACAGAACAATTTTGAATTTCGAAGGTTTCGTTTCAAATTCCTTAAATCGAGATGGCCGCGTTTAATAAATTGACTGCAATCTTTTTGCTGTTGTGTCTTGTGGCTATGGTAAGCGAAAGTTTTGCCGCGAGAAATCCGAACACTGCAAGTTCTCATGAACCTAAGAAACCGTCAGGTAACGGAGGACCAGGCCATCACTTCAACAAGAGATCTTTGGATTTCGGAGAAGGTGACAGGAGCGAGTTCGTAGAATATGAGAATTCATTTGAAAGACCCGGACATAGGATAAGAGTGTTACCAGGTTATTTGCATTAATTCATTAACGAAATTCTCAAAATGAAATCGGCTTTGTGAAATCGGCATTACTTTTGTGTTTTATATTTTATATTTATAATTATGCATACTTGTATTGAAAAGTTATGAATTACATCTCTTTGAGAATGCTTTAATTTTTTTTATCAATATTTAATCGCTCGTAAAGAAACAATAATGTGTATCAAAAAATACACATTATAAGGACATTAGGTATATTACACAATATTAAAAATCAAAACGTGAAAATGTCTATTACATAATATGTTTTCAATTCTTATAATTGCACGTGAATGTGCGCACACAATCGAATTTAAATATGAAATTTTATAAAAAATAAAACTCGACTTGATTTTTTTATTTATTAGAAAAAATTTACTTAAGTAACATGTTACAATAATATGTTCATCAATAATATTCAAAAGAATAATAATATAAAAAAACAATCGTAAACATAATTATCGAGCACTTAATACTAATTTGCAAGAATTTTATAGGTAAATGAAATTCAATTGTATTCCAAACCCTAATAACCTAACCAAGAAACTTAAGTTGCAGTAAAACAATTCGAATTGCATTTAAAAGTCGAACAATATTCAATTTTAAAAATATCCCTAAAAAGCAAAAGAAATAGAAAGAAAGAAAGTGCAAGTCGAAGTAATTAAATTTTTAGATTATTTACCGAGATTGGAATTTTTTTAATGTATCACTGGGTACATAAAAAATTTTTGAAGGACATGCCTTCTAAATGTAAATAATGGCGGACAAAGAATATAATAATTATATGTTTGTACACTGGGTCTTATCATTGTTACCCAGTCTGTCTATGTTCTGTGGTTTGTTTTTTTTATATATATAAATTTACCTATAGAGTTCTTGGTCAACAACTTGATTATTATTGCTATCTAGTCTATGCTCTACGGTATTAATTTAATTTTTAAATATAGATTCTCTTCGATATGACATTTGACCATGAAATAAGCCATAAGCAATATTTGACTTTTATGCATGTAATTAGTACTCTGTTCTCGATGTTAGCAATAATAGGCTCTAGAAATATCTTAACATTAAGAGTACCTATAATAAGTAAATCACTCCTGTCTTTCGTAACAATAAAATTAAAATTTACTTTTGACATATGTCAAATGTACCAGGGTTGTTGCGGATGCACAAATTTCAGATTCGGATAACAAGCTTTTTTAATAGATTTAATTTTAATGCATAAAGAAATAATTGAAATTGGTCATTTTTAGCAAGTAATAAAGCTTTTACTAGAAATGGAAACAATTTAAACTAAATAACTGAAACAATTTCTCCATTAATCCTGGGGAAATCTACCAGATTTAGGCTAGCTAAATATCCGCATCCGCAATAAAATCGTACCTATTGATTATTGCGGAGCGGATGTCTGAATTGACGTGGAATATTTGCAACAACCCTGAGATTGTGTATGTAGTATGTTTATTAATTATCAATGAAATAACCCTGGACAGATACATATATATTAAACATAAATAAAATTATCGGTCTGCTTTAAAATCTGGCAACACCTTTATGAAATAATTTTTTTTTAAATATAATATCTAAAGATGGCCGTTATTTTAGAAATCCAATATATAAATTTAATAAGTAATTTTGATTTTGATTTTGAATAATTGTGTTAGTTAGTTATAAATATTATTACACTTACTAGTTAGAATATTTAGTAAAAACGATAATAAATTGATAGGCTGTTATTTCATCTCGATACTAAGTAATTATATTATAGCACCGTTCATTCAGCGACATATACATATCTTAATCATTTAAGTTATAATATAATTGTTTGGCAAAATCTAGTCTGATTTGAAACAAAAAATAAAGTAAAAACAATATATTATTATCTAAGTAAAAAAATGTGTGTGTGTCTTAATATAAATCCCCTACTGTCAAAAAATACTGGTAAAGATATTTATACATCCTTAAATAGACAGTAGATATTTTCTAAAAAAACAACCGATTATTAGGAAATTATGTATTTAATATTCTTGACACTTTATTAAAAAGTACATTTTTAAAAAGTACAATGTCAAAGAAAAAAATGAAATAAAGAAAAATTACATGCTACTACTACTATCCTCTGGCACATTCAGAACTCACTTCTTGTAGCATGTGTACTTAAACTAAAAAGTAATATAAAACATAAAACTAGATTAATATGAAAATTTAGAATATACTGTTATAAAATATAATGAAAGTTTTAACAAATTCATATAATCGATGCCTAAAAACAAGTTTATTTTTAAAAAATCACATATAATATAGAAATTGCATTTTCTTAAATAAATTTTGATAAATAAAATTTGTACATGCTCGTGGTGGAGTAATGACAGATATCCAATAATATACTTAGCCAATAAGGACCACATTATATTCGATACACAAGAGTTTAAATATATATATATTAAAATTAAAACAATGACTTTAATGAAATGGATAACGTTACATAAATTTTTAATTGCTAAATACGAAAATATAAAAAAATGATTCGATACACATAGATTTTTCTATAAAAAAATCTGACGAATCCAAAAAAAATCCAATTCCAAAGAATCCCAAAAAAAATCTCACCAAAATGTGATATATATTTTGGTGATTTTTATTAAATACAAAAAAAGAACATCACTTACAATTCATATCATTTCATATAACAATTTCATATCTGATTACAATCTTCGAAATATACAGTATGTATAAATTTTGAATTTTTAAGTAAACCGTCCTAGCTATTTAAAATTATGTTAGTAGTGAGTAATGTTTTTAAAAAATATGTGAAATATGGGCGTTACCTACATTTTTAAATCACCATGGTTTAAGTAACTTTCGTTGCAATAGGTACACATTTAATTTTTAATATAGGCACCACTAAAGTCTAGTTGGGCAGAGAAACTGTTTTTTCTGCACCAAAAATCGATCCAAAACTTCGTTTTCAGCCAGTGTGTATTTAAAATTTTTATTTTTATTTTAAAAAGTTATACCTCACCTTTAATTTTTAGTAATCTAAAAATAATGTATAATATATTTTTGAAAAAATTTCAATAAAACGTCGGAATAGTACCTAAATATTTTTGTTAACAACACAATGAGAAATCGTTTGCTGGTTCCAAGTAAAATTATCTGTTTTTATATTTTATGGATAAATTATACCATGTACTTCGATATATACGATTGCCTTCATTGTCTTGCATTAGGAAAAAACTTTAAAAAAATTAGACCAACTTATTTGTGTCTTAAAATTGACTGGGCTTGAATATAGGTAAGTATTAGTAATTATGTGTACTTTTAGTAAATGATAGAAAAACAATAGGTACTAATATAATAACAAACCTGCAGGAAAAAACAATGATAAAATATGGAAAAACAGTTAAATTTGACATACATATCTTTTGTCTAAAATAATGTTTAGTAACCATATCATAAAAAAATTCTAAACACAGCGAATGACTAATTACGTTGAGTCTGCTTTAACTTACGTAAATTCGGTGGAAAACAAATTTCTTTGGTTTATTTTTTAATATAAATTCGGATTTAATTGGACTATAATTAACACTTTTGTACATATATTGTTAATGTGTACCCATGAAAGATATATAACCAACACACTATCATATTTAAAGTATGATAAATAGCATACAATATCTTTAAAATATATTTTTAAAGTAAGTATCTATAGTTAATTATATTTCTGTTGACTAATTGTTATATTTTTTTTACTATAGGCAAGAGTATAAAGTAATATCTTGTATCTAAGTACCCGTGGACGATTTAAAAAGGCGACCATAAGGGCCGGTGCTTACTGACGGTATGGGACGGCACGTCACGGCATGGCACGCAGCCGTGTCGTGTCACAAACAGACGTGCTTTTTCAATCAACTATTCAGTTTAGCATTATGTTACTCGGAAGTCTGTATCCCAATATAATTTTGTTATATTATTATATTATTTTGTTATATCTGATTGATTTGGAATTATAGATAATAAATAGCACTTGTTGCTGAAGAGCGAGGGAGGTAATTATGGGCTGCCAAGTCTAAGAAAAAAATGGATGACGTAGCATCCCGTAGCATGCTACGGCATTCCATGGCAAGACGCGGAACACTACGCCCTCTTGGTATTGAAATAAAGGAGTGTGTGTTAAAATCATTGAAATAAGTTTAAAAATATGTTCAGAAAAGCGTTTGCCATGCCATGCCGCAACGTGCCATCAGTCAGCATCAGTTAGCGCCTGCCCTTATTGGTTAGAAGTGTGACGTCACGAGCCATCGCTATCTTTTATGCGATCACTTGTGGAATCCATATAGCGTGACTAACTATAAATAAATTCGAAAAATGCTAATTTATAATCTCATTCCTTATTGTTGCATATTAAATTCCCTTATTACTAAAAAAATATTTTAAAAAAAGGTAAAAATCGGATAGTTGTCTTTAGTATTCACGACGACAATAATATCCGAGGCTGCGACATTTCTGGCAGAGGAGCTGCGGGTGGATTTTGGACTGGTCACTTACGTCCAATCCATCAGGCTTTTCTAGCGGACGCTGGAACACAAGTATTGGATTGAATTCGAAAACAAGTTATAATTAAAAATTATAAGCTAACCTCCGACTTCTCATTGAGCCTAAACACCCTATATCTGCTTTAAGTTGCTTTATTAATGCTGCAGCATCAGGTCAAAGTTTCCATGGCATGGAAATACACCGAAGTGATTATACCAAATCACATCAATCGAACACGTTGAAGTTATCTAGTTGCGAATCTGTCCAGTTGCTACGGAGCCGTAAAATCCCTTCGTCAAATATGGAATGGACTGATGGTCTTCAAACGCTTGAACAGATCTTCATAAATTATAGCTAAGAGCTTTGAAACAAAAAAAAAAATTGATCTCGAAGTTGGCTCTGCCTAATTGAACTGATCGAGAGAGGAATGTCAGTTTCCATTAATGAATTAATTTATTATTTAACTTAATTATTTATTTATTTATTTATTAAATTTAAGTTAATTAATTAATTGAAAGTTAATTAATTAATTGAATAAGTTAATTAATTAACGAAGTAATTAAGTTAATTAATTAATTTATTAAATAAATTATTAACTTAATTATTATTTATTATATATCTACACTAAAAACATGTCACATTTAAAAATTACTACACAACTTTTTGAAATTTAAATTTGGGTTAGTGAGGATGTTAATTATAAGCGTATACCTACAGTTTTGATCAGTCGTATTAATCATAATTAACAGTAATATAATTGAAAAAAAATCTATATACATAAGTAATTATTAATGTTCAATGTTAAATAATAAGCGGTATTATTGTAGCGAGGGAGAAATAAGTAATAAGGATAAAGGATAAAAGTGTATTGAAGAAGAAAACATTCAAACGGAATGCTGAAATAGACTCACGGAACCTTGCTTAGAACCTTTAGAATTTATTCTAAGAACGACATATTTTGACTTCAAAATATATTTAGTATTTATATAAGTTCCAGATTTTACTTTTCATTATTCATAGATTTTAAAAGGAATGATATAATATAAAGCAATAGAAATATTTACATCTCAAAACAATTCGTGAATGTCTCAGCAATTGAACCCGATGATGTTCATGAGAAATAAACATTATTTATCCATTTTACTATAAATCGAATCCCAATAAAGATATAGAAGAAAATAATGTATTAACCTGTATATTTGACTTGAATTTACCTTTTATATATTATATGGACTTTTAAACCAAACCTCTCTACCATTGTCTTCCAAATGTCTTCCAAGTTGAAAATTGAAAGTCGCCACTACACATCTGCCTGTCTACGATTTTCGACCGACTTGGCCACTTAAAAAAAAAGGATTGTAAAGGGACATTATTAAGCAGTTGATAACCAGAGATCTTTATCTAATGCACATAACATGAAAATTATTAGCATTAAGTATATAATTATTGGGTTACATCATCTATTGCAGCAGAGTACTGTCGATAGTCATAGGCTAGGAAACGTTCCATGCAGGTGTTCGTTTTGCAAACGCAAAACGTGTCCATTGTATAGTTATAAGTTACAGTACAGAGTTTAGTCGAAAGCATGGCTACTACTATATCGTTGCCAAAAAGGGTCAGTCGGCGAAGGTTCGTAGTTGTGAAGTGACCACTCAATGCCTGTGGTGATGCTTCTAGAAAAGCCACCAACGACGACGAGCCCGTCGGATAAGTGGTAAGGGTACTTGCCTAACATCTTAGGGTTCCCGGGTTCTCGATTCCCAGCGGGATTAACTTTCGAAATGAACTTTTCAAAGTTGGCTCTGGTCTGAATTTGAAAAGTAGTGGCAGATGCGTTTCGAAGTCATTTGGGCAGCCCGTCTGGCGGCAGTAACCACCCCCTTACAGAGGACCACAGTGAAATAACAGTATATGTGCTGTTGTTTCGACAAGTGAGTAAGGAATGCCAGAGAAGGTTTAGTTATGCCTTATCCTTAAACCTTCTATGGTCGGAAGCCCATATAGCGTTGCTTGTGTTATATGCGACGGTAGCCACCTACCATCAAGTGGACCGTCAGCCTATCTGTCGACCTTAACATAAAAAAAAGTCGCGGCTCAAACATGAACGAGAACTGTGTCAACAGAAACATTTTGCAATGCGATAATGACGCCGCTACCTCTGCAGGACTTATTTGCTGGTGCGGATTCTATCAACGCTTAATCAATTGCGTACTAAAGTTTTAATAATCTGAAAAATCTCGGAATTCTTTAAAAGCATGAACCATACCATCTAAACGTTTCGTCTTAATGTTAATTAATATTTCTCAATTAGTTTGTTAAATAAAGTTTGTATAAGGACAGTAGTAGACCTTAACACGTCCTAATTTTACCTGCTTATGTGGGTACACATTGATGCGACACTTGATGCACTCCTGTCCATTGTTCGCCCATGAATTGCCGCTCATCCACTTGCGCTTGCACTTCGGGCACTTGTACTCGCCGAAGCATCGCTTCTTACCCTGGTAAGGAGTCAATCCCTCACCCTTAGGACGAGCCTGGAAATTGAAAGCATTTCTACTTCAATATGATAGAGCTAAGGCACCTTACTAGAGCCACTAGAGCTAAGGCAGTCAAATGGCGTTGGACAGATCATATAACTATAGAGAAAGACTGGATAAGTGGAGTGCGAGAGTGGTGGAATGGTACCCAAGAGAAGGAAAAAGAAAAAAGAAAACGCAGCTGAGGAGATGGGAATGATCTTCCCAAAGGATCGCACCTGGCTGCCGTGGGTGGCATGTACGGGAAGAGGCCTATGTTTTCGGACAACCTGACAAGATTGCGAATTACTTACACTTGAGCGAAGGGATAAACTAGGAAGGTTTGTGTATAAAAAAAAATGACGGGCGATGCCGGGAGCGGTACACTAGTCTATATATAAATAAGTATGTTTGTCCTCTATGGACTCCAAAGCCGCATTTTAATTCTGTTTTCAATTATGGAAAGAGGGATAAACGGGGAAAGTTTGTATATATATATATATATATATATATATATATATATATATATATATATATAAATTGTACCGCGGGCATTAGTAGTATGTATATTCTTTAATCATTAAATAAATGAATTAAAGAAGTTACATCTACGACCAGTGCGTATTTGTCAATTTTGACATAAAATGTTTAAATTTCGTATCCACGAATTGGCCGTCTGAGGTCTGAGTAGTTTTGAAAAGAATAATTAATGTTCGGCATTTAATTTTCTCTGAAGGATATGGATCGAAATACAGCAAGCCGTCGGAGTACGCGGATAGGCAAAAGAATCAGTAAGATAAGTGGAAATCTGTCGTGCAGCGGATAGACATTAGGCTACACGAGCTTGGAGTGGCGATTGCCAAACCTGATTGGTGAAAGAGTTAAAATTCAAGTTAGAAACATCGGTTCGTTCGTCTATGGATCTTCTCATTACTGATTCGATCTAGTGGTGCTACGCATAGCTCGTTGAGATTTCTTACGAGGCTCATAGTTATATGTCTAAATAAGAACGACTATAAGTGTAAATATATGTAAATATGTGTAAATATATGTTTATATATCACATCCGCCTAAAAAAATACAAGTGTATTACCTATTGTTTAATTTAAATGAATTATGTTATATGACCCTCAACTTCAAGCGTGGAATCAGAGAGACAATAGCTACGTGCACATGAACACGAACGTCCACCACAGTTATATTGTATCAAAACCTTTAATTTGTATTTAAGACTTTATAATAAATCAATAATAAGTGCAATAACGAGTTTTGACTACGAGCACGTAATAATTCGTAATTGAATACTTCAGGCATACAAAGCAACTTTGTTATAAGTAATTTGTTTGTCCGATATATTGTTTTTCATAGAACTACGACACAGTGTTATCGTATTGCAAATAAAAAGTCAGCAGGAATGATCAACGACTTATCGGTTTCGTGGTATTGAAGGTAATAAACGCGTATGCAATATCATATTACTCTTGTAGGAAAAATAATTAATAGGTTTTATTTCATTTCTTATTAAAAGTATTCAAATTACTTACGTAAGGTTTAATGCGAACTGATTAACTAATTCTGTTGACAACCAATACCTACCTGAGCTGTTATATTAGGGGTTAAAGTATGAAATTGCCGATTTGTACTGAAAAATAAAAATTCTTTTTTTTTTAATTTAACATATTTATTTAATCAAAATAATTACCATTATTATCTATACATTGCTGCCATCTAATAGGAAGCTCATTTATGCCTTTGCGATAGAACTCTGGTGATCTAGATTCGACAAACTGTGTGAAAGCATTTTGCACTGCCTCCTGAGAAGAAAACTTTTTATCACGCAGAAAATTGTCCAAATCACGAAAAAAATGGTAGTCCGTTGGAGCAAGGTCTGGCGAATACGGAGGGTGACGAATGGTTTCTAATTGCAGTTCCTGTAGAGTTAAAACGGTTTCTCGTGCTGTATGAGGTCTCGCGTTATCATGGAGCAATAATGGTGAAGATCGATTCATAAGTCGGGGCTGTTTCACTGCTAGTTTCGCTATCATTGTTCGGAGTTCGGCGTAGTAGACATCTGCCGTTATTGCTTGACCAGATCGGAGAAAGCTATAGTGAATAACACCACGCTGAGACCACCAAACAGTTACCATTACCTTTTTATTGGTAAGCTTTGCTTTAGGACACTGTTGCGGCGTTTGACCTGGGGTCAGCCATTGCATTTTCCGCTTACGATTATCGTAAAGAATCCATTTTTCATCACATGTCACAATTCGATCCAATATTCCTTCATTTCTGTATCGATTCAACAAGGCAACGCAAGTTTCAACACGCGTTTCTTTCTGCAGATCAGTCAAATCATGAGGCACCCATTTTTCATATATTTTTATTTTATTGATTTGACGCAAATGAGTCAATATTGTTGGTAAGGTAACGTTAAACCTTGCCGCTAATTCCTGGGTAGTTTGGCTCGGATCGGCTTCCACCATCTCTTTAAAATCATTGTTATTCACCTGTGTGGGCGGTCTTCCACGTGGTTCGTTCTTCAAATCGAAGTTTCCATCACGAAAGCGTTTAAACCAAAATCGCACAGTGCGTTCATTAGCAGTCCCCTCTCCAAACGCAACATTAATATTGCGAGCTGTTTCTGCCGCGTTAGTTCCGCGTCGGAACTCGTATTCAAAAATCACACGAATTTTCGAAGTATCCATCTTTATTGTCTAAGCTGAATAAAAAAAACAACTGAAAGTTGATAATCGAATGTTGCACATTTTTTAAAAGAAGAACTACATAGGTACCGTATGAAAAAAGTTTCACTCAAAAATCTCAAACCATGAAGGTTCTATGTCAATTCGAAGTACCTATTACAATAAAACGGCAATTTCATACTTTAACCCCTATTACTTATGAAGTTAATTTAATTTCCACTTGTATACCTATGAGAGGATTGCATTTAGAGAGCTGTTTCTTAAGGCGCTTTGGAGTCGTCGTGGATGGGGTTGGCCGTCTGTCTGTGCCGGGTGAAGCATACCGGAATTAGTATATCTAAATGTTTTGATCTGGATTTGCATATGCTATGTTGTGTTTAAAGTACAACAGATTCTTTATTTTTTGCGTGTTAGATATTTCTAATTGCTACTTAGAAGCAGCAGGGAGAATTCAAGCCAAAAAAGCCACTGTTTTTCTAACATTTCTTTAAAAGTATAAGATTTGCTGATACAAAAAAAAAAAAAAGAAAATATACCAATTTTTGTTTAAAGTTTGATAATTCATTTATTTTTTTAAAGATTTTTGGTCTAGCCAATATGCGAGGAGTAAGCTTAAGAAAGTACCTATTTAACGGCACATAGCGCCTTAAGTATTTTTCTGATCAATAGCTAAGAAGACGCTATACGTATATCGGTAGAAGAAAAGTCACAATCAATGTGAAAAAAGTTCAGTAGAAAGTTTTTTTTTTTTGTGAGAAAAATTAGGAACCTTGCGTACCTAAGGTATCAAAACTAAAGATACGCTTTGTTATTAAGGCCAGGCCCTGTGAAACTAAGGGAACTTTAAATAAATGTGCTGAGTCAACTACATATCTGATCAATGTGGAATTTACATATATATATTTTGAGACCTTTATCTGTAGATTATCAAGTCAGAAACATAATTAGGTGATTTTCATTCGATACATTTTTTGATCGAAATCGGCGCCTTTTCCGGAGAATATTACATTTTTCTACTAAACGGCTTGAGTTATATCGCCAAAAAACTGCTCGTAGCAAGGAAACATTGTTTACCAGTGATTGTCAAAATAAAATAAACTTAGGTTTATTTTTACTCCTATAATTAACGAAAACAATTTTGAGACTTACGTTATTTAGTTCCGAGCTAGTGCACACCAAATCATGCTTCAAATAATGTACGCAATATTCAACCTTACGTAAGCTGTATCTTGCCATATATTAAAAAAAATCCTAGAGAGCCGCCGAGCAACTTGTAACTCTCGGGTGGCGGGACGTGGGCGGAGCGAGCGTAGGAATTTTTTTCGTGGGGCCTGCTCTTAAGTTCTTCAACTAATTTAGATTTATAATTTTTTTTTTATAAATTTTATAAAACAGGTAAATAGGTAATTACAGTATTGTATAGTATTGTATGTATTTAACTAATTTGCTCGTACTTGTTTTAAAAGTAAAACTTCTAGAATAGAACATAAATTATAAAACAAGGCGATTGCTTTGATATTAGAAAATGTCAGAAGGTCTTTGGATAAAGAAATCTTTGTGTATATTAATCGGCTATGACCACGGCTATCACCATGCTCATGACCACGTCATTGTTTCGGCGAATGTTCAAACAAATTTAAGTTCAAGTGCTTTAGAAATAACAATGGATTCAGATTGCAACTATGTCGCGAGATTCAAATTACTGCTTCGTGGCTGAATCATTTTGAACTCTATAGCTGTCCAATAAATTACAGTATAAGTTTTAAACACTTGTGATTAGTAGGAATTATTTGTCAGGCCTGTTAACGCTTCTTATTACCTACTTGAGATTATGGAAAGAAGTGGAATTCTTTTCGAGTGCATGATTCATAAGTGGAAGTAACTAAGGTACCTTCAAACGCCTAAGTCTATCCGTTTGAGAGCTATGATGCCACAGACAGATACACAGATACACAGTTAAATTTAAAAAAAAACCCTCTTTTGTGCCTCTTATATTATTATTAGTTACCAACCCAGCGATTAGGTGATTAGCTAGATCACAGTTGGTATATAGCAGTATATAATAAGTTACTCTATGGTATATAGGCATGGCAGGCTAGGATATTAAACTATCAGGCGCTCAGTCTACCATCTACAGTTTCTAGCTAGATGCTGACCAAGAGCGAACCTATCTCTAATAAATAAAAAAGAACGTACCTACCACAAGTAAAAAAATGGTAATACATAAATTTTTTACTTGTTACCACAAGTACGAGTATAATAAGTATAATAATACAAGTATAATAATAAGTATATAGTAAAAAATCTTAAATGAGATTGTTTAGTTTATGTAATGTATGACTCACTCTATCGACATTTCTTCTAAAAAAGACTTAACAGTACTTAGGTAGACTTATCCTTAAACAATAGCGTCTTAGTCGTCATAGATAGAGCCATATTGTTACTCTTTTGTTATAAAAATATTTATACGAAAATAATAGTATAATACAGATTTATACGAAAATACGTGTTACTGTAAAGAAATAATACGAATAGATAATTTATAATTACTTAAAACAAATAGCCCATTCCATACCATTAAGATTTTTGTATCTCTACACATATTGTAAAATCCTTATTTTACAATAAATTAATGTTTGTTATTTTCTACCTTTTTCTCCGTTAACTTCTTTTTAACCGGTTTTCACCAATAGAAAAAAGCGATAATTGAGAGGAACTTTTGTGTGTATAATTTTCAGAAAAAGTTGCATCCTTGGGTAGCGTATGTACATATATACCTATGCCTGAAAAATCCTTTAGCTAATCGAATACAATATCTCTCTGAAATACTCCAATACAAGGAATACACCGCGTGTGGGCCGGTGCCAAATTATTTATACCTACACGTTTTATTTTTTATGTCTATGATTGCCTACTTTGTATTGTATCTAATTTAAGACTTCATATTTGGTTCAATGGTGTGCCTATTTGCGTTCATAATATTTATTAAAAATATCATCCCTAAGAAATCCTAAGTGATAGTTCCAAGGTTCCAAGGAAACAAACAAACCGACTTACCTATTCAACCTTAAAAGCTTAAAAGTATTTTAAGCAGTGGCAGCTGGGCACAATACGTTTCGCAGTCATTTAGGCAGCCCGTCTGGCGGCAGTAACCACCCCCTTACAGAAGACCACCGTGAAATAACAGCACGTGTGAATCGGTGAGTGAGTAAGGGATGCCAGAGCCTATTTCCCTATCCTTTCCTAATTCTTTATCCTTTATCCTACTGCAGTCGACAGCGCAATTGCGGCACATGTGGCATTGCTAGTGTTGTGCTTGTGTTAGGCGACGGTAGCCACCTACCATCAAGTGGACCGTCAGTCAGTCAGACATAATATTTTTTCTTTTTTTAACTATTAAGTGGCTACTAGAAGTAACAGGATAAATAGTTCTTGTGTTTCGGCGAGTAAAATCGGAATCTCAATGCTCCTATCCGTCTCAAAACCATCATCTCTACATGTTTGAACACAGTAGTGAACCATATTCTTAATAAATATTGTCCTCGGAATGCTCTAAATGTAAACATAATTATCAGTCGCGGGCAAGCGCTGCCTTGATTCAATAAAAAAAAAATAGTCAAAGAAATTTATCCTTACTTTTGGACAATCACCTATGTAGTGTCCCCTCTTGAAGCACAGATGACACATGTAATACGGAGGGGGTGGCCGTGAATGTTTCCTGAGGGACAATGCTGCTAGCTGCTCCGCCACCAACGAAGTGCTGTCGTCCAAAGAAGGTACGGACCTCGGAATTGGCGATGGCTGTGGACCCCATATCGACCACTGAAAATACATAAAAAAATTAAGTACTAGTTCCCAAATCATTTTCAACCATCTATTACAAGAGCTACGCGGTCGTCACCGCGTTACTTTTTGGTCTATTGAAACTATCAATTGAAAACGGATATCTTTACATTATATAAAATGAAGTCGCTTCCCGCCTCTCTCCCTCTGTATATACGCTTAGATCTTTTAAACAGTGCAACGGATTTTAATGCGGTTTTCACTAACGGAAAGAGCGTTAAACGAGGAAGGTTTTTAGATAATATATTTTTGCAGAAAAAAAAATCGCACCTGTGCGAAGCCGGGAGCGGGTCGCTAGTAAAACAATAGTTACATACATATTTTAAATAAGTGTAAGTAATTCGAAAATTATCGCCCACTGGTTTTTCATTTAACCACTTTCGAAAATTGAATATTGAAACGCACACTGCGTTTCGCACCCCCTTATGGAAGATCACTGTGAAATAAGAGCCACGTATGCTGTTGTGTTTCGGGATAAGGGATGCCAGAGCTCATTACCCTATCCCTTCCTAATCCGTTTATCCTTAATCCTGCTATACTCAGAAAAGCACTTACAGTACGTGTGGCGTTTCTTGTGTTATAGGCGACGGTAGCCACCTACCATCAATTGGACTGTCAGCCCGTCTGTCGACTTTGATATAGACAAAAAAATTCAATTTTTATTATTCATATTTTTCGAAATTTCAGGTACTTCATCACTCAGCCGTAGGACGTTTACTGCTGGAAACAGGTCTTCCACATAATTGCCACTGTTTTGTATCGAAACAGCAGTTTGTATCAAAATAAGTATTACGAGTATTACATATAATTGCATCATCCTTTTTTTGTAGTTCAACAAAAAACTCTTTCTCTCTGCATCAATGGCAATGTTTTGTAGATTCATTAAAAAAATTGCAACACTGTTTCTCATTTTAACATGTTTGATAATATTATCATTTTTATTCGAAAAAAGCACAAGCCCTCATTGTACTGAATTACAATAAAACGTTTGTCTTAAACGTTTTGATAAGACTTAATATGAAGTTGTGATCGAACTATTTAATTTGTTGGTTCGAATGCGAACGAGCTATCTAGGGGACGATTAGACAAATAAAATCGCGGTAAATAACCGAGCACGCGTTTCGATTGGCCGGTGCCGTGCGCCCGCGCATCTGTTTAACGAATTACGCCTCGTTCCAATTCTGAAACGCGTACGTTGACGCCGTGAACGTGAATCAGTTTTGATACGCGTGGTAGTCTAATACAAATTTCACCTATTGGACTTAATAGTTTGGCTGCAGTTATATTATAGATTGTTTAGGTATTAGTTTTTCATGCTAGGAACCGTCTTTAATCTATTGGAGGCGATTAAAACTTTATGATAAACGTGCATGTTTATGATTTTTATGTTAATAATCACTTTATGATCATGGTCGCTATAGTAATTAAATTTTATTAAGACAGACAAAAGAAGTTGTTGCGTAAACCTATCTATCTATTCGTTTGTTTCGCTAAAACTTAGAACGGCTGGACCGATTTTAATTGTGTCTTCACTTATGGATAGAGGGATAATCAGGGAAGGCTTGTAAAAACATAATTAGGTTGTATTGTTATATATAAAAACCCGTGAAAAATTATCTAACTGATGATAAAAACCGCATCAAAATCCATTGCGTGGATCAGGAGGAATCAACGGTCAGACATAGAGACGCGAAAAGCTACCTACTTTAAATTATACTATGTAAAGGAGTAGGTATCCACTTGAATAATGACAACCGTTGTGATAAGAATTATAAGATAGATCTGGGTTAGCTAATTGTAAGGAGGCGTAATGAGTGTATCTCATTTTTGGTCACAGGACGGCGCCTCTGCCAGATTTTTGGTCATTTTTATTAATTTTTGGTCTTTTGTAAGTTGTTTAATAACAAGAAATAGTCAATAGTCGCTTGCTTTGCTTGCTTGCTTTAATTGAGTCTAGTGCCTTATGAGTGCCTTACATGTCTATCTTTCTGCATAAAATAAAATAAGGTCGCTGTCCTCCTCAGTCTGTTTCTCCGCTGACATTTCCACGTCTTCTAAACCACCTAACGGATTTTTATAAAGTATATACCAATCGAAAGAGCGAAAACGAGCAGGGTTTGTTTATATAACGTGCGAAGACACGTCGGGTCGCTATATATTAGTAAGAATAGTCTTATAATATTCATATTTTATTAAATATGGCGTGAGTTAATTTTGCACCTCGCAGGAATGCGATGATTAAAATGATTTTAATATTTAAAGTATTTGTTTAATTAAATATTGCTTAAATAAACAATATAATCTCTACGTCACGTACGTAAATAACAAATATGAAAAATTACGTCTCACGTTGTTTGACGCAAATGAACTAAACTACTGAACCGATTTTGATAAAACTTCGTAACTATGTGTAATTTGGTCCAACTTAAAAGATAGCATAGTTTTTATTTTGAACCCGGGCGAAGCCGGGAGCGTGTAGCTAGTATAGTATAATTTAAATAAACAATATTTGAATCAGGGGCATCTGAAGGCAGGCGGCAACTCGCGCGCGTATAGTTAGAACCTGATTATTTCTTTCATTACACATATAGGTAATTAATGTAGCTGTTAGGTGAAAATATTAACTGTATGGCGTATGTTTATTTACACTCTTAAACGTTATGATCATGTTACATTGCTCTTAATTATCTTGCGGCTTTGATCATTGGAAACCTGAAGATGTATATTAGAGCGACCGTCAACATTAAGGAATATGATGTTTATCAAGTACAATTATTTTTTATGTACAAATTGTACACTGAACAATATTTAATTTTTTGGTTTATAAAGTAAGGTCTTGGCCCATTTGATGGTCGGTGGCGAACATTTGCTTATAAACACACTAGCGACCCGCACTGACTTTGAATGGGTGCATTTTATATTTAGGTATACAAACCTTCCTAACTCAGATCAGTTAAGGCGTGAAAGCGTAACAAACAAAAAAAAGCGTAAAAAACAAAACAACACTTTCGTATACTATAATATTAGTTAGTATTATAGATTAAGCGGTTATTACACTTTACAATTTGAAGGATTCCAATTTACGAAATTGGAAAGTGTAATCGCAGTTAGAACAGATTGGATCCAATTTAGATTTTATCTATTTTCAATTCTATTTCTTCGATTTAGAAATCAATTTAGTGTAATGTGATCACTAGTTCACTGCTTAGGTACCTAAATTGGAATCCTTCAAATTGTAAAGTGTGATAACCGCTTTAGCTAGAAGATTAATTAGCAAGAGATTAGGTACAAAAACAACACTAGTGTGAATGGAAGCTTGCTGTCGACCTTGACAGAATAAAGCTTAAAGGACAAGGTAGATACAGAATAACATGTGATTTTTAGGGTTTTTATACCTTATATTATACTATATCCTCCGTATAAGTTGCACTGTTTCTTCCACGTGTTTATAAACAAATCGTATGTTCCGGCCTCTAATTTTCCCAGCCGAACGCGACGAGTCTGCCGCCCGGCATTAGCGCGAGTACGTAACATACGCATTGAAACAGGGAACGCAGCCATAATTCTATAATTAACTTGCTTCCACATTTAACCTACCTGTTTGGTTAATATCATTCGTGTTTTGGGCGAAATTCTACATGTTAACTAAGGCCAAACTAGGCGCGGAAATTCTGGAAATACCTTGTGTATATAGTTTGTCCGTTGAGGGTTTTAACAAGTATTTATAAGCCCATTTCCCTAATATGTCGGCAGCGCACACGCAGGTGCAGGTGGACGGTCGCCACCTACAATCAAGTGGACCGACAGCCTGTCTGAAGACCTAAATGAAATATGGTCTTCCTTTTTTACTGCTCGTGATAGTTTTTACTGTTCGTAATAATAACGTAACGTAATGCTTAAACTTTATAACGCACGTAATAAATTTATAGTTTGCAGACTGAATTGTTTTCGGCATTTTATCATGAAATCCTCGCATTGATAGTGTTTTAATTTTTTTTAGAGCTGTTTTTATACGATGTCCTGACAACATTGTATGCAAAATTTCATTATGATCGGTTGAGTAGTTATTAAAAAGTAACAAACAAGCAGTCACTTTCGCATTTATATATTAACCCTTCCTCGTCTATCGCTATTTCCTTTAGTGAAATTCCATTATTTCCATTTAGAATAAGTTAGCGGATATACAGACAGAAGCCATGAACGACTTTATTTTACAATATGTATAGATAGGGCGTTGCAGTTGCCAACTGTTATTGCAGTTTGGCACTGTCTAGAAACATTTAATAAATAAATTAGCAAAAATCAAAATACCTATGTATTACGAGTGATGACTAGTTAAGACTTTAAACAGGAAGAAGTCTCTTTTAGAAGTTGTAAGGGCAGATTGAGCAATGGTAGTAACAAAGAACAGAATCTGAACTTCGGTGAAATAAAATTACGTGTGCTGTTGTGTTTGGTTAACCTTTTTTTTTTTTTTTAACGTTGGGAAATCCTCTTGGATACCCGGCAGTGTAGGGGACACTGCGGGGTTATGCCGGATTCCTACCGGCTAAAACCCAACGACTCTTTCGATCGCGGCCGTTGATGGGCGGGGTCGTGGGGACGTTGTTACACGACTTCGGCGCCCCGCCACGGCTATCCAGCGCGGGGAGGCCTGTGCTCCCGTGTTTGGTTAACCTAGTAAGGTATTTCATTTCAGAGCCTATTTCCCTGCCAAATCTCTATACCTTGTTTTTTTTCGTAGTTAATACTAAAAGAGAATCTTTTTTAGTATCAAGCCGTTTTTGCGTGAAAGAGTAACAAATATCCATCCATCCATCCTCGCAAACTTTCGCATTTATATTACACTAGCTGTTGCACGAGACTTTACCCGCGTAACTTTATAAAATATAGCCTATATTACAAGCTTTCTATAGGTGAAATAATTTTCAAAATCAGTCCAGTAGTTTTTGATTTCATTCATTACAAACATAACAGATCAGTCTCTTTATAATATTAGTATTAATAATAATAGGATTATTATAATATTCGTTTTTGTTATATTATATCTGTATGTACATAAATATATGGATATTGAAATAAATATTATGAAAGAAGTTGGCGTACTCCTCTTTTATTTAATTGTTGCACAATTTAGATTTCGGTTTTACAATTAAGTGCTTATTGCTATTAAGTTATTCTTAGCATAATTTAAGGCTGTTTAGAAACAGGGGCACTGGAGTCGGTGTCAATGATCCCAAAAAACTCTCCCGGAAAAATAAATACTGTCGTATTACAAACATCTTTTTGTTTTGATGCGTTGTTTATAACGTATGCGACCAACTTTCTGTAGCATTACGTTATCAGATTTAATAAAAGGTGTATTGTACGTTATTTTATGTAACTTTATAATAAAATCTACACTATATACATACATATATCTATACTAATATTATAAAGACAGAAGATTTATATGTTTGTAATAAATAAACTTAAAAACTTAGAAAGCTATATCATCAGAGAGTAACATAGGCTATATGCAACAGCTAGTTATTAAATAAAGTTGCTGTCCGTCTTTGTTTGTCTCTCCGCTAACTTTTTCAAAGCCGCCAAATGATTTTGATAGGTACAGTTTTCACGTGGTTTTCACTAAGAGCGACAAACGAGGAAGGTTTGTGCAGTTAAAATTGTCAGAAAAAAATGCAGTCGGAAGCTCTTAATAAAAAGAAGGATTATGTAATATTTTTAGGAACCGGCATTCCTACAAAACGATGGTCATAGCAATTCAATATACAGTAGTACCCAACTGACATGGCTTACCGGCTGCGCAGAAGACGAATTTTCAAAACATGGGAATTGCTATCAACCAATCCACACACTTCGCGGTTTTTTCCAGTACTGCTATTGGTCGCCAGCTGCCGCCATGTTGGCGTGCGCCGCTTGGCATTTTCCGCGAGTGCGCGCGCATTGTAAAATTAACCTTACAGTTGATTTTATATATCTAAGTTTAATTGTAAGTTTTAAGCTTTCTTCGTTAATCGTCGGAACCGACTTTCATTTATGCGTGAACGAAGTAAAAAATCAAGTGTGTACTGTACAAAAAATTAACATAACCACCCCAGAGTTAAATGTACTGACTTTTCCTTTCAGCACCCGTCCATTACTGGACGTTGGTGACGTTGGTTAGTAAACTTATCATTGCCAACTTTAAAAAAAAAGGCAAAATTGAAATCATTCCGAAAATTCTATGCGAAAACCAAAAGTAGCGTTTTAAAAAATTTATGCCTCTCTCGTTTGTAAATTGTACGGACAATAATAATTTTTGAAAGGGTTCGTTCGATTTTGAAGGAACTTCTGTTAAAAAGTAGAGTATGTTTCAAACCATAAATCTAAACTACATTTTATGTAGAAAGTGTTTAACCTCTACGGATAATGCATGAAAAATTTGTGCGGCGATATATTGGTATCGATATCCACATCATTTAAAATAGACATAAAAGTTTATAATATTATTTGTTATTTTTTTTATTAAATACATAATATAATTTTTAATTATTTATCCCCGTAAACTAACTGTTTATTAGTTACTATGATCCGAATTGCTTTTGTATAAGTATTTCACACCCAATTCTTAATTACTTATTAAGTTATTAAGTTTACGCCGACAATACTGCAAACACATGGTACTTAATATAATAATAATAATAATTTAAAAACAATATTTAAAGTAAAACAAATATTTAAATAAAAATTCACTTCAAGTTATTTTTATTTAAACATTATTAGACAACTCTGATAGTGCCATTAAAATTTTTAAACCTTTCTAAATTATTTTATACTTCAATTATTTTATATGTATAATGTAATTAGAAAAATTTAAAAATCAAATTTCTTTTTAATAATAAAGATTTATTGAATAAATTTTTAATATTTACATCATAGCATCAAACACTAAATGTTTGCATCTAAATTTAGTATCTACTATATAGTTAGATGCAGTGTTAATTTTTTCGGTCAAGTTAATCACAAGTTTTTTTCCACTCGAGATTTATGAAAACAAAAGCAATAATATATTACCTGATCGGTGATATGATCGGAGGAACATGGGTATCGCCAGGACAGCAATGACTGCTTGGAGCTATCAGTTGTCCCGTACCATGAATGAAATTCAAGATTGAGCGCCGTCGGGGCCATAGCTACCATTAGAACTTCACCGTAATCACAAAAGAAAAATGTGTATCAATGAAAGATACTCTAAAACTGCACTGGTAATTCGATTTTTGAAAACAATACTGTTTTTGAAATAACGTGAACGCACGTCTCAGCCCATGTCAAAGCTAATGCGGCCGGGATGGTAGTATTTTTAGGTGCGCGTAGTTAGGCGGGATGCGCGGGCGCCGGCTTCACAATGACTAGCTGGCGGCGGTAGCGACCGCTCCTTAAGACGGGAGATGCAGGGATCGGGATGTGAAAAGGGACCACTGTAAAGTATCGATAAAATTTATTCAGCGTTAACAAAACACGCCACAGACTACTTTATTCCGCGTTCTAAACTTGGATATGTTATTTTATTTTGCATTGTGTAAAAGTCCCGATTTGTTTTATTCTGTTACTAGCTTTTGCACGCGACTTCACACGCGTAATGTAGCTTTCTGTAGATGAAAGAATTTTCAAAATCAGTCCAGTAGTTTTTGAGTTTATTCATTACAAACATACAAATCGTCTCTCTATTTTTATAATAGTAGTATAGATTTATTAATCCCAGACGGCCGTTGCAAAAAAGGTGTTATACGTTTGTCCTGCGTATCAGTGTATCGGATGGACCGATTTTGATGTTTTTTTTTGTTTATTTAAAAGTATCCATGATTGAGATGGTTCTTAGCTATAATTTATGTTCAGGCGTTTGAAGATCATCACCTAACTTCCTTATTGCCGAAGGTTCCACACTCACTTCCACAGGTTCGATTGATTTGAAATTTGATGTACCTGTTACTTCGGAGGTTTTTCCTTGACACGATAACCTTGACCTGATACGTATCAGGTCAACTTGTTTAATGTAATATGACATTCCCCGGTAAAACTTCAGTTTATGTTAAAAATACGTTTAAAACTTGAGAATATGATTTTCTAATATTCTATTGTACCAAAAAGTTCTAAGATTTCGAGTAAAAAAATAAAAGATCATCGGTTTATTTATTTATAAATAAGTAGAAAAAAGTAGAAAGTATTATAGAAAAAAGTAGAAAATTTACGATGGAGGTAAAAGGTCGGCAAGAGCGACGATCATCTTTACAAGTCGATCTGCCTCTCTTAAATTCAGCTACCGTTGGGTAAGTTTAGCAACCGTGGATTAAGGTAGACTTTGAGTCCCTAAAGTCAGCTGTAGTCACATAAAATTTCTTCAGAAGACATTTTTTTAAGGCAGATAATTATAGCACTTATCTCATTTTTTCCCTAATGAAACGTTTGTACCAAATCCTTTTACACAAGAATTAATGACGAATTAACATCAAAACGAAAAGATTAAAACAATTGAAATTTGGAATAAAAAGTTTATAATAACAGATAAAATTAAAAATAAAACTGCGACAAAAAAGGTTAATAACACTATGCAGTTCTAAAAACCTTTGATTCACCTCGTATTAATTTTAAGATATACATATATTGATGAAGAATCTGTACTAAAAATTAGAAGGGAGGCCTATTTATGTCAAGTAGTGGAAATCCAACGGCTGAGAAGATGATGATGACGATAGGGTTGGATCTGTACTGTCTGCAGCAGCTACACATACTCACATACATCAATATATGCGTTGTAAAGTAATTGCAAGTTGGTAATAAGTACAATGAATTGATTTTGTGGGAAGAAATGACGGAACTTCACATTGATATTTACATATTTATAATTATATATATTACACATATTTACAAATGAACAAACGCACGTATGGGCGCTTTTACATTATGTGTGGAGACGCACGATGGGCGTTTGTGGTGATGACGAGTGGCGAGTAAGCGCATGCTTTCTGTAGCAGTGTTGGAGGCCGACTGTCTGGACTGACTCTGGTTCCCGTGCTTCTTCATTTAAAAGAATGACACGGCAACTAAAAAGTAAATTCCCAAATAGGTCATTCAAAGGAGGTCGCCACAATTTTGTCGGGTATATGACAAATGAAAAACTTAGTGACGTCATTTTATCATAGTAACTACATTTGCCAATATTAGTTTCTTTTAATTTATAATTTTCTCAATTCACAAATAAATATCAATGGATGTAAATATAAATATAAATATATTATATGTATTATATTATATTAATATTGTAGCCTGTAACGCGTAACGTGTGACATGTGACATTTGATTTTACTCCCATAAATTTTCATACCCAGGGCTTATATATAAAAATCGATTCTTAAGGAGTAAACTCCAAAAAGTGTCTATTGATATTTTAACATGTGTGAATGAGTTTATCGATATGTCGATTATAGATCGATATCTGCGCGCTCGTACGTCCCAACACTAAACTCTAACATGTGGGCGCACCCGACCGCGCGCCGGGCACTCTGTGGAGAGTAATATTTTCGTACAGCCCCCCTACCATGGTAGAACAATCGCAATACTTGCACGTCGCCCGTTAAATAAATCACGGCATACAATTAATTAGATACACTCCGTCATTATGCTTCCTTTTTTTATGCATCTGACCTTTTCGGACAAAAAGCTCTTCCGGTACTAACACATAGATAAAAATTACTGACATACTTTAATCTAAGTGAAAGTATTGCATCATTTATGATTACATATTTAAAGAATCAACAAACCATTTTTTTTTCTACTATCTCAACGGATATCTCCTACATTTAATTTGTCAGTGCCCATAATCATATTAAAAACGCATTTAATTGAAGAAATTTAAATTTATATTATTATGGTCCGAAGAATAAAGCTAGTCTATATGGCTATTGTTCTTATTGTTATTAAGGGATATTATATCTTATTAAGGGATAATTAATCTTAAGGTTTAAAGAGTATGCCGATGTTTGCCCTATATGTGCGGGATGATTTACTTGCCATTACAATTTATAATTCAAAAAAAGTTTTATAATTAATAGCACTCTGCCACTTATGAAAAATGGAATGCCAGAGCCCCTTCTTAATTCTTTCTCTGCTGGACAGCGTAGGTAGACAATGAAAGGTCATTTAATTTTTTTACTACATTGCGAAGGTTGCACAGCACACTTCGGCTTTGCCTGAGTACAATTGGGGAAGTTAGTATACAAGACATTCCTATTGTTTTAATAAACCGTTTATTTAAGGGACCCTGACCCTAGTCGATGCTGATTCTCTAGGCCTAAACTGTCTAATGACTTACTTCTTTACATAATATAAAACAAAGCTCAATTACAGCCGTCTGTCGCTCTCTGTATGTACCTACGTTTAGGTCTTTTAAACTGCAAAAAAAGTTTTTACAAAAAAATTTCATCCCTGTGAAGCCGGGAGCGAATCGCTATATAATAATAAGGAATAAATAAAAAATAATACTTCAATATTTCGTTTCGTAGAATCTGTCACATACACCTAAGTGGCTGTTAAAATATTTGTCATTTTGGTTACAAAGTTTCATCAAAGTTTATTTAAACATTTCATTAGCCTGAAGAGGTTGTACTTACATGTGGCCATTGAAAATGTCATAGGAAGGACATTATAAATTTCTAGGAAATCGTTTAAAAATGCGCTCGCTGGGTTTGTTTTGCTCACTGGTTTTTGTTACAAAAAAAAAATCAGAACTGAAATAAAAAACAGTCGGAATTTGCAGTTCAACAAGAATTTAACACTGTCTGCCTTGTTGCCTTACTTGGCCGTACACTATCACTACTTAACATACTAGTACTACAGTTGAACTAATTCCACTTATCCATACCAGTGGGTTAATACCTTAGTACCTAGATGTAAGTGAAATGGGTTATTTTCTGTAAAGGAGCGATTAATGCTGTAAAACGGTATTCCCAATTTATGAAAGAGAAACGTAACGTTCTCTAGCAATGCCACAAGAAATTTGCTTTTACCTTTAAACTTAATGGCATATTATCTACTGTGACCTCTTTCACTATATAATAACACAAGCAATAACGGTTACTTAATAACACAAACAACGCCATAATATGGGTTACAAGTCCGTTGCCGACCATTTAAGAATAAAGGATGAGGGATAAGGGATGTGGAACGAATAGGGGAATAGACTCTAGGATCCCTTGTACCACCCCCCCTAGGTGGGCCACGACCTTGACGTGGTGGGGGGGCTTAACCCTCGCCAGTTCTTGGCGAGGGGACCAAGAAGGCCCACACCGTGCGCTCCGAGCGGGTTTGAGACACCAAGCCCGTAGCGGAGCGCACATCGGAGGTTCCCCTGGCAGCTTGCTGCCAGGGTTTTTGTTGAGGGTGGGCGGAACTTGTTCCGTCCTCTTCGGCGTTCTCCTGGCGACAGGGGCGGGATTGGTATCTCTCCCTCTGCCTTCTCGCCTCTGTCGCCAGGGGTTTTTTTTGTTGTTTTTATTTTTAGTTGGAGTTCAGGGGAACAGGGAGGCCATGGAGGGTGGCCCCTGGTCCCCTGCTCTAGTTGGCGGTTGGGCGGGACTTGTCCCGCCCTCTTTTTTTGACGGTGGGGGAGCCAATGGACATTGCGGTGTCCATTGAGTCCCCCATTAACATCTCGTAGACGGCCGGGCAGGAGAGGGCGGGCACCAGCCCGTCTTCAAATGTCCTAGGGGACCTGCGCACACAGTTGCTAGCTGTGTGTGCCTGCACGGGTCCCCTACGTCTGGGGATTGCTCGGGTGTCTCCGGGCAATCCCCCCAGTTGGCGTTACCCTAGCCAGCAATGGCTAGGTTGCCCGAGGGGGGTGGGTCGGAGCAGTTGGTTCGCCAGAGCCCGTCCACCCCTCACTCACGGGCGAGGAGACACCGGGGAGTTTTAGTGGGTAGGGGCAGTTCCGCCTGCTACGTGAGCAACGCGGAGTATACTGTCGACCCCCACATACCCCTGTCGCCTAGCAAGCGGCAGGGGATCAATAAAAGGATTTCTCCTCGACAAAAAAAAAAAAGGATCCCTTGTACCAAAACATAACACCACATACCTATAATGTATTATGTAATTATTATGTAGGTAATTATGTGGTCATAATAAAGTTATTATTATTTCATCATTCAATTGACTCCCGCTAAGAGTTTATCCCAGAAACATCGTATTTAAGAGGACAACACATTTCGGTCAAATCTGGATATGGTTCGTTAGAATCTTTCACTAAGTTCATTCAACAGAGCCACTATTGTGTGGCAGATTATTTGAAATATTAACCTACCGTTTTCGAAAGATAGCTTCTATCATTTATTAGGTGGTGATGTGTCGTTCTATATATTTTGATACGGGTTTAATACCGACGAGGGGCCTCGGTGAAGTCAATTAAAAAGTGTCATGCCATCCAATTGAGTTTATTATTGTTTTGTGTCAGTAACTAAGGCTTGCATCACATCATATTGCATTAAAATTACTCTTTTCAATTACATGTCAAAGTTGTATTTCATTTGAAAAGGCATAGATTTTTTAAAGCTATCATAGGTCGATCTTTTAAGGGGACGAACATTTCCCCATACTTGAGAAGAATTTAAAATCTATATCTATATCAATGTCTATATCTACATCTATATGAAAACCTACCAAATATAATTAAATAAAAATCGATAAAATTCTTATAATAAATAAGACTGTCAGCTAACATAAGTATCTAATATAAACTAAAGGCAAAAAGGAAAGGAAAAGAAAATATTAAATTTCAAAATTTGATAGTTGTGAAATTTGACAGTTCCGGTGACTTTTATTGTGTTTTATATAAACAATTTATTTCAATTAAAAAATTTGTTTTGCGGATTATCTTTATTTGTTGTATTGTTTCATGTGAGTAATTTTCTTATCTTATAAATATAATATATCGTTATTATTATATAGGTAATTATATCGTCTGAATATAGTTTTTAACTTCCTGTCGGCATCTGTGTTTCCGGAGCTCATATAACCCAAAAATTTTCATTGTTCGAGTGATTAGACATCTTCTGGTTGAGCTCGCTCCATAGCCAAGAGCACGTTGCAACTAATTTATTTTCTCCAAATTTTATACAAAAAATTTCCTCGTTGATTGCTCTTTCAAATAGTCAAAACCGCTGCAAAATCCATTGCATAGTTTAGGAGCAGCAATGGGATATACAGACAGACGACGCGGACAGCGACTTCAATTTATATTATTTATTTTTGTATACAATATGATTTAATTGTAATGGCAACTCTTGTAACCGTTTATTTGATGCCAAATGGATAAGATTTGATGGCAATAGTGCACTGCTGACCCTAATTGGTAGAATAATTATTTTAAGATAAAGAAACTTTTAGTTAAGATTTTTGGCTACGAATCATACTGCCTACTTGAAGTATGTTTTGCTGTATTACATGACATGACGTAACTTATGCACGGCGACTGTAATGCCGGATGCCGGAAGTGTTGTGTCGTCTGTTGCCGGCATGGACACTTCCGGCATTACCGTTCTGATGGGGTCACTATGTCGCCGGCCGCATGGTGCGGTCACTATACTACACAATTATGTTAACACAAGGAATTGCCCGCCTCTTATCAATAACCAGCTGGTGCCCACGACTTCGTCCGCGTTGAAAAATATTAAATAACCTATCCTGTGTCCCGTACGTCCAAATGTTTATCTACCAAATTTCATGAAAATCAGTTAATTCGTTTCAGAGTTATGGAGGAACATACATACATATAGAAAAATATTCTAAAAATCGTCAATTTAGTTTCAGTATCATGTATAGAGCCTATAAACACGATATCTCTGAAAACAAAGTAACTTACTCCATGACCGACCCTTACAGATTTATTATTAGTATTGATAAAGGAAAAATTATGTAGAAAAATTAATTTACCTAACTACTTTTATTTACTTTTCCAATGAAAGAAAGTTATAATTGGAAGCTATAAGCGTACCCACACCTACGCTGTATTATCCTTGGCAGCCAGAGGATTTGCGAGTATTGGTTTTGAGTTATTGAAATATTATAACCCCTTGCGGGTACTAATTGTGAATGTTTTGTGATAATCTTATGAATACATATACCATTGCAAAAGTTTCACAATAATCTACCTTTATTAAACTGTATCTTTGATTGACTTGATCGCTAAATTAGTAAATCTTAACTTTCTGTGAATTCAAACATAAAATACCTATACAACTTTTTACTTGTAAAAAGCAGATAAGACTGTGATCTAGATATAAAAATACAGGAAGCCTACATTGCTAACTATCAAAGTAATTGGGCAAAAATTACCTTACCGGCTCACCACCACGCATGTTTTTGCGGGAAGCGTTAAAATGTCGCCGACACTTTTCCGTTTCTAGTAAATTCTTGCACCATCCGTGGGCGAGTAAGCATGGTGTGAATTCGAAAAAAATACTATATATCCAATTAATTAAAACTAATTTATATTAGAAATAGAAAACAGAAATTAAGACAGAATTTGAATAATCATGCACTTTTATAGCGTAAACTTTTATAGTCTCAATAGAATGTCGGGGGTAATTTTATTATTTTTAATTATAGCTTGTGTAAAAAGTTTTAATTAAACAAAATGTTAATAAAAAAATTAATGTCTCAATTTACTCTAAAAATATAATTAAAATGAGAAAAATTAATGCATCATTTTAGCACCCCAACGAAAAAGCGTGCGAACAAAGCGTTAAAAATTAATGATTCGTTATTACGCAACAATGATTTACGACCTAGATTTTTATTGTTGTACACAACATTCATTATTTAGCTAAGAATTTAGTATTGTAATAATCGCAAAAGCTACATACTCAACAGTTCATAAAATGTACATTCCCCACAATACGAAGTGACAATTCAAAAAATAACTAATTCAAGTAGATATGTATAAAAAAGAATTAAAATGTATTTCGACTGACTATAATTGAACCATAGCTCCTAATGTGACTTAAGACAACTGACTATGGCGTAACTATTATTAAAAATTTTGAAAATCGGCGAGCATTTGCAGCATATATATGGTTTTCTTATGTTAATTAACAGACGAAGGTAGCCTTAAGTGGACCATCATATAAAGATGTGCCTGCCGTTCTTAACCTAACATAAAAAAGAATATCGTGTCGATCACATATGTCTTAATTGTCTTAGAATAAGAAATAGTTTTTATGTGTGGCAAGTTTTATCTAGGCTTGGTCGACACTATCCACTTTATCCTGATACATCATCATCATCTCAGCTGTAGGACACATACTGCTGAACATAGGCCTCCCCAATAACTCCCTCAACATACTTTCCTATAAGAAGTAATTTACAAAAAAAAAAACAATATAACTATTATACCTACAAATATATTATATATTAAAAATATTTGCACTAGTTCCAAATTTGATTAATATGAAAGTTTTTATAGACAATACAGCCGTCCGTTTTCCTCTACAAGTTCAACAAGCATTTATACTTACATCTTACTTATTTGTAACTTAGTATGGTAGCATAACGATATTGTTTTGAAACCTTTTTTGCTGCAGGAAGTTATGGCATAAATAACAGCTCATATTCAGGCCTTTAACAGTCAATACATTGTTAACCAACTTTGTTGCTGTAGACGTATAAAAAAAAACAAAGGATTGATTTAGTTACATATTCGAAATTTAATTTATACGAAAATACGGTGTTAACCATTTCATTTGCGTCTAATTTGAGTGGTTTATGTTCGAAAACATTATTAACGCTAAACTGTGCTTAACTAACAAACGTTAAACTACGCCAGTTTTTTAACAAAACATTGTTAGAAAACATAAAATAGGGGCGTGGCCTAAATGTTTTGTGGATTAAAAAAAAAAAAAAAAACACTCAAAACGTCTTCGTCGTCGGAGCTCATAAAACAAAAATGTTAAGACTTGTTAGAAAAATTTATTACTATTTATCTTATAGATGCAATCAAAATATAAACGCTGTTTTAGCAACAAAATTATAACTATAGTTGTGTTTATGGTTAGTTAGTGCTTAATTTGTTATAGCTTCAAGTATCTACTTTAGGCTTTATTTTTTTGAGAAATAATAAAAGTACTTAAACGTTTATTTCACACCGTTGTTACTTTTTTCTTTTATAATAATATTTTATTCAACATTATTTAAATCCTATGGCTGTCATTTATTTTGACGAGCACGTTGCTCGAGTGGTTAGGGTGCTTGCCTTAACGCTCTGTTCCCGTGTTCGATTCCCGGCAGGGTCAACTTTTGAAATGAACTTTTCAAACTTGATCTGGATCTGGAAAGTAGGGGCAGGGCACACTGCGTTTGGCAGTCATTTGGCCAGCCTATCTGGCGGCACAAACCACCCCATACTAGACCACAGTGAAATAACAGACCTTTGTCTAAACAATTTTACCTAATCCAGGCTCTATCTAGTTGACTGGCAGCATCGATGACTGGCGGCCTATCTGCTGCCCTATATCATTTAAAATTAGTAAGATACATTATCATTCTCACATTATTAGTAGGTACTGAATTAATAAAATACAATGAGTAAACTTGAAATAACCGTTGGTGCTGCGTAGCACATTTTGCAATTCGATATTAAGAATTACACTTAATGCTAACATTGTGTTGTTTTGATTTCTCAACTATGTAACTCTATCCTTTGTTAAGGGAACGTATAAACACGTACGGCTTCTCAGAATTATTGCAACAATAAAATCCCGATAGTGTTCAGAGAAGTCTGCATCGGCGTTTTTAGACTGTGAGAAATAAATGTTGTTTTTTAATCGAGGCTCCATTTGGTTTCATTAAGTTTGTTAAATATGCAAACCTACTCGCATACCAACTATATCATGTGTGTTCGCATGCGTGATGCGTCATAGTAAAAGAAATAGTTAATATGTATTGTACAAAACGTAATTATGATTTATTATATAATATACTAGCTGTTGCACGCGACTTAGTTTATAAAATATAGCCTAGGTTACTCGCAGTAAATGCGGTTTCTATAGGTGAAAGAATTTTTAAAATCGGTCCAGTAGTTTCGGAGCCTATTCAATTCAAACAAACAAATAACAATATCCCTCTTTATAATATTAGTATAGATAAACCTTCAATGAAAAAATATCTAACTGATGGTGAGAACCGCATCAAATTCCGTTGAGTGGTTTAGGAGGAGTTTCATTATACTATATAAGTTTAATATTGAATATTTTATCATTTAAAACTAACTAACTAGATCTAAGTATATCAATGTTTCCCTAGGTTTCAGTCTAGGTTAAAGTAATTTGCGAACAACGGTGGTTATATGATGAAGTGTTTAGATAACGATCACAAATGGGCTGCGGTCAATGTACCTACTTGCGCGTGATATAACTTGCTTTGATATTTAAATAGTGATTTCCCTGCGACTTTGTCTGATTTTTATAATAACCAGATAGAAGGGTGTATTCGAATTGAACGTTTTGTCAAAATTTCAAACAAATCCGTTAAGAATTTTCTAAGCCCAATGGCTTAGGGCTTAGACTATGCCAATTCTATGTAAATCTAAAACGTAGTATCGTCTTTTACCTAATATAGGTAAAAGGTATTTTACAATAATAATATAGGTAATTTACCACACTAGCAATAATATGTCCCAAAAATAGATAGTAAGTTTTGAACAGCAAGGTTTTGAATCAAAAAAAGTTTTTCCTTTTAATCGAATGAATTTTTTTGGTCGACATGTAGGCTTATGGTCAACATGGTGGTAGGTGGCTACCGTCGCCTATGACACAAGCAACGCCATAGGTGCTGAGTGTGCTGCCGACCATAGAAGGAATAAGGATAATGGATAAGAAAGGGATAGGGTAACACCATAATCACCGTTAATTAAGGCTCCGTATTACTTATCGGATTATACATACCTATTATAGTGAGTCTAGAAGCTTTTATTATGATACCAGTGTCCTGTCGGTTCACGAAACATTTTCCCAAACCGTTTGTATCACTAGTGGGGGGTACCACTGTTATGCCATCATGATACTACTGAACATAGATTTGCTCAGTGTAAAGCGCTTATCACACTTTACAATTTGAAGGATGCCAATTTAGGAAATTGGAAAGTGTAATCGCAGTTAGAACAGATTGGATCCAATTTAGATTTTATCTATTTTCAATTCTATGTCTTCGATTTAGAAATCAATTTAGTGTAATGTGATCACCAGTTCACTGCTTAGGTATCTAAATTGGATTCCTTCAAATTGTAAAGTGTGATAACCTCTTTAAGGTGCTGTTATCAAAAATAACAAACAAAACAATTTGTCAAATAAAATATGTATTTTTTCATCCATGATAAACAATCAATTGTCATACATGGTGAGAAATGCTATAAGCCAAAACAAATACGTAGGTACGTCTCTTTTTGAAGTACATTGGCGCGTTCGTGTGATTCATATAGTTGTGTTGCTTAATTCAAATGCCAAGTATTTCTTTATAACTTATGTGGATCCGGATTAGACGGTAATATATCATACAATATTGCGACAACTAACGTCTATTAACTTTTCGCGAAATTTAGTTTAGAATGAAAATATTTTTCTACATAACACGTAAGTACCAACAACTACTTATATATGTACTTACTTTTATCTACCGTATACTTAATATATATAATGGTTTATGGGTACTAATTTTCAAAAACGTTCAATACGTTTTTAATTTAACTGGACATCTAATAAAATAAGTAATTGAATAAAAAGTCATATAAACAATAATTAAAACATTTGTTTTCACATTACGAATTTTTTAAATTTTTTTTTGGTGCATGATAATAGGGAGTTTGCTTGATTTGTGAGATATCTGCTTATTTATCCGAGCTTAAAAGTTTTTTAATAATTACTAGTAATCTGTCCTCAGCTTCACACGGATGTATATTTCTTCAAATTATAAACCTACACACAAATGTTCCTCATTTATCGCTCTTTCCATTAGTGAAAAATGTATCAAATTCATTGGGTGGTTCAGAAGAAATTACCGGAGAAACAGACAGAGGCAGACGGCTATTTTATTTTAAACTAGCTGTTGCACGCGACTTCGCCCGCATGACTTTATAAAATATAGCCCAAGTTACTCGCTGATAATGTAGCTTTCTTAGGCGATAGAATTTTACTTTTTGAAAGTGGGTACTTTTTGAGTTTATTCATTACAAACTAACAAATCTTCTCTCTTTATAATATCCGTACAGACTAGATGGTGTTCGCGTTTCGCCTGCGTTGAAAAATATACCACTTGAAAAAATATCTGGCATCTATAGATATCGCTGTGACGACGGTGGCGCCGCCACCACGTAATGTAAGCGTCCGCTGAAAAACGGATTTTTGAAAATTTCAACTGCGCGCACGAAGTCGGGAGCGGGTAGCCAGTTAGCTCATAAAGTTGCACCCCATTAGGCCGGTTGCACATTTCTTTAGGCTGGCCCTCCCCTTCCTTGACCGCGACCGCACGCGACCGTTCATTGACCTGTCGTCTCGCCTGATCACGTGATTCGACACCCCTTCTTTTTCCGCACCTATTTTGTAAGCTTTTCATTTATTGTTACGCAAGTGAATTTCCCGATTTCGATCTTGGAAATAGTGTGGCGTGTCACCCACCTACACTATTTTTGAATAGTCCGACGTATCGTCCAGAGATAATCATTTAATACTACTGTTAAGGCGCGTAGTCATGCTAAACTGCAAAAGAGACTTACATTTGAAGGCATAGATCTCATAAAAAAGTAGTTGGAATAATCTGGTAAAAATATTATATACTAGCTGGTACCCACGACTTCGTCCGCGTTGAAAAATATTAAATAGTCTATCCTGCGTCCCGTACGTCCAAATGTTTATCTACCAAGTTTCATGAAAATCAGTTAATTCGTTTCAGAGTTATGGAGGAACATACATACATACAGAAGAAAAATCTAAAAATCATCAATTTAGTTTCAGTATCATCTATAGAGCCTATTATATAAATACGATATCTCTGAAAATAAAGTAACTTACTCCACGACCGACCCTTACAGATTTATTATTAGTATTGATGATGTATATAGTCAAGAAAAAAAAAAGTTCATTTTTCTATTATTGTTTTTATTTTTATCTGAAAAGTAAAATTTAATGTACCTAACATTTATTTTTTGCAAGAAATTTCTTCCAACTTCTAAACCCTTGAACCGAATTTAATGATTTTTTTCACAATATTATAGCTAGGTAATTTAATTAAAAATAAATAAATAAATAATCTTCCTCGTTATATTAGTTATAGTGCGGAGATATGTATGTATCTATAGATAAATATATAAGATACAGAAGCGAATGTCTTCACATATATCTATAGATATGTAAAAGTATTCGTACATGTCTTGAACTAGAATCTTTATGTCATATGACATACTTTGGATATACAACTACATACTAGTAAAACGTAACTGTCTTTGTCAAGTATTTTTGAGGCCAATACGAAAAATTGATACAATTTCATTCGTTCAATGTTCCTTATTAAAAAAAATATATGACAGCCTCGCCTTGAATCCGTGTTAATTTTTAATTTCCATTCGCCGTGTGTCCTACTTTAACCGTCATAACTATATTTAGACGTATTTAAAAAATGTAGAATAGAATAATAGAAGAAAGAAACCTTTTAAAAGAGACTTTACGTTCCCTTTTACTGTAATGTTATCAAAGTCCCCTAACAATAATATTATTTGCTTATTTGCTTCAAATGCCTTCAAACGTTAAATTAAATTAAATTAAATTAAATTAAATTCAAACGTTAATTGTTTTAAATAACTTTAAAATAATACTTAATAGTAAGATGTGCCATTGTCAGAGTTCAAATTCTTTTCAAAAATTTTCGAAATTTTCTTATGATCCAAATTTTTTCAAAGTTCGAGTGAATAGGCATTTTCTGGCTCACTCCATCACAGGCCTCATCTTCGCTACACGGTTGGATGCTGGCCAAGAGCAAACCCATCTGTCATAAATAATAATAATAAAGAAACATATAAATCGGTTATGTGGCTCAGCTACGACAGCTACGACACGATTCTCTTAAATTTCTCTCATAGTGAATTACTCTTTAGTCTGTGAGTCATTACAAACAGGACGCATTTGTTGGAAACTTTCTTCAATATCAATATTGTAAAATAAAGTCGCTTCCGCCTCGGTCTGTTTGTCCGCTAACTTCTAAATCACCCAACGAATTCTGATATGGTTGTCACTATTAATGCAAAGAGCGACAATGGAGAGATTTGCATTCTGTATTCTATATCACTCACCAATACATATATAATTATATAAAGGAGATAAAAATATAGGTATAGAATTATTAACTTAAAATTCCTAACTAATGTTTCCTTTTGAATAGTCTCTTCATAGTATCTACGATCAATCTTTAAGGCCTCTGTACATTTTTGTACTGTCAACCTGATTGTTTCGTGTCTACCCTCGTTGAAGTTCATTCGATGTTCCCGTGCTGTATTTGATTTATAAGTGACATTACTACTTGTTTCTTTCCTTTAAAATCGTAACCCTATAGCTGTGTGCGTTAGGTCAGCACGCCTACTTAAAAAAATGTCTGTCTTAACAAGCTATAGTTAAAAATTATAGATCCCGATTTTCTATTGAGCCAAAACACGCTATATCTGCTGTAAATTGCTAAGGAGTTGGTTATCCGCAGACTACTTGATGCTGCAGCATCAGGTCAAGGTTACCGTGTCATGGAATTACCACTAAAGTAAGAGTAGGTATACCAAAATTCACATTGTCAGTCGAATATGTGAATCCCTTAGTAAAATCCATAACATCAACTCTGGGCTGATAGTCTTCAATCTTCAACTTCAAAACTTCTGTCTTTGTTACTTTTTATTGATAAGACTAAAATTGAATAACCACTAATAAAGTAAAACACTAGTTTAAAATAAAAGAGAAAATGGTACTGAACTTTTTTGATTTTACCTACACATGTACAGATAATTAAAAATGTTTCGATATACATTCCTATATTGAAATAATACAAATATTGTTTTTTAAATAATAATATTTCATTAACGGTCACACCAGCGTCACGTACTGCGCCCTGTCAGCCTCGTTTTACGTAGTCTACGTTTTGACGCGTTCGTAGCACACCGCCCGCAAAGCCTGCTACGCCGTAGCACAATAAATTCGTAATACCAAAAAGTGTATACTTTCTACTGCTTTTGAAATTAGAAGTCGATTTTGTTTTTATTATTTATATATTATATTTGCTATTATTGTATGTTAATAATAATATAAAAAGGATGTATTCAATGAATTTTTCAAACGGAAATCACATCGGCATGCGGTAAGCTTGACACAAATCATATTTTTTACGATACCGAATGCCTTGTTTGTATTATTTACGACATCAGATAATTTCTTTACGATTCTATTCAAGTAATCGTGTACTATTCTCTTTTTGTCTTCGATAAATAAACTTATGATAAACTTTATTTGTAAACTTATAACTGAAAACTGTGCAGTTCCCTCCAAGCATTAAGTGAAATGTTTCATTTTCTCTTAATAGGCTTAAGTTATAAGTAAATTTTTGTTATAATAATAATGTTTTATTTATACTTATAAAATTGTTTATCCTGACTGACTATCAACGCACAGCCAAAATTTATAAAATAATGTTATTAAATAAGCATCCGCTAAAAAAAGTATTTTTGAAAATTTCAACTTCGAGCAAAGAAGGGGGTGTGGTCGCTCTAAAGTAGTTTTTCTCTTCTGTCTGTTTATTCGTTAACTTCTTCTAAGCCATCCAACGGATTTTGATAAGGTTTTTAATAATAGAAATATCGATTAAAGGAGAAGATTTGTGTAGGTATATAATTTTCAGAAAAAAATTAATTGCTGCGCTGATGGTATTTTATGTATTCCTTTTAAAAATTATACACCTTCTAATTATAACTTTAAAAGTGTTTATTTTATATGTACATACATGCTAGGATTCATTCGTGTCTCTTTCTATGTATCAGGATTATCAGCGCGTTCACCTTTGGTGCTATTTTTTTACAGCCGACGACGCTACGCATAGCTAGATACAACTAGATCGTCAACTTGCCTGCCGATCTTGATCTTAAAATTGTAATTAATTAAATAGTACGTTATGCTAAAACTCTCCGTAGCAAAATTTAAAAATATATGTATAAAAAATAAGTATAAAAGTATTAGGAGGGAACTAAGTAAGTGGTAAAAATAATAATAAATGAACGCTTTTCGCGTCAGGCTGTCTGGCCGCCTGGCCGCAATAACCACCCCTTTTATGAAAGACCACAGTGAAGTCACAGCAAATGTGCTGTTGTCTTTCAAAGACAGTAAGGGATCACAGAGCCCCATTTCTCTATCAGCCCCTGTGGCGTTGCTTATGTTAATTAAGCGGTGGTAGCCATCCACCATCAAGTCGACCGTCAGCCTGTCTGACGACCTTTACATCTAAAGAAAATAAACAAACTGGTAAAAATAATAGCAGATATTTTTTAAAGTTATTTACATAACATGTGATTTGAACTTTGGATGTCGGTTAATTTCGATAGAAGACAAATGGTTTACGAGTGTACAAAGATATTGATTAGCAATTGCAATGTCACCGCTACAAATCGTCGAAGGCACGCCAACCTTCTATTTATTATTTTCTCTTTCAAAATATGTACTCGTATATATATACGAAAGTTGAATTGTAAAAACAACTTTTAATCCCTTGGTTTACAGTCAATAACTGTATTTTTAAAGCACACAGTCATATTATGATATTTGAATTGGTCATCTTAATTTTAATTTTTTTACAATATGAATTTAAGAAAAAAAAACAACAGATAAAGCAGGGCAAGGTCCAAGCTACCGGTGGTTGGAGCTGCAAAGTGAGGAACCCCCTGACGATAATTGCCGTGTCAAGAAGTACCGCCTTCTGTATCTGTCCATCTAGGGCAAGGCTCTTGAGGTGTTGTGTTGGTCGAGGCTCTTCGCTATAAGACCGTTCCCCGAGACGACTATCGGGACGATGATTTTCGAATCGACAACCCACATGGCGGTCACCACGTGAGCCAAGTCTATATCTTGTCTTTTTTCGGCTTTCACGAGTTTATCTATTTTGTCTTATACTTACTAGCTGTTACACGCAACTTCGCCCGCCTAACTTTATATATTAATATAGCCTATGTTACTCGCTAATAACGTAGATTTCTATAGGTGAAAGACTTTCTAAAACCGCTCCAGTAGTTTTTGAGTTTATTCATTACAAACATACGAATCTTCTCTCTTTAATTTCCGACTTTTCCCGTGGCTTTTCCAAAAAAATTATTTCATGTAAACATTGTCTTGACAATTTCGAACACAACAAAATAAAAATCAACAAAATCAGTCGTGACGTTCTTAGGTGATGCTCCGTCATTTTTATTTAAATAGATGGATAACAAAGAGAAATTCAAGCAATAAATTTCCCAATAATTACAAATACAGGGAAATAAAGTGATTCCGTGAACAGAGGGGAGCGACGATATTATTATACCGTGCTCTAACCAACAACCATTCGTGTTCTTGAAAAAACTTTGGCGACATCCGGTCGCGGTATTCCTATTATAAAAAATAATATCTAGAATACGAAGTTTGAATTAAGGAAAAACAAATAAAACATAGCATGCAATAGAGCTGTGTCTGGTCTGTGAAAGTGTTAAATGAAAATTTCAAACTTTAACAACTTCAACTTCAATTTAACATTTCAATTTAACAACTTCAATTTCATAATTAAATTATTAAAATTTTAAACACACGCCCTATTGAGCCCAAAAACACTATATTATTATCTGCTTTAAGTTGCAAGATGTCCCGCAGACTATTTGATGCTGCAGCAATCATATCAAGATTACCATGTTATGGAAATATCACCGAAGTAACAGAAAGTAACAGAACAGATCGTTGAGGCATGCACTCTAACTAAACACTAATCCAACGGGCTCGTCAATTTATATTTTGACTCTAGTTTTATACGCGAAATTTTCTTTAGTATTCCGACATTGACTGGTTATGGCGTGAAAAGGTAATAGACAGACAGAGTTACTTTTACATTTATATTATTAGTATGGAAGTATGGACAGTATAAGTCGGTTAATATATACACTATAACGAACAGTTATGTTATAAAATTAATATGTCACAATGAATTATCAACTATTTATTATAAAGTGACAAGATCAAATATTGACTATAGGTGTTGTATGCTCAATCGGTCAAAATGAATGTACAATTTTCAATGTCGCTTTTGTAGCGACAACTGAAATATGTATAAACTCGTGCCTTTTATAGGTTTATACGTCATTCGGTTTCGTGCAGATAATTTGTGTCAACAGAGTCAATGTCAACCCACCAGAATTATTGTCTAGTAATAGGTACCTACATTAATTATGAATTAAATTGTTTATACAGCGTTTACGAGGTGAGTTGGATTACGGTGTATTCAATCAATCTTTAAAACGTCTGAATCACGAAACTAGTGACCCGCTCACGGCTTCACTCGAAGTGCAATTTTTATATACATATACAAAGCTTCCCTGGTTATACCTCTTTACAACTTAAAGGTGAAAACAGAATTAAAGTCAGTCTAGCCATTCTCGAGTTTTTGCGAGAGTAAAGCACGGGGCGATTGATTTTCAACCGACTTCAAAAAAGGAGGAGGTTCTCAATTTGACTATTGGTTTTTTTTAAATAGTTGTTACGCAATTATTTCGCCAATTATGAATTGATTTTGATGACTCTTTTTTTGTTTGGTAGGTCATACTTCAGGGGTGGTCCCATATAAATTTTATCGAAATTGATTCAGCGCATTAAAAATATATATATATATATATATATATTTGTTACGCAATTATTTCGCCAATTATTAATTGGTTTTGAGGATTCTTTTTTTTGTTAGGAGTGGTCCCATATAAATTGCATCCGTGCGAAGCTTGGAGTGGATCGTTAGTTGATTATATAAAGAAACAAATGAGAAAAGTTTATACAAACCTTGTACGTATTATATGTAGGTATGTGCTTTAAGTCTATTAAGGTCTCCTTTATACCAAGGTTGACAATTTCGTCATTAAACTCCATGGCACCTACGTCATTTGGTAATATGTACTTAGACTTAGTTGTTGTTAGTCAACTTTTGATGCCAATCGTTGACTCACACGTCCATATCAGTCAATTTAATAAAAAATGTGATGTACACAATATAAATACTAAGTTTAAAAATGATTTAGATTTACATAAGATGCGACTCCACAAGATAAGTAATTCTTTTATGGGTCCATGTATACGGTTTTATAATAAACTGCCTATGATGATCAGAGAAGGCTCTTATTATACATTGCCAGTATAATTTAATAGTTATTTATTTATTTTCGTATTACAAAGATCCATATTGGCTAGTAACAATTAAAAATTTATAACATACTATAGTTGTGCCCTAGGTTTCGCCCAACTATTCTTCGCAAGAATACCTGTATCTATTGACGATTTGAAACTAAATGTATCTCTACATATTTATAATTAAAAAAAACCTATTATGACCTAGTTCCTTTATATCTAACTCTTTATCGTAAAAGATCCAGCATTCCCCATAATATTAGACGTTTAGACGACGGTAACCTATCTATTGTATGTTCCTTTTCTAAGTTTTCTTAAAGGAACTTAGAATCACAACATCCATATTAAATTTAAGATAAATAGAAACCCCTAGGGTATATAGTCTGTCTGAATTTAGACTAAAATATGGTCTACTATGGATTCCTATACCTACGAGAGTTCCTCTAAGAGCACATACATATTCGTTCTTATAGCTAGGCTATACGAGTTCCTCTAAGAGCACATATTCGTTCTTATAGCTAGACTATACGAGTTCCTCTAAGAGCACATATTCGTTCTTATAGCTAGGCTATACGAGTTCCTCTAAGAGCACATATTCGTTCTTATAGCTAGACTATACGAGTTCCTCTAAGAGCACATATTCGTTCTTATAGCTAGACTATACGAGTTCCTCTAAGAGCACATATTCGTTCTTATAGCTAGGCTATACGAGTTCCTCTAAGAGCACATATTCGTTCTTATAGCTAGACTATACGAGTTCCTCTAAGAGCACATATTCGTTCTTATAGCTAGGCTATACGAGTTCCTCTAAGAGCACATATTCGTTCTTATAGCTAGACTATACGAGTTCCTCTAAGAGCACATATTCGTTCTTATAGCTAGACTATACGAGTTCCTCTAAGAGCACATATTCGTTCTTATAGCTAGGCTATACGAGTTCCTCTAAGAGCACATATTCGTTCTTATAGCTAGACTATACGAGTTCCTCTAAGAGCACATATTCGTTCTTATAGCTAGGCTATACGAGTTCCTCTAAGAGCACATATTCGTTCTTATAGCTAGGCTATACGAGTTCCTCTAAGAGCACATATTCGTTCTTATAGCTAGACTATACGAGTTCCTCTAAGAGCACATATTCGTTCTTATAGCTAGGCTATACGAGTTCCTCTAAGAGCACATATTCGTTCTTATAGCTAGACTATACGAGTTCCTAGGCTATATTGTAATATTACATAAATAATACTTTTACATTAAAAATGTAAAAGTGATTCTGTCGCCCGTCGCCCGTGGGAACTTTACTATACTAGTTGTGCCGCGTTGTATTGGTTCAAAATACAGGCGAAACTTTTGAAAATCTGCCATTAAAATGTCTGCTTTTATCAAATATTTTTATTATTATTACATATTATAAAATACTCGCTGTCCAGTCTGAAAACCTTCACCCGAGAACCGTTTATACAATAGTTTATACCCCCTTTGGTTCGCTCCACCGACCTGTATTCCATTGGAAAGAAAATAAATTTTAATATACCATATCTCTAGTAAGAGTTGCTTACGTTAAGTTAGGTATAAGTTTTTTTTTCTTAAGGACTTCACGCGCGCCCAAATATGACGCTTTAGTTAGACCATCGGACTAGAATGATATAGCTAAAAATGATCACGATCACTTCAGCTTTCAAATAAAACGTGTAACCGTATCAAAATCGATGCATCCGTTCGGGAGTTACGATTCCACAGACATACATCAAACTTATAACACTTCGTTTTTGCGTCGGGCGTCGGAAGAAAAAAAAAGGGGGGGACGATCGTATGCTCATCCGAATGGTTACAACGAATACCTGAATTCGTAACTATATGCATATCTTAGATTAGCTGTTGCAAGCTACTTCGCCCGCGTAACTTTATAAAATATAGCCTATTTTACTCGCTGTATAATTTTACATAATGTAATGTAATGTATGATAATGTAGCTTTCTATAGGTGAAAGAATTTTTAAAATCGATTCAATAGTATTTGAGTATATTCATTAAAAACAAAAACACAAATCTTTTCTCTTTATAATATTACGAATTTAGTATAGCTAAGTATAACATTAATGACTTCTAGAATACATTGTTTCTGATTTCATTATTTGTGCCAGTTTAATGACAATAATCAACAATTTTATCTTGGTATCATAAATTTAAGAGAACATTTCCAAATGAACGTTTAGCAATGTTTAATTTTCAAAACATATTCAAATCACAGGAAATTGTGTGTAAGAAAAAGGTATAGAAAACGAATTTATGTTCAAGTCGCTCTTTCTTGTAACTTGCAGGTGATATTGCGATCAAATATTCACAAAGACGGCTTTCATCACACTACTACTGGCCTGTAATTTACTTAATAACTTTAACAGGTGTCCCATTTTACTTATAGTCTTAATTATATACCATTAAACACTTAAATCGTCGCAGGTATTAGATAATTCAAACTACATCGGTAGGTATTCATGAAAGACACAGTTTTATTGTATACTAATTTAATAAAGAGACATTTGTATTTTTATATATATTTGTAATGAATAAACTCAAAAACTATTGTGCCGATTTTTAAAATTCTTTCACCTATAGAAAACTATATTATCAGCGAGTAACATTGGCTATATTTTATAAAGTTACGCGGACAAAGTCGCGTGCAACAGCTAGTATTTTGTATATTACTAGCGACGCCCGCCCCCGGCTTCGCACTGAGTTGAATTGAAATATTCCAAAATTCTTTCCAAGCGAGTGCTTAGGTTATAAAATAAACCTACTTATGCTCCAAATTTTAGCTTTCTATACTTGCTGTGCTTTGATAGTCAGTCAGGACAAACGATAAGTAGGCATTAGGAGATTAATACTTTTTATATTTCTTTTGTCAACAGGTCTGTACCGCGTGTATGTTAAAGATGTCTGTTCTAATATACAAAAATCGTTACAATGGATCGTCACGCGAGACTCTCACCCTCGACGCCTAGTAGCCGAGGAATGGACAAGTACGAACAGTTGTCTGTAGTAAGTATACAATTATATTTACCTACTAGCTGAAGCCCACGACTTCGTTTGTGTTGAAAAATGAAAAAAAAAAGTATCAAAATAACGTCTGCCATATTTACCACTGTGACGACGTTTGCACCACCATTGTGACAGTGTCGCCCATTTTTTTAAAATTTTTTGATGATCCCTTTAGGAGCCTAACACTTCAGGATATAAAGTTTCATATAAATGTTTACCCCGGCAATAAACTATCTGTGTGCCAAATATTCCGTGTTTTTCGGTGTGTTTCGGTGAGTAAGTAGGGGATGTATTTCCCTATTTCTTCCTTATCCCTCATCGCGATCATCCTATGCATGGCAGCACAGTTGCAGCACCTATCACGTTACTTGTGTCATAGGCGACGGTAACCATCTATACCATCAAGTGGAGCCGTCAGTTTGACAAACGACTTTCACAATGTGTTTCGATTATTAATAAGTATTTTGATTTCAGGTAGGCGAAGGTTCATATGGGGTGGTTTTGAAATGCCGCCGCCGAGACAATGGACAACTCGTCGCCATTAAAAAGTTCCTGGAGACCGAAGAGGATGCTGCCGTTAGGAAAATGGCGCTTAGGGAGATACGAATGTTGAAGGTAATTTCCAGAGTTAAGAAAGTTTAAGACTAAAGGATGACCATTCGTTTTCACCAATGCGAATGTCAAGATCCATTTAACGGCATAGAAGTTCATTTCATGCAGCGCCATCTATTTGTGGAGGGTTAAAACAAAGTCGACAAGTTGTGGAGGGTATTTTTTATTTATTTATTTTTCATTTCTAACCATGTGTTGTTTTGTTTGCCTGAGCCCATTAGCCTATCCCGTCTTCATTTCTTTTCTCCATCCTATCAGGGTCCCGATTTATGTTCTTAAAATATGAAAATATAGATACCTTCATAGCAAGCAGAGTTACTAGATGCAGCAGAACTTGTTTCAGAAACTTCGTCACGATCACCTAGTGAACATGATTGAGGTGTTTCGACGCAAGCACAGATTCTATCTAGTGTTTGAATATTTGGATCACACATTACTCGATGAGTTGGAAGCGTCACCTGGTGGCCTGGGCGAGGATACTGCGAAGAAGCACCTGTATCAACTGTTGAAGGGGATAGATTACTGTCATCAGAATTCGGTAAGCATTTTATCGCTGGAACTAAAGAAAGAAAATACTTCTACAGGTTTTTTACTAATATGTAGGTACTAAATTATCTAAAGTAGGTATATGAAGAAGTGTAATTCACCCTTACCATGAAAACCTCCTTCCCATAAAATCTCTATTAATTTTTCGTTAAAAGTTGAAATTATTACCGAATTTATCCATTTCGGATTTACCAATCAGTCATTTTTATATCAATTTTGAACCAATATAAAATCATACATAATAAATTTTGTATGTTTTATGATAAATCCACTTTATGGCAGATGACTTTAATCATTAAGTTGATAGCGGTTGGTACAGTCGCCTATTGTATAGAACCTGTGTTCTATACAAACACACGAGTGCCTAGAAGCCTTGGTAGGATTAAGAATAAGGAGTTATTAGGAAGGAATAGGAAAATGGACTCTAGTATCGCGTACTTCTTAAAAAAATATGGATAAAAGTATCATTTAGTTAGCGTATATTATTATTATCAAATATAAATTTGAATGAAATCCTAATGACCTGTTTCAGATAATTCACAGAGACGTTAAACCGGAGAATGTGCTGGTATCGAATGCAGGCATTGTTAAACTGTGTGATCTCGGATTTGCGAGAGCTCTGGCAGCTCCAGGGGAACCATACACTGAATATGTGGCAACCAGATGGTATAGAGCTCCCGAATTATTAGTTGCCGAACACAGGTCAGTTATAGTGTTAGATTTACTCTCAAGCATTGCTTTATCGTACTTTATCATATAAACTATGTACTGCTGTTGAAGTACGATTAAAGAGATGTGTAGGTACTATTCGCCTGATAGAGAGCGAACCCATTTCAAAGAATAAAAAATAGAAAAATGTCATTTTCAGATATGGACCTGAAGTGGATATATGGGCGTTGGGGTGTCTTTTCTCTGAAATGTTGACAGGAGACCCCTTGTTTCCAGGCGACTCAGACATTGATCAACTCGCTCTCATTATAAAGACTGTTGGTAAGATATATACTTACAATATTTTCATTTCGTAGGTAACATAGCAACTGATAAAAGAAGTCTATTTGAAAACAATAGTAAATTTGAAAACAATTTTACTGGCCCTTATAGATTGTTGTAAGTTTTTATGTTATGATTTATGATATATTTGTATACTGATCCATTATCGCTTTTAAAGGGCCAAGCCAACAAGCAAGTTTTTAATGATTTTTCTTGGCTCCATATAAATGCCTCAAATAATTGTAATTTAATTCCCAATTTAATAGGCATCAAATTGATCGCTCAAGGCGCGTCACCAGTCCTATTAGAAGACTATGGAAGTAGTGTGTGTCCTATGGCTGTGATGTTTATGATGATGAATAAAAAATAAAATAGTGTGTTTACTTGTCTAATTCAGGCAAGCTAGCACCACGTCACCAGCAAGTGGTGTCGAGGCTCGCAGGTGGCGTGGCACTGGGAAATGGGAGTGCTCGCGGTGTATTGCCAGGCTCAGGGTACGCGAAGGACTTGCTATCGGCCTGTCTCCGGACGGAACCTAGGGCACGACCATCAGCCGCGGCGTTGCTTAGACATAAGTAAGATTTTTTAGCATTATATACAATTCGAATTTGGAGAATTCTTATTTCTTTGTATGTATAGATCGGCGAATTGGTTCCGAGTCTAATTGATGGTAGACGAATACCGTCGTTTATAAGCAGAAGCTACGTCGATATATATACGTTATATCATTGACATTCCAACGTCGATGCGTTATATGTTGATTCGCTGTCGGACCTTGATGATAAAGAATAACAGCATTTGTGCTGTTATTTTACGGTTGTCTTATGTAAGGAGGTGGTTACCGCCGTTCACGGTGACTGCCTAGTTTATTACTACAGACGCAGTAATTATCCCTAAATTAATAAATCAAGGAAAATACTGTCACATGAGGGAAATATAAATGTTTATAACCTACTATTTATTATTTCATGTGTTTTCCATCCTAGTTTAAATGAAACGCATCAAGAAGGCGTGTAATCTGTAAAGGAGTGGTTTTGTCACCAGAGGGACTGCGAATCGTAGTGTATATTACATATTTACATACATAGGTACTAGTTGTAGATAGACCAAAAGGTTTCTAATATTATTATATTCATATTGAAATATGAAAAATTCTTATTAGTATAACCTTATTCAGTATTTGCATGTTTATTTTTCAGATATTTCGTAAGTGATGGCTTCGCAGCAAGTTTTAGCGCTGAACTGAGAAAGAAACTTGGAAAAGACGACGAAGTTATGGTGAGATTTTTTCAAAGTAACACGCTAGCTAGACTATAATTCAAAGTAAATTTGCATTATAAATGTATTATGAAACATATATTGTTGTCCGAAGTACATAGCTTTAAGAATGTGTAATAATTTCAGACACCGCCGATGCAGCAGAGCTCTACACGCGTCGGTAAACCTCGCCAGCAATGGACTTTAAATATGATACAGGTAAAAAAGGGACTGAACTTGTTTAATTGATTTATTTAATACTAACAGTCCGCACCTGACTCCGCACGGATGTAATTTTATATTATTATTTAGTTATTAATACAATATAATGTTTGATTTAATTTAACCATGTTCCGATTACAGAATTATTAAGTATTCCTTCCGTTGATGCTTACGTACACTTTCGACTCAACTACTTTAGAATGGTTTGATAAATGAATCTGGTGAAAATTTAGAAGTAGCAGAGCACACTGCTTTTAGCATTCTCAAATTGGGTAACCCGTCTGGGGGGTAGTAATTATCTCCTTACAGAAGACCACCAACTATTATGTTGTGTTTCTGTGAGTGAGATGAGATGCGAAGGTCAATTCTCCTATGCAGATCCATTCTCTGGATCCCTTATCCTATGCAGGTTGAACGCACGTTCAAACCTTATCATTTTGCCTATATGAAAAAGCATCGGTAACCTCGTATCACCATGTCTAATGTTTACATACATACTCTTAGGCTACCTTTTTTATGTTAAGGTCGACAGACAGGTTTTTAGATAAAAAAAATTATCTGTATCATAAAAAAATGTGCTTCATATAATGTTTTTGATTTTCAGGATAATGGTAGCAGATCGCGAACTGACTCAACGGCAGAATCATTAATAGATTTCAATTATTCGCCAGGTAAAATTATAACTATCTTTATTATTGGTACGAGTTATTTGTAACATGAGATGCTACTCGAAGCGCAGACCATTTGTGTCGACTTTGCTTTTGTAAGACCCCCAACGAATAAGGAATTTTTGCAAGTGTTTCAATTTACTGCACGAGTAACGAGTACCTAACTAAAGAATAAGACTAGTATGTTTATTTTAAATATCGAATTACATTCAATCCTCAGAAGCAATCAAAGTTTGTTAAAGCAGAGCAATCAATCGCTTGTTTACTCATATTTTTCGTATATTATATTTATTTTTAAAATTTAATTTAAAAATATAAACTATAAATAAAACAATTTTATGTTTAGATCGGCAGACGGGCTGATGGTCCACTTGATGGTAGGGACTACCATCGCCTATAATACAAGCAAAGTCACAGGTGCTGCAAGTTCAAGACATAAGGATTAAAGATAAGAGATTGGGAAAGGATAGGTAAATGGGCTCTGGCATCCCTTACTCACTCACCGAAACACAACAGCACAGCACTCGTGCTGTTATTTCACGGTGGTCTCGTGTAAGTAGGTGGTTAATGCTGCCGGACGATCTGCCCAAATTACTGCGAAACGCAGTGTGCCACTAATAAAATTAAATGGCCGAAAATATTTAAATATACATCAAAGTGATAACTTCTTTCCACTAGAGATGTATATAAAATATGAAAAAAAAAAATATTAAAATTATTAAAAAATATAAGTGAAATATTAAGTAGTCATCCATGCTGTTGCTCCTGTACCCTAGCTAGGCGATGCATTGGTAACTAAATCCTGTCTATCGCTCTTATCTATTAAAAAAAATCAAATGCCTACTGGGTTTTTTTTTCACGAACACTACGTTTTGTTCACAAATGATATAAGATGTTATGTTGCGTATAAAAACATATATTTTCTATTATATATTTCCTTCAAGGTTCCGAAACTCAAATTGAGTCCACGACGGCTGAAAAGAAAAATCATAGCATGTCATCAATGCAAGAACCTGTAGAGGTTTGTATTTTAACATAGCCTAACTAGTGATATATTTAGATTAGATGGCTTTATTAGAAATAGGAATAAAGTATAAAGTTGCTGTATAAAGTGATTGTTTTGAATATTTGTTATACCTATTACATGCTATTACTGTTGCATTTCTTTACCATCTAATTAGATTAGAGTATAGTGAATCTAAGATCTTCCCTCGTTTGAAAACAATGAATTTCTACTAATAAATCCATACTAGTCTTACAAATGACATTCGAATGTTTCGAACAGATAATTCGTCGTAAAAGTATTATAATTATGCGCAAGTCATTCAATGTAGCAGTGAGACTCTTCGATTTAAATGTCCACTTGTCAAATGTCCAATCATACACAATGATAAATTTAAAATGTCAAGTCCTACTCAAATAGCTTTTCTCGGGACTTCATCAACGTCCCCCAGGAACAGTAACTCTTTATCTAGATGAAGGATACGAGTACTTTTCTGTACTGACAATGTGTATGCAAAACTTGGTTATGACCGATTAAGTCATTAAGCGTGACCCACTTTTTACATTTTATATCTTAATTAGGATGATTACAGAGTCAATATGATCAGTATCCTCTCCTTTTTTCAGAATACCTATGTATTTTTCCAATATTGGGCAAATGCAACTTTAGTTGTTTCGAGATTATTCAAGAATTAAAAATGCGAAAGTTTGTAAAGTTGAATGTATGGATTTTTGTTACTCTTACATCGAGAAAATATTACTTATAAGTAAAATTTTATCCATGAGATATAATTTATAAAAATATGCGGATAAAATTGCCGCCAAGAGCTATTAATATTACAAATGCTAATGCTTGTGAGATATGGATATATGCATGTTTGTTATGCTGAAAAACTGCCCAACTGACTTTTGATGATACTTTACAGTAATGTAGTTTACACGTTTCTGTAAACATTAGTTTGATGCTTTTCTTTTTTTACAGGAAAGTTCAGCAGGCAGTCTGACACGAGCGTCGTTGCCCGCTGCGCCGGCGCAATCGAATGTCAATCGATCACTGTACCAACAACGTGGCCTTGCCGGCGCGCTCAATAGCGTCTTCCAGGTATGGGAGTAACTATAATAACTATATTTATTCAGCTAAATTCAGTTTTTGACGTTTATTTATTCTTTTATTTCCAGAAGTTTCCAGTGCCCATGAACACGTATCCACGGACACCGTATATCAAGAAGTAAGTAAACATTAGTGTTACAAGTGACATTTAGAAATACCATTTAGTACAATGCGTTTCGCAATCATAAATTGGGCTGACCGTCTAGCGGCCGTAACCACTTTCTTACAGAAGTCCACTGTGAAATAACACCATGTTTGATGTGTTTCGATGAGTGAGTAAGGTATGCAAGAACCCATTGCCCAATCCCCTCCTAATCACTTATTCTCAATCCTACTAAGGTCGGCGGCAAACTTGCAACACCTGTGGCGTTGTTTGTGTTAATTGGTGACAGAAGTCGCCTACCACCGAGAGGATCTTCTGCCTGTCTGCCGAGATTAAATATATTTATTTATATTAGGTGGGCAGAATGTAGTGGCAATATCTTATAATCTAAACGATTTCGAATTTGAAATACAGTGCCTCGATTCAAATGAAATTGATATACCTACTTAACCCACTTGAACCTCCAATCTTTCAATGTTTGTAGGGTGCACAGTAAATTGGTGATGGATGAAGATTTGTTGCGAGGTCGAGTCGCCGCCAAGAAGAACAGCAAGAAAATACAACCAGAGTTCTCCCTGCCTTATGTACCTGGAGGTAAGTTTCTTGATTTATGACGAAGGTAAAAGCAAAACAAGGAAAATACGGTATGATGTTCTTACATTGCGTTATCGACAAAAACAGGCTGATGGTCCACTTGATGGTAGGTTTCTACCGTCACAAGCAAAGCCACAGATGCTGCAAGTGTGCAGTCGACTAGAGTAAGGAAGGGATAAGGGATTACTCACACACCGAAACACAACAGCACACATGCTGTTTTATTTCACGGTCGTCTTCTGTAAGGGGAACGAAATTAATCTGTAAATAAATACAATTAAATATTTTACTTTTTTTAAAAAAGTGTGATTGAAATTAATTTTATATTACACTTTCAGCGAGTAATAGTCCAGTGAAGAAAGCGAAGAAGCCCCACAACAGTACGGCAAAATCTCATGACACATGGGAAAGTTCGGTGAGTACAAATTGTAAAACAACTTCAACAGGAAAGTAACTAAGTAAAAATAGCTTTTTATTTCTTGGTTTTTTTTTTTAAATAGGGAAATTACGGGTCTGTAAGATTTTTTTAAAGTGAAACTTTTATTCCATCGCCTCAAATTTCGTCCATCTATCGCATGTCGTATTACAGCCGGCCGCGGAGTAGGGGTAAAGTAAAAGGCTCTGACGAGAGCAGAGCAGCCCAGGCCAATATGGCGTCGCCTATGGATATAATTATAGTACTTTGTGGCCTATGGCTCGCATCAGCTGACCACGATGCAAGTGAAAAAAGTTTCACTTGCATCGTGGTTTCATAAAACAACACAGTTTTTTTTTTCAGCGCCACGAAGGCGAATTCCACGCCGGCGTAAGGACGCCCCCGACTCTCCCGTACATGTGACTGTACGGTTACGGCTTCTTAAGAGCCACACAATATTAAATGAATATTCACAAATAAGAGACAATGACTGAAACTACTCTTTTTCTGTAAGATCAATCTATCTCTTTCACTCTTGCTAGCTTTTAGCATGAACGACAGAGATACCGCTGATCACGAAATTGAAAATTTTTAAATTATACATTTTCACTGAACAATTCGTTGTCTTTTGGTAGTAATCAAACAATTTTCCAACCAGGGTTACCCCTGGTTTTTATTGTAAATTAATTTATTAAATATTTTGGAGAATTTTAGTAATTATTATTAATAAAGAATATAGCTATTATCGAGGACAATTATTTCATACATTCATAGTTTTACTTACTGCTTGTTGTACATGATTAGTAATAAAATTTATAATTATGAAATCATATTTACAGTTGAATTGGTAGCATATTTTGTATATTAAAAAAATTCAAATTATATTTTATGATATTTAAGTTTTTCTGGGTTAGAAGCTAAACTTAAACGAAAAATTGTTTGTTAGTTAAATATTACTAACTAAATATTTGTATATAATGTAGGTACTTATAGCATTGAGTACATACTCTTTATTACCATTATGTAAAAAATAAACACTGTGTCCAAAAATGGGTTTTATTTTTGTTTTATTAAGGAACAATTTTAGTTTTTTAAACGAACTGAACTGACATCAATTTAATGCCAATTCTTAATTTTCTCTTTTATTATTATGGGCCTCGTAAGAGAGCTCAACGTTGTTCAATAATCTATGGAGAGGTTATTGATGGTGATTTTGCGTTTTGATATTTATTTATTTTTTTAGGTCCGTAGGCAAACGGTAACTTTCGTTCTTTATACCAGCGGATTAGCTACGATATACCGTTAGTTAGTTACGAAACGTAAAAATATCTTTTTTCCTTTCGTATCTGGTTATGTAAAATTATTGCGGAAATGGCTAAGGAAAATATGTTCAAGGAGTTTTTATATCTTATATTATTTAAGGAGATATTATAAAAGGTTAAAAGAAATAATAAGAATACATATTTTGTAGGTACTTTTTAATCTAGTAGGTTTTTTACAGCTACAGTATACAAAACCAACTCTAGATCTAACAAAATGGCAGATACATTAATATAAACATTTAAAATGGAACTAGTTCCATTAAAGAAAGCTAAAAGTCTTAAAAAATAGGCGTATGGAAAGCTACATTATTCTGGCGAAACTTTGGTCCGTCCACTTTTGATAATAATACAATAATACTGAAGTGGATTAGTAAATAATGTTGATCCAATTTATCCAATGTTTTAGTCTAAACTTTAATAATAATATAATTTTTCAGTTACTTTTGCAACAGCTTGAGATCGAATACTTTCAGAGCTTGAAGCGAAAATGTCAATCTATAGTAAAGCCAAGGAGCCAAAGCAAATAATGTAAACAAACTGTGTCCTTTTCTATCTCCTATCTCTTTCATGGTATAGAAAGCCATCTTGCAAACCCTATTCTGTTATATATCTTATTATAACTTATTGAATATTTTGGCCGATGTAGTTGCTCTAGTACCATTGGACTGTACCATTAATAGCACTAGTGATACTACTTGGTGTCGCTAATACCACAGTAGAATTTATTGGATACTTGTGTTTATTTTGTTCTATTGTAAAAATAGCAGTAGAATAAATTGGACACGCTTCATTAAAATTATTCAAGTCCAATATATCTGTCATACTAAGTAGAACTACTTGTACGTTTTTGTCCAATTTGTTCTATCGTAGAACAAATAGTAGAACTAGTTGGACTAACCCGAAAGTGTGTTTACATTCTTCGCGTTGTCTCGTTGGCCTTGCTTTAAAACTTAAAACTAGCTTTCAACAAATGAATCAATAGACACATTAAGTGATTATAATGTTAAATAGTAGAATACAACTTAAATGTCTATCTTAAGTTATGACTCGAGTGACCTATTTCGAGATAGGAGTATATAAATTACATTCCGTAATGAATTTCGGATTGAGTATTCAAGACAGCGGCGGCAACAAGATGGCTGGCGTTTGCGCCGGAGGGCAAGGTGAAGTCAGCAATTCACCGCTAGACTCTGTGATCGCGACTGTTTTGTGGTAATTTATAAGTTCATCTGTAGAGAAAATATAAAAAATTATTAGTTTATGATTTTTATAGACACTTTTTAAACCTGAATTTTCATTTCATATTTAGACAAACAATTAATACATACTGCATTTCGCAGTTATTTTGGCACCCCTTTTAGAAGACCAACGTAAAATAACAGCGTGTATGCTGTTCTATTCCGGTGAGTGAGTAAGGGATGCCAGAACTAATTGCCTATTCTTTTGTTTACATCTACTATGGTCAGCAGTGCCTATGGTAGGCGACAGTAGCCACATATTACTAAGTGGGCCGTTAGCTTGTTTACGACCTTGATATCAAAGAAAAATCTAATGTTTATCCGGCAATCGAAAAATATTCTGGCTAAAGAATCTCAGAAAATCATTCAGCTATTAATCGACATTTTATCCGTTTAAAAAATTAAAGATATCACTTAAGGAGAAGAGAATAAGAAGAAGAAGTAGAAATAGGTAGTGTTACCACCCTCTACTTCGGATACATTAATTAAACCACTTCATGTTTAGTCCAAATACTTTTATCGTCCGAACGATATATAAGAACGACAATTCCAACTATAACATGTGCCAACATACGACAACGACCTCTCTTCGCGAACGCGTTCGTTCAACTGACTGATACCCTTTCAATATCGTACCACCGAATGACTGAATGAATGAACGTCACAGAGCACTTTTCAATCAACTTCAGTCGACACAAATAGCAGACGCTAACAGTAGATACTGACCAAGTGAGCGGTGTACACGGTGAGCGGCTGGCAGCAGGCGATAGCCACCAGACGCAGTCTCCACCAGGCAGTGGTGACAGCGACCAACCCCTCGCCAAGACAGTGCGTAACCCCAAACTCGCTCCGACACTCGCACGAGGAAGGCGCCGGTCGTGCAAGCGCGCAATGCCGCCTCAGCCTCCCCACGGCTTATCATACCTTTACCACAAGTCAATTCACATTGAACATCTTTTATTAGGTACTTATTAATATATATTTTTTATTTTGCTCGTTTCTAATAAGCTTCGCCACTGTAATTTGCGACGCTTGCAAAACAATATTTATTTGTTAAAACTAAATGCTCCCACGATATGCCGATAGACCCTAGCTCCCACGAGAAAGGTATCTAGGGTCATAAGGGCTTTCATATGTATGTTATAGACATACATACACATATACACATAAAAAATACATACAAATATTTTAATTAATTAATTATCAATAATAGTCTAGTCCAGGGGTTCCCAAACTTATTTTGTCTACTGCCCACTTTGAGAGTAAATTATTTTTTAGCGCCCCCATTTTTTCACCTACTTAAAATCAATCACCCCCCAAGCCTCTACACAACGCCCCCATTTTTTTCAGGGCCTCTTACCGCCCCCCTTTAGGCCTGCAGCGCCCACAAGGGGGCGTTATCGCCCACTGGGAAAGACTGGTCTTGTCAATTATATTACTTATTAATATTAAGTCCATAAGGTTGCACAACTGGATCCACAAGCAGGTATCTAACTAATGGGACCTCGGTGATACAAAATCAGTGGGATAATAAGAAAAATCTTTTTTTTTTATTAAAATTTGTGGTGGACTGCCAAACCGTCCAATAGGAACCTCGTCGAAGAATAGATGGTTTATGAAAAATATAAAATGAGAGGCTTACCGTGAAACCAGTCGACAGGTTGGTTATTTTCGTCTAAGCCCACCCCTCGCTTCAGCTCATGCGTTCTGAACCATTCCACCACTGCCTCTCTGCTCGGTGGTCTGCTGGCTGTAAGAAAATTATTAAACATTTCTTTATTTAGTTTACTATTGTTGTTATCTCAATAAAAATAAAATTTGATACAGGTTATTGTCATTTTTAATTTTAATTTATTTATTCAGACAAAAACAGTCACATACAACTTATCTTACAAAAAATAAAAACAATAAGATCTATATTAACATCTATATTTGACGACACGTTTGGTCTAGTGGTTAGTAACTAGCTGTTAACCAAACGGTCGCGGGTTAGAATCCCACTAGGGGCAAATGTTTATGTGTAACATTTTACCTTTGTAATTGAGTCATATACCTGAGTAATCTATGTAATACATATCAACTGTCTGGTATCCATAATACAAGCCTATAGTTGCTTAAGCTGGAACTAGATGGTACTGTGTGGAATGTGTTAAGATATTTATTATTTATTTATTATTATTTATGGATTAATACAATTATTTACAAGCGGTGGTTAAAATCGACACTTCATAAGAATACAACAATAGCATAAATAGTGTAGTGTTACGAGTAGGCACAAATTAAAAACGTAATAGCAAATTTTCCAAGCTCCTCCCGAACTTCTCCATTGAAATTTATTAATTTATTTATAGAAATTTAATGTTTTACCGATCACATTATCTACATTCTATCTCTCGTGTAGTCTAGTATATACTTTTCATTCATCTCAGCCCTAGGACGTCTACTGTTGGACATAAGCCAGAATATACTATCTCCCATAATTTACAGTAGGACCAGTCAAATGTAGTCTATAGATTCAGCATCGACCCGCGACTCTTATTAGGTTGTCAGTTCATTTTGTGAGTACATTCTACGCTGCATAGGCTGCGCTTGCCGCTGTGATTATCCACTCAAAAAATTTCCGGTCCCATACCCATGCCCAATGTCTTGCCCATTGCCTCTTCAACTTACTAAGCACTAAGCAGTCGGTTTACTGTGACTTTCGTTTATCTACGATCATTTCCGATTAGATTTCGCAGAACAGCAGAACAGAACAGATCTCTCTCTCTCTATAACTCGTTAAATGACGTTGAGCTTTCTTACGAGGCTAATAATTAGAGACCACGTTTCAGTGCCAATGTCAAACTGGTGACACACATTTGTCGAAAACCCTTGTACAAATGGAGTATAATAGGTACTATAATAATGTTCATTAAATTATATGTATAATGTATGTGATCTCTTACCGTGCGTGGAACAGAGTCCGTGCGTGGTGTCGTCACGCGCGTCACGTCGATGAGCCTCTCTTGCCGCACGAACTATTTCGCGCATAGCAGCCTCTGCTTCCTTAGCTTTGCGCTCTGCAACACCCAAAATCAACTTCATCAATATCAAAATTACATATAATGAAACAGTTGAATAGACGTGACTATCTATACTATATAATACTAGCTACACGCTAATAGCCCTCGCCTTCGTCCGGGTTCAAAATAAAAACTATCCTATCTTTTAAGTTGGATCAAACCAAACTATGTGAAGTTACGGCCATATACTTACATAGTTTGGTTATAACCTAAGTTATAACCTACATATACTTATATAAAAATTACGTGTCAAATGTTAGAGGCCGTAACTTCACATAGTTTAGTTTGGTCCAACTTAAAAGATAGGATAGTTTTTATTTTGAACCCGGACGAAGGCGAGATTATAACCTACATATACTTATATAAAATCTCTTTTTTCTCTTTTTATAAAAAGAGATTTCTAAATTATTTTTTTTTCACTTCAATTCAATTCATTTATTGCTAAACCATAATGTATATACAAAGATGTTAAAAAATATATAAAAGACCAGCATTATGGGCCCTGTCGGGCATGCAACTTAAGGGATATATTTTATTAACATTATTATTAACATTATTATTTATTATTAACATACTTTTGTATTTTTGTAATGAATAAACTCAAAAACTAGTGGTCCTATTTTAAAAATTCTTTCACATATAGAAAGCTATATTATCAGCGACTAACATAGCAGCAGTGTTGCCAGTGGCAGATAATCAAATGTAACATGACACAGCTCAAAAAGTAACGTTTTCCCGAGAAAAGTAACATTTCCTTATTTTATACAGAAAATGACACTAATATAATATTAGCAATTAATAGGTCGGATTAGCAAAAAGATCGAAGAAAACAAAATGAAATTCTAGGCCACCGGCCGATATCAGCCTACTCTCGTTTCTGTAAACAAACGAAACCCTTAGAGTATAAATTCCAACAAGTAGGTATAGAGCACGTGTTTCGCTCCGGTCTCTTAGTGAGCGTCGTAGGCAAGTGAGCTATAGATAGTTATATCGAAGAATGTGTGAGGAATAGAGATGTGAATCAATTGTTCGACACAATCCGTGTGTTATCGATATGCTGATGTTACTGCGATACCCTGAATAGCGATACATTTAGAATTTCGCTGTAAAATCCAAGCCAGACCATTAGTGACAGTATGAAGTATGATTATTATAATAAAACTATGTTTATTGAAGCAGCTAAATGTGTGAAATTAGATTTGATTACTAAGCGATTCGAGTTTCCTACAACTTTGTAAAGTTATATATATATATATAAGTATATATTTTTATATAAGTATACTTATATAAAAATTTGTTTAATGTAGGTTCTTAATGTAGTTTAACGAAGGTACAGCGTCGTTAGTTAATTTTCGCAGACCCTTTTTGGTTTGGAAAATGCACTGAACAAATTTTACTTCAAATGTTCGGTTCCCAGTTCGTCTTTCTCACAGCGTCTATCCACTTCTTCATTAAGTTACGGTCTTTAGGAAACCTAAAAATATTAAATACAATTAGTAATATAATTATGTAAATCTATACTAATATTATAAAGAGGTAATGTTTGTGAGTGAGTTTGTATGTAGGAGGTAATCTTCGAAACTATCCGACTTCAAAAATTCTTTCGTCAGTAGAATACTACGTTATCACTTAGTGACATAGGCTACATTATACGTGGACTAAGTCGCGGGTAAAAACTAGTTATTAAATAAAATAAACATATTTTGAATAATATTAAGAGTATATATAGAGCAATTAAACATACACTTAATTGGTACGAAAATTCTCAAATTGAGCTAAACTTCTTTATTTTTAAGTAATTAGTTAAGCTAGTTCTGCATTTTACTGCACCCATATTGAAAATAAAAAAAATGAAATATTTTGATACTGATATTTTATTACAATAAACTTCTACCAAATAAAATCTAATAATAAAACACAATTCATGGCGCTAATTCAGGTTTCATGAAATATTAATCCAAATATTGACTGATTTAAAATATGATTCTCACATGAAAATATAAATTGCATATCTAATGACCCAAAAATATCGACTCCTGCGCCGAACGTGTCAATCACTAGTATCGTAGCGTAGGTGCGGGGCAGTGCGGTGTCATTTCCATCCGAGCCCCTCCTACACCTACTTCACCCCCGCGAAGTGTAGTTTTAATTCAGCTTAAAAATATAATTAGCGGCTTACCTATGAAATGTGATGCTGGATTCCTTTTTATTCTCTTTCCTAGTATCATTTGTACAAGATTTTATGGCACATTTAAGCATCGTTGTTTGATAACTACGCGATTGTTTAGTAGGAACACGCTCGTCACAAGCGTTCGGTTATGACTGAGAGCGGCTAGACGACACAAAGTTGTATGTTCTCACCCGTGCCTACTGTTCCCACTTGAGCGTTAGCACTCTATACCTACTTGTTGGAATTTATACTCTAAGACGAAACCAAAGTTATTATTACTAATTAAGTAAAAAATAGCTACATTAATTTCTTGAGGCTAATGTGCAGTGCTATTTGATTTGATACTTAGATGACAATTAATACATAAATAAACTTATTTCAGTCGCAAAAACGACTTTGTGTTTAATTACTGCCTTGTTAATTAAAACTACAATAAATAGGTACTTACAACATTTACTTACCAAGTAATGTTAGCCGAAAGTCAATAATAACGAAACGAAAAACAACGAACATCTATCTACGAAGTAAGTAAAAAAAATCCATTTAACCTAGGAGTAATACAAACAGAGAGACAACTTCCATACACCAACACACCAAATTCCCCTATATATTATTATACTCTTTGACACCAAACTACAATACAAAAATTACAAAACAAAGACAAACTGACTGATACGACGCTCGCTCGCTTGCCTGAGTAAGCGGGATGGAAGATGGAATACACGCGAGATATACGCGAGATGTACGATATGATGAAGATTTTCGAGTGGTCGTCACAGAACCAAGTGCGCCAACACAACGAATGAAAACTTTCTTGGATGCATTCCGTTTCACAATATTTTTTTGTTTACTGGAAAATATTTATAAGTCCTAAAAGTAACATTTTAAGTCGTGTAACATAGAGGTAACATGAGAGGGTCAAAAGTAACGTAAAATGTTACAAAAGTAACATTCTGGCAACGCTGCATAGCAGGCTAGCGACATAGCAGGTTAGCAGCGGGTGCAACCGCTAGTATTGAATACAAACAATACAAAAAAAAGATTTGTAAATTTTTTGTCCGTCTGAAACGTCTAAACGGATTTTTATGCGGTTTTAACAGGTAAATTAAACTTGGCCTAAAGAAACTTTTAGACTGTTTCATTGAAATCTGATGTCAAAAAAATCCTTACTAACGAGTTACTAAGTGGTTTTCACTAATGAAAAAAGCTATAAACAAGTAAGAAGGATTTGTGTTTACAATTACGTACAAAGACGGGATGATCGCTAGTTTTTATATGCTAACTTGTTTTTAAGTCGATATTTCCGTACCGAGACTTGTCGTGTAACAACTTTTTCTTTTAGAATGTTAATAATGAAACAAATTGGTATATATTTTTTACATTAATGTAAAAAAGATACTTAGACAGTGACTTGGGTAGTGACAGCAAATTGTAAATTGTACCCGCATACGTTCTGTTCCCTGTACATACTGACCCTGTTCCCTCCAAGCGCGGTCTTCGTCGTCGGCGTGCAGATGAGCGTCGCGCAGGGTGCGCGCGCGCCTCGCCCGAAGACCGCGCAGTATGTCTCCGGCACGCGCCGCCGCCACACGCCGCTCCCACGCTGCCACCAACGAACTCACATTTTCTCCACTCTTGTTCACGCCGAGATCCTGAAAACCACCATTTACATATTTCTTACAAAAATTATATGAGAACAAAAATATATGTTCATTTTTGCCGAGCAAATGACAGTAGTATTACGGTCGGTGACAGTAGCCACCTAAAATCAAGTGGACCGTCATCCTGTCTGTCGACCTTAACGTTAAAAGAAAACTATTTGTATCTTATGTTATTATGTTAATTTATAATCTCTATATAACTATGTATGTATATATAATATATAAAAATTACGAGTCATGTTATTTGTCTCCAATGAACTGAACCGATTTTGATAAAACTTCGTAACTATGTGTAATTTGCTCTTACTTAAAAGATAGGATAGTTTTTACATATTTTGAACCCGGGCGAAGCCGGGAGCGTGTAGCTAGTTTGATATATAAAAATAACAGCTCACAATTTTTAATTAAGGAATTACTTATCTCATTGTGTTTATGACTTGTGTAATGAATAAAATAAATATTTAAATAATTCTTTTAAAAGAGAAAATAAATTAGGCACACCTGTAAAACTTCCCTCTTGCCCTCGATAAAGTTGAAATGCAATGTATTCTTGTTAAGGTCCAGCTTAAGGTTTTCATTACAGTAGCTTTTGTCTTCATTATCCACTTTTTCCTCATCTTGTACTTCTGGCTCCAGATCGGCGATCCTCTGCCGAAGTTCGTCCACTGTGCAGTATATGTCTAAAGTGTCTTCTAATGAGTCCACGGTTTTCGGAGAAAGATCAAATTTCTGAAAATTTTATTTCATAAATTATAACCGATTATTATTGTCATATTATTCAGTTCAGATTTCACAAAGATATATGCAAAAACAGATTGTTTAATCCCCATATTCAATGCTTTTATTGTAATCCTAACTAATTTTGTATTCTTGTAAATGAGTATGTCTGTTTATTACGCTTTTACGCCTTAAATACTCCAACGATCGCCAAAAAATTGCATACACCTTGTCAATTACAGAAAAGGAAATAAGGTATAAAAGCAAAAATATAAAAGCAACAGAGCTAGTATTTTACTATTATTTTTATTTTTATTATGTTATCATATTATGATCTAGTCACAGCAATATAATACTAGATGCACCCCTTAGCTTTGGCTGCCATAGTTTGACGGCGCTCAACAAGTACCTGCTTTTAGAAAATAGCAAAACCATTCCCGCCAAGTGTGTTCGTCTTTTATAACGTAAGGCTATATCTTTATATCTTTTATAGCGTCTATTTTCTCGGCTTGCATTGCAGATGTTTATATTTCAAAAGGAAAACTCACGAATAACACAATAGGTATCGTATACCTAGCTAATTATCAGTGAAAAATTCAGTAGTTTCAGAGATTATTCTTTACATCAAAAATAAACCAACAAATCTCCTTATAATATTACAGTTGATAAACACTTAAGATCTTAATCTTTTATAATAAAAAAATATAATAGAGATTACATTTTATAAAGCTGTTAAATATAACTGCGCTCCATTAAAAAATGTTTGAAATGTGATATAAATTAAATTAATGTTAACATTAAAATGTATGTTAATATCTTCCATTTTATAATGATCCATTTTCATCTGCTTTCTAATGATTTTCCATTTTTTAATTATCAATTTTCATCTGTTTCTTCTTCATCAGGATAGAAGAAGTATTAGACAAAATTAGAAGATTTCAATTAGCTATACGTCCTTAACCAGAAGAAATTTTGTCAATTCCTTTTAATAGTTTACGATGAATTACAACTGACCTGTTCCAAACTGTCTAGAGGCTTGTAGTCAATGAGTTGAGTCAGCTCCTTCTCAACAGATTTTCTGAGTTGATGCGCTTCTTCCCTCGCTTGGGTCATTGCCCGCAGTCTTGCCTCTTCAGCGAGGATTGTCTCTATCGATTTGTCGTTAGGGTGTTCTCCCATCACCCACACCTGTAATTATTTATTTATTGGTAAGTTATGTATATTTTTTCATACATTACATAAGACAGAACATTATACTATAACATTACAGACTCTTACAGAATACCACCGTGAAATAACAGTAAAATTAGGTGTTGTATATTGTTGAATGAGTAAGGGATGTCAGATACCTAATCCCTTATCCTTAACCCTACTAAGTTTTGCAGAGCACTTGCAGAACCCGTGATTTTGCTAGTGTTTATACACGACTGAAGGCACCAACCGTCAAGTGACACACTGTTTTACGATCACAATCTATCTCTTACAGAAGATCACCGTGAAATAGCAGAATGGGTGTTGTTCTGTTTTGGTGAGTTATAGGCGACGGTAGCCACTTACGGTGGACCTACAGCCTGTTTGTCGACCTTAACATAAGAAACAAGTTATTGGGGGACGCCAGAACCAGTCCGACGGGCTGACAAATGTAATAAAAAAAAAGAAAAATTTCGAAGACCATAAGTTTCCCGTACCCACCTACCTACCTACAATACTAATAAAAGTACCTAAATAAATATTTTATTAATATTTCTATAAATCTTATAAGAAATCGTACTTATCAGAAATAAGAGGTGACATCACAGCATCAATTAAACTAGATTATCATTAGCAATTTTAAAATACTAAAAATGGTGAGAGTAGATACTATTGGACAAAACAGATGTTCGAGGTCGTGCCACGCATATGGAGACCCGAAACAATGGAATAAAGACCTTCTGTTAATGACCATTAAGTATTGAATGGAGTCATAATATTTATTTTGTTTCCAATAACTTGGATTGAAGGCCGTTCTTTGTGTATAGTAAAAAAAAAACTATTCGAATGCGATCAGAAATAGGTCAGCGTTCGTTACAATGTGCAAATAAAATAATTTTTATGAATGTTTCGTTTGGGGTAAAAATAATTTGAATTATTGTTAAATTAACTACGTCATCGATGCGGTTATTCAAGCGCAAGAAAAAATATTTTTCGCGACAACGCAGTTTTAGAATTAAAAAAAAAACTGCAAGCCTTGACCTAAAGATTTCTCCATAAAGTAAAAGGTTATAATAAAATTCTCAAGCAAACTTAGAGAAATTAAAAGAGTCTACGTATTTTAAACTCTAAAATCCAACCAGCAGGTCATATATTTGTGTGATTATTTGACAAGATCATTGGATGAGGGTTTAGGGTGCTTAGATTCCGGCAGGGTCAACTTTGGATATAACCTTTTCAAAGTTGACTCTGGTCTGGATTTGGAAGGCAGTGCCAGGGCACACTGCTTTTTCGCAGTCATTTGAGCAGTCCGTCTGGCGGCAGTAACCAGAAGACCACCGTGAAATAACAGCATGTGTGCTGTTGTGTTTCGGTGAGTGAGTAAGGAATGCCAGAGCCCATTTACCCTATCCTTTCCCAATCGCTTATTCTTAATCCTACTGCGGTCGGTAGCACCTGTGTTATAGGCATGGTTGTCACCTACCATCAAGTGGACCGTCAGCCTGTCTGCCGACCTTAATGTTAAGAAAAAGATTGAATGAATAAAACTACTAACCCATGGCTCACCGTCGTCTCCCTGGAGAAACTGCACTTGCTTCCTTGTGTTCGATTTCTGTTTGAAACGATCACTTTCATCCTTGTTCACTTTCTGATCCCAGATTTGCCATCGACGAACCTGGAAATAGAAGACAAATTCACTGCTAATCTCTCCAGATTTTTGATACGTGACTAATAGGCATGATGACTGATTTTGAAATTCTTTTCCATTACGTAGGTACATATTTACTATTTCCGAAAAAAAACAATATTTCAGCAATAAACTAACTTTTAACGCAAATTATTGCATTTTTTTCTATATATTTTTAATTTAAGCGCGAAAACGCTCATAGGTGTCATGGCGTCCGCTTGTAAAAATATTTAGGTCTGTGTTCGAAACAACAACTACTAAAATTACGAAACTAATAAAATTACGCAACTATTAAAATTATCAAAACAACTAATAAAATTACGCAAAAATTAAATTGAAACGCGAAATCACAACAAAGGTTCATGGGCATAGAGTAATAGTGTTCTGTGGTATATAATAAGTTACTCTATGGAGTAAAGTAATATATATATATATATAGCATAGAGTAAAGTAAAATATATTAATAAGGGCCTCTGTGAGATCTACATAGGTATGACGTTATTCGATCTAATTGGTGTTTCAGTTAACATGGCCGATTGCTGCATTTTATACTTTTATTTTATTGAAAATCTTGTTAATCGTAATGTTTATATTAAAATTACGCAATTTTTTGAAACTCTTAACGTATATTTTTCTCTAAAATTATTTCTTCTGTGATTTTTTAACACCGTCATCATGCCTATTATAGGTATAGTTATATACCTATACCTATAGTATAGTATACCTGTAGTATAAGTATAGGTATATACGAGCTATAATTAAAATTATACACTATACTATACGAGCCTAAACATGCTATATTATCTGCTGTAAGATTCTGTTAAGTGTTCCGCAGACTTTTTGATGCTGCAGCATCAGATCAAGATTAACATGTCATCCAAATACCTCCGAAGTAACAATATACCAAATTTCACATTAATATAACCCGTGCAAATTAGTGAAATCCCTTTGTCAACTAGAAAATGATCTGATCTTTAAACGCCTGAACAGATCTTTATAAACTATAGCAAGAACCATCTCGATCATGTCAGCTTCGAAACAAAAAAATCGGATCTAAATCGGTCTATCCGTTTGGGATCTACGTTCCATAGATAGACACACAGGATGCACCCCGTTTTTGCAGAGGACGTCGGGAGAAAAATCGGTTATCCAGACTGACTATCAAGTCACAGCCAAAATTACTAAGTTTAGAAAGCTACTAAGTCTAGGTTTACTTCATAACGAAGCATCTAAGAAGCCAAAGGCGGATCGAATTAGAACGAATAACTCATAAGAACAAAACAAATTTGCTTTTTTTAAAAGGTTTTTAGACCTTCGTTATACAATTAGCGTAGTATCTGATTGATCATTTTGGAGCGTTTTAAGACTTACAAAAAATGACCTTCTATGTTCGAAAGTTCAACAATAAGTAAATAGAATTCGTTCAAATCTATCTATAGATTAAGTATAGCAAAGTATTGAGGTTGTGCTCTTTGAAATAGATTCCTAAAGCTACAATGATGCAATGTTCTTTGGTTAGTGTTAGACTATATGTAATAATTTGTTGGTAAAGTTAGGCTTGTAGTGTTGGTATCTTGGCTCTTCGTATCCTAAAAGTAAAAATATAAATAAAATATATGGTGGAATGACACAATATATTGTTCATATACATCGACCTCCTATGGATATGGATGTAGTATATAGATACTAATATTATAAAGAGAACAAAATTGTATTTTTGTTTGTAATGAGTAAACTTAAAAACTACTGGACCGATGTTAAATATTCTCCCACCTATAGCTACATTATCAGGCTACTTATATGAATTTTATATAGTTAAGTGGACGAAGTCACGTGCAGTAGCTAGTTCTTCATAAAAGTCATTGATCGATAAACTACATATAATAATATCGTACAATAATTTTGCTTTGTATTGATCGGTTCAACGTTTCGATACTTCAGAAACATAAACTAAGTATTGTTATTTGTTGAAGATAATTTTGCTTTATGAACTTGCTATAATCATTATTGATTGACATCTATTGACTGACGTCAATAGCGGAACTTATAGCATTAAGTTAAAGGTTATATTTAGTTGGAACATGTCATACTTATCGGTTGGTTTATATTAGATGCGAAAAATTGAAAATATGTTTGGATTTTTGTTATTCTTTCACGCGTAAACCTCTAGCGTAAACGCGTAATTGAACAGTTTCAAATCAAAATTAGTGCACAATTGATGTGAAAAAAATGTGATAAATTATCACATTTTATTACCGAGCTTGATGGCGTCTTATATCTATGCAACTGAGTTCTTCATCTAAGCTAAATGGCGTAATATACAGTTCTTATGAATAGTTCCGAGAAATCCTAGAGAAGGATATATATGTATTGTAGGAAGGATATGTATATGTATGTATTCCTGGAGAAGGATGTACAGATTTATTTTGATATATTCCAACAATATGATCACACAGGCGAAGAGTTCACAATAGTAGTTAGTTCATAATAAATTAGTGATTGGCGATAAGTGTTCTGGAACAGTATATGTCAGTGTCTAGGTTTTAAGATTTATACTGGTATCCCTACCAGTGGGGGTACATTAGTAGAGATAGATGCAACCGGCGTAAAAATTTTCCTTGAATTACTGTAACCACTTAATTCGGTACTGATATTCTTATTCTGTTGTTTATTTTTTCTAGTTTTATCATGCGTATTTTCGTCACTGGCCCCCCCTCCTCTAGATCCCTCCATATTTACCCATAATTTACGGCAATGATACGTGGTTATAATTTTAGACCGAAGCGATGTTCAGTGAGACATGGAAAGGATACTATACTATGGAAGAGGATGACAGAATACGTAACAAACAAATTCGTAGGAAAACTAAAACCACCTAATTAACAAACTGAAATAGCAGTCCCCCAGGTCACAATTCTCGTAAAACCGGCAAAATTAAGCAAGAAAGATGATCGAATGACGGTCACGTACAGATAGTCCGGGCAAGGAAAAAAAGTTTGTATGGAAAAATTACAATAAATCTTACAGAAGGTTTTATTTTGTAGTTTGATTAAATATTAGCTTGTAAATGGTATTTTCGATTTTTTAACAGGGTGACGTTCCGGACGTTTTTTTAAATGCCGTTTGAATGTTAAATTTTCAATATTTGAATGAGAGTAAATACTACAGGGGTGACTTTTTTATTGAGGGACTTATAATAAATATTAGTAATAAAATCCAAAAAAATCCACCTATTTTACTTAAAAATAGGTGGTTTTTTGGTCTCAAAGGTTTTAAATAGAATGGAAAAAATATAACTCTAAAATAAAAACCCGACAATCGGTGATTTTTCACTATAACATATATTTATTTATGGAAAACTATACCATAAATTTTCACTCGGGTGACTACTATGGTTTTTTTTTAAACCGTTATTTTTGTTTTTTATACATATGAGTAAATCTACAGAATTTATTTTATGCAAATAAAATAATAATTGATAATTTGTCTCAAAATGAAATTATCACCTGAAAATACAACCACTGTTTCTAGTATTTGCAAAAAATAGTAATGAAATATTTATCGAGGGGAAAGGGTAAAGCGGGCGGTGAGGTAGGACGCTGCCCTTGTCAATGCGGTCCGATTCAAGTTTCAACATGTACGTCGACTTCTAACACGGTTATCACAGTTCGCGACATTACTGTCACTTTTAAGTACATTACTTCTTGTGTTCGATTACAGCTGCAACGTACCTCACTATACAAAGAAATGAAGTAGCGTACTCGAATTTTTGTGGCAAGATCGCAAATATCGAATTGCATAGTGAAAGTTAGCAAATAAATGCCAGATTAATTTATTTTACTTTTCATTCTCAAAGCATATCAAAAGTATGAATGCGTATAGTCATTGCATTGGATTGTTTTGTAGTAGAGAGGCTAATCGGCAACTCCGTTCTTTTGAGATGGCATACAAAAAAATTTATATTGTTTTATTATTTCGAATCATAAAAAATACCTATAGAAGTTGAATTCGACAAACTTACTATGAAACCCGCGCGAACCGCTTACGAGGGGGGGGGGGGGGGGGGGGGTAAACAGCTAACTACAAATTTCTAACTTTTTGGGAAAAATGACCGATTTTTGAAGTAGTGTATCTCGGGATCTATTTGTTAGACTGTTAGACATACATAGCTGTTAGACCTCTGTTAGACATACATAGCTGTTGTTGCACTCAAATTGTAGCAAATTTTATGTCTTGTCTAAGTGCAGGCAAACCTCACATAACGTACCCGTCGTTGTAATTTATTATAATAAACAGTTGGTAATTGTAATTGTATAAAGTTTTTCTGCCATAGGTATTAGCTGAGGTTCCTCCACCACTTCGCCACTGTGACTTAAATATTGATTATAATAGTTAATAACATAATAATGAAAATTATTAATATAAATGAAATTGGAGTGTCTGTTTGTAATATTGAAGAACCTAAAAGAATCGACTGTTAGGCGGAACGAAGTTCGCCGGGTCAGCTAGTAATTAATAAACTTTATATAGCATGACCTTAGATCATGCTCTAACCGCGCGCTCTCCACCCTCTTACTCGAAAACGATTCAACGTTTAAAAATTTTTTTGAAACAAAAGTTGTAGGGAATTTAATCCTCTACAATATTGATAATAAATACAAATAGCGAAAACCCCATAGAAAACGAGATATTTGCAAAAAAATCGGGAGGGGGGTAGCCAAATAAGGGGGGAGGAAGGTTCTCAAAGGTCGGCTTGGGAGAGAATTTAGAAAAGATTTTTAAGTATTAGATAAATATGGCCAAAAATAATTTAATTTAAAATTTCAGACGAAGCCGGGTGTAGCACTAGTCCAGCGTTATAGGTCCCCAGACAGGTCCCGTCGAGGCCTATCCAACAACGTATCGCACGTCTATGTACTACTTAGGACAGGGAAGTTATAGGTTTTTCAATTTTTTACAGGTGAAGTCGGGTGAGGATAATAGTGGTCCCTCCAAGTTGGGAAAACAGATGTTAATTTTCCAAACCTGACGGCGTGTCACACAAAATTTTAGCGCTATTGGTTGTGGAGATATTAGCTCTTTAAGATCTATTTTAAATTCTGTGGACACATCCGGCTGCAGGCAGTAGTATGGTAGCAGTGTAGCGGCCGGCGCACAGTGGTACTGAAAGGTCATTCGCGTGTCATAATTCTATAACTTTTGAGTTTAGTTAGATAATGTTATGATTTTTTTTTACACATATTCTTGAATATATTTACTATCATTTAAACAAAAGTTTTTCGTTGCATATATTTATTTTTAATATATGTAAAAACATCTTAAATTTAAAAATATTAGAAATTATAAAATAAATCATAGATTATTTTAATATTAACCAAAAATTAAATATTAATATACATATTTTTAAATTAAATTACGTACAAGTATACTAAAAAATTTTTTAAAAATTTTTAAAGTAAAGAGTACAAAAAAAATTATGCACAAAACCAAGTTATTATTATTTACTAAGCACTTAAATCACCTTCAAAATACATACATTATCAATACATTATTAAAAAAACACAATCAATACATTATAAAAAAAAACACACTTTTCTCGTTTATTGCGTTTTCGTAGGGGCCATGGGGTCGGGAAAAATCACAAAAAAATTTTTTTGGCCCTCCAAGATTTCTGGGACGATTGTATCAAAACCGGTGGGGGCCGCCAGACCCTTCTTAACACGCTACCCCTTTTGTTAATCTAGATTGAGATATTGTCGATCGTAGATAGGTTTTTATCAGCTTAAGGTTAGAAAAACTCCTCTCTCCACTAGCAACCATTACAGGTATAGTAAATAATATTCGCAATGCTATCCATACATTTGGATACAGTTCTTGCAAGTTGCGATCTTTGATAAAATTTAAAACAGTAACGACATTCTGGTCAGGCAAAAAAGATTTCAGACTTAAAAGTTCATCACACAACATACTACCATCTATATCAGATTTAGAGTCTACAGTTAATTTCAATTGGATATCAAGTGTTTTAAGTGTGTGCATCTGAATCGATGTGATGAACGATGAACGAGAATAAGCCGCTTCGTCAAAAATAACGCCAACTCTTTTTAACTACAATTTTAAAAAGGGATAGATAATGTGTTTCTCTATGGTCGGGGATTCCCGGTAAAATAAACTGCATGCAGTGCTCCGATTGAACGCCTTGAACACTGCGTTCCATTCTAATTTTGCCAACATAACGGCTTTTTCGCTTAACTTGTCGAAAAAATAGGTAACTGCGTTTGAAGAAACTATCTAGTCAGCAGTCGAAAAAAAATCTGTAAAAAATAGTCTAGTTGTAATCGCGGCGCCCCTGTATATCTGGCGCCCTGGGCGGTCGCCCAACCCTAACGCCGCTCGTGAATATAATACATATATTTTCTGCACAAAGAAATTATTTAATCTTCATTACTTATTAAATAAAGACTAAATCATTTATTATTATTTGCTTGCGCTTAATCTTAATAAGTATTTTAACAAATAATATTCACATCTGAAATCCGGCCCTGTATTTTAGCAAATAATATTCACGTCTCAAATCCGGCCCTGTCCGTTTTTACACGTGTTAAAATTTTGACTCGCAAAAGAATAATGTCGCTGTCTCTATCTAACATCGTGATTTATCTCAATGAAGAAAGAGATGGCATGCGCTACACGACGTATGTTTTTAGTTTTTTTACTGCCGTTAAGACAAAGAGGTTTGTTTTTGCTTACAACATTCAATTAGTTTGACACAGATGTGACACAGTCAATTACCAACCAATGAGAACACTTTACAATAACAGAATACGCCAATAAGAAATAAAAATACGTATTAAGATGGCAATGAAAACAAACTATTTTTAGTAAATGTGCAAATTGGAGGACCATTTTTTTGTAAGGGCGCATCCTGTCTTGTTTAACATATCACTGTTCGTACCTCTAGTATTGATCTATACATTAATACCAAGTCTGATGAACGAATTAGACATTAAATTAAAAAATAATCTATACTAATTTGTATTTTTTATGTTTGTAATGAAAAATCCTTTCACTAAAGAAAGCTACATTATCAGCGAGTAACATGGGCTATATTTTTTAAAGTTAAACGGGCGAAGTAACGTGCAACAGCTAGGACAAAGATTTAAATCGAGAGATGTGCCCTTACTAGCGAAACTGTGTTACAAAATACATATACATTCACAGTTATACATTTTTATAGCAATGCGAGTCTTTTGTCTAAACACACTTTTAAACACAGACAACACAGTGCTCATAATTCCTTACTTCAAACGTGACTGTGACGATAGCTGGAATACGTACTCCCCCTCGGTCGGTACTGTACTGTCAGCAAGTAAAAGAACTTTTTTTTATTTTCTTTTTTTTTTGTTTATCAGTTTTATTGTGACATTATGACATTATAGACTTATAAAGTCTACATTTATAAGAAATGCTATTAGGTATATTATGATTATTACAATAGTATTGTTACGCGCAGGGTAAGTTAAAATGCCGTTTAGGGGTATAGGAACACGATTTATTTTCGCAGACCAGGAATACTTCCAATATTACAGAGCTTCTCCAATTTAACCGTAAAACTTGCCAAAAGTCGTCACCAATTCACTCTACGTGTCAATTATGCACTGTCGCAAATATCTTCGTAAAAGCTCATCTGTATCGATCTGGATTTTATTTTTCGCCGACCGTAAAATAAAAATCTTCTGACTTAAAATGACTGGAACATTACTGAATTTCGTTGGTAACCAGCATTCATCACGTCGTTCATCTTGAATAATTTTTATCCATTTCTCCTTAAATTAGCCTAAATACCGAAATTGAGTATGTTGTTTTACCGAAAAAAGCAATATATTTGATTGCAGTCTAAGTATAATAAAATATTAAAGGTTGAATAGTAAAATTAAAAAAAAAAAAAAAAAAAAATGGTAAAGTTAAATTAATAATAAATAGCTTTGTTGAAACTATTATAATTAATAATTCTCATTTTATTTTTCCACGCTTTACATCGTATAATAAGTATAATATATAAAATAAAAATGAAAAAATATTAAATAATTAATAATGTTTGTGCGAACGCTACAGAAATACTGGATTCGCTTTGACCAATTTTATTTGAACTCCGATAGCGCGCAAATGCTGTTTATGCAGACGGCCTAGTTATACTAGTCCTTAAATAAAAAAAATAATGAGCTCCAACTACGTACTAATCGCGCTTGTAAAGCGTTCTAGTTATAATAGTCACATCACACAACAGCCATTTTGAAATATGTTAGATCTCAGACAGCATGGAATTCATTTGCGTAAGGAGCTCTAGTTATACTGGTTTCTAACTTTACGGATTATTTTGAAGTTCCTATTGAATAAAAATACAAAAAATAGGTAATTACGAATGAAATGTAACACCACTAGCTTTATTTATGTTTTTGGTATTATTATGACACTTTCAAAACGGGAAATTTGGCATTTAAATTTTAAATTAATTCTGTTTGCTTCAATATGTCATAAAATTTTGGTGACTTTTTGTTGAGTGTGTATAATATGCATACAAATGTGTATGTCATAGAATATCTTCTGTACAATTAATATATCAGTAAAATAAAGACAAAAAACTTCATTATAGCTGTTTTTTTATAGATGTTTTATAGTCACCCGGGTGAAAACTTATAGTGGCTACTGGATATATCTAGAGATCATAATATCAAAAATTCACCGTGTGTATGATTTTTTAAGATAGTTTATTAGAAATTCTTTAAAAACAACATTTTAACGTATTGTGTAGCTAAAATTTTCAATAAAAAAAAATGTGGAATTTTTAAATACAATTAACGAAATACAGAACTAAATGAAAACACTAAAAATCTCTACTGTAGGTTTTTTACAATAAAATATATAGCAATTAAATATTTTACCCCCTCTTTCTCGTAATACATATTGGGAGGGAGGGGAAAAAGTGTAACACGGATTTGTAATGAAACTAAACTATATTCAAAACAAGAAAAACGAACTATACGAAATAATGTCTTCAAAATTTTATTTTTCCCCGACTAAGAGAGACACTACGCTAAACGGCCCCTCACTAGGAGGTCCAAATATTCATTGTAATCGCGAGAAGAGTGGATAGCAGTTATGACTAATCGTGAATTTAGGGGGTCTACTTGGTAGGTTTATGTGTTAATGATGCCGAGATTACAAAAAATGGTGTGTTTATCAACAAAACAGAGTGAAACAGCACGCAATACTCTATAAAGACAAAATAGCTTCCAATCTGAACTATATAGCCATATGTATTTACAAACCATTAAACACCATTCCAGTAATGCATGTTTTTTCTCCAAGGTAATTTCCTACGAATGACTTTTGCTAAATAAGGTCGCAATGTACGCTTTAACTGACGACATCCTTATAAGATTTTACGCTAACTTTTTGTGTGATCAAGAATAGAACGCAATTCCGTCCCCTTGTCGGGTAAACGAACTGTCGCCGGGCATGTCGGAATGTTCAACCAATGTAAAATGTAATCAATTTACTGTCATTTGCAGTTACACTGAGAGACATCAGACTAATTTGATGAAGTGTATATAAAATTGTACATTGCGAAGCCATTTGATCTGTTTACGTCTATGACCAATAAAATTAGGACTGAGTAGTTTGCTATGGTCAAGAGCAGGAAATTCCAAAGATATCTTTTGAGGTTGCTTTGGAGTCTTATTTTTATACACAGGTTTAGTTTTATAGCAATCATCAGAAATAACTGTGTGGGTTCTGATAAATGATAACATTTAATTTTTATGATACATTTACGGTCTTACAAAGTGAAATTCACTGAACCACGAACAAGCTACGAAATGGGGCATGACCACCACGTGGTAGTTAAGTTTCTGGTGACTTCACAAGTTGGCTTAAACCACGCCACAACGCATATTGTAAAAAATCTTATATAATTTTTTTCTCAAGCTTATTGTAATGCCTACAAAAAGATTAAAATTTCATTTAAAAGTAACTTATTCTCAGAGTGTTCCAATTTCGTAATTGTTTCTTATTTTGTTTATTATTAAGTGGCCAGATCAAAAACCTTTTAGAATGCCCTAAAAACTACTTTATTGCTGACCAAATATTTTTTTTGTGTATCTATATACATTTATAAATTAAAATCCGCCTCTGTCGGCTTTTCCGCTAACTTTGTTTAAATTTGAAAGAAACAAGATGCTCGTTTTGCATTATTATATCACTCACCTGTTCTTCCCTCATCTTGCAGAAGAGCGTTTGTTTCTGTGTTTCATCGAGCTCGGCAAGTATCTCCGGGTCGACCCACATGTCTCGCAGGATTTGTTGCAGCATGTTTCCGGCCCTGGAAATAAAGAAAATTCCATAAATATTTCTTTCTTATAGCTTTTTCGTTAAATACATCAAAGTGAGGCTTTATTTTTTTAACGATCTAGTTTGCAACTAATAAGGATGTGAACTAACGTCTGTTACAGGCCACAGTGGGCCCTAAATCCGCTGTAACACAGATTAATAAGTAGTTACTACCGGCTGTAATGCGAAAGGGACTACTTTAGTCATTCAGCGTCAGTGATATGCGTATGCTGCGAATAAAATAAAATAAATAAAACGAATATTTTGGACACTCTTTCGCTGTGGCTTAATTTTAACTCTTCTTTAAGTTATATTATGTCAGACTAGCAACCCGCTCCCGACTTCGCACGAAATTATATGTAACACAATTATATATAGAATTCTGCAATTTATATATAGAACATTTCTCATTTATTACTTTTTCTGTTGATGAAACCCGTTCAGTGTTTTATTAATGTTCATTAATTAAAAGTTTAGCATTTAACAAATTTAACAATGAACATTTAACAAATGAGTTAAATTGTTCATTAATGCGTTTATAGTGTTACATTAATTAAAAGGAGTAAGCTCAGATTGACAGCGACTTTATTTATACATAGTATTATTTTTATTTATAGTATCTATATTTGTTTTATATATATTATGAAATAAAAGCGTTTACCATCAAGTAGACCGGCGTGCCATCAGTAGGCATGCTTGCAGACATTTACATTAAAAAAAAAAATTAAGCCTTGAGCGTAGTTAAAAGTCAAAATCACAAGTATTTACTTCTCATCAACACGAGCTTGGACATGAAATATAATATCACTATCATTCGAAGACTTACACGGAATTATTTATAAGTGATCATTGAATTTTGAATCTTATTTTCAGACTAATAAGGTTTCATCGAGAAAGAATACGAATCGGGCGTCTCTTAATATGAATTATACATTGAGTGAACTTTTTCTATAATAAGTTGTTTTATATTCTAAGCTCGCGCCACAGTCACGCCGTCTATTCTTTGTTCCTTTTTTTCTGTCAACGAATGTCTTATTGTATGTTAAAAAGAAGAATACATTATTATATGATTATATGCATAAAACACGGTTAATGTAAGAATATAATAGTCCTACATACACGTAACATTCACCTGTAACGGAAATCTAAGTAAATATTTTCGTTAGAAATAATAAAAAGAATAATAAAAAAAGATCATTTCTTAGTTGACGAAAGGCTTTCACTAACATTCACAGGTCCTTGTTTTGTTGTTGCAGCACCAAGTAGTCAGCAGGACTTACAGCGGATATAGCGTATTTGGTCTCAATAAAAAGTCGGGGGTTAATTATGATTTTAATAATATATTAGCTTGTTATAGTTGTTACACAAAAACGAATCAACACACAAACTGTACAATACTTTTGAACTATTCATAAACCAATAGGTACTAAACTATAAACGTGAAATACTGTATCTATAAATAAATGACCGAAACCATGGAATGGTAGAAGAGCCCACGATGCTAAATGTGGAGCTACTCGAGCGGGGACCTATTAGATTTTGAAAATTAGATGATAGGAAGAAAAAAGTTATATGTTCCCCTTTCAACGGTGGTGAGCGTCTACACGTGTTCAAAAGTTTGTAGACCCTGTATTAAGAAAAATCCTCCAAATAATCAGGAATTAAGAATCAGCACGATCAGGAATTCAAGTTGCCGCCTGTATGAAAATCTGACGCGCTCGAGTATTTTAAAAGTGGCTATCGCCAAAAATCTTTTTTTGCATTTTCAAAAAGCTGCCACGAGCTTGCACTACATCCGAATCATCTGTATTTTAAATGTGAGCTTAGTTTGGGTTCACTTAACATCCCCTCTGAAAATCTCGAGTAGTATTTAAATTTTTACCCCAACAATCCACCCCCACCAACCCCATTATCCAACCCGGCAGATTAACTCATATCCCACATATCCGTTATGGGAGACATGTGGGGCTTATACATTAGCATATCTGACGCGCTCGAGTAAATCCCAAAATCCCTTCTTTGGCTCCCCTACTATAAGTAAGTGTCCACACACACGGAATGGGTTGCAGGTTATTGTTATTGACGATTTCACTGACGGCAGGTAACGAACCATTGGAAGGCTTCCGGAAATACACTAATGAAATTGACACTTTCACAGCGCAACATTTTCCACGTTATATCACGTCTTCCTTGTTCTGTTAAATTATACTAAATAATAATAAACTTTTTATTTCAAAATATCTATGCCTGCAACTTCATACGCGCGATTTTCGTACGCTTGATATATCAATATTCGCTATAACTATTTTGTTTGTGAACCGATTGGAATGAAACAAACACTAAATATTACAGGAAGCTTAATACAATAAATCAGTGAAAGCCTGTTAAGCCGTTTCTGAGATTAGCGTGCATAGTTCACATTATTTTCTTGCTTGGCCATAGTCATATACTTGACTAGACTGTTTTACTTCATGGATCACCTATATACATATTATCAAGGTTATTTATGACAAAACAAGTTATTCATATCTATATGTGAAGCCTAAACTAGCTACTATATAAGCTCGTATAAAAGCTTAAGTTCTACAGGTCTGACAATGACAAGAACCAGTCGTGAGGAGCGATTGCAACACACACTGCGAACACCTACCGCAGATATAACATTCAATATACATATATTACATGTATCTACATCACGATACTATTGTATAGTTTAAAAGTGAAGGTTAGTGTAAAATGACGATCTGATGCGCGCTACAAAATCGATCTTTACAAATGGTATTATAATTGGCAATTGGCTTAGTAATATAACTGTCACAATTTTTCTTTAGGGAATTATATTTTCCATAGCTGTTTTGCCTGTAGTGGAATAATTTACGATAATAATTTCTGAAAAGGTCACCGTGTAAGCGATGCTAGAGTCCGTATCACTACCAAACCCTTTATACTTAATCCTACTAAGTTCCGCAACGCATTTACAAAACTTATGGGTTTTCTAGTGTTAATAAGCTAAGGCACCAACATAACACCATAAAAATGTTTTTAAAAGCATTAGCGTATTATACTAGCGAAACAATGTCTTGGTGCAAAGATGTTTTGGTCGTGTCGACAATATTCTAATCATCAGCCCCACTTGATCGAGGCGAGATACGATGTTATGAATAAATAATAAACAATGAGGTAATGATTCAAAAAGACAATTAGGCGTGTGCAAGAATCCTTGCTCAATGAAGAAGAAAGTTATGTGCAGGCGCACATAATGCAATGGCGGGAGACGACGTGGAGGCGTGACCTGCGCGACGAGTCAAGGTTACATCAACTTTGTGCTGCCTATATTCAACTTAGAATGGTACCTAAATGTGTTTTCAGCTTATACATATTAAATAAAATTGTACAATTTTTATTTAATACAATTAGCGTTACGTATATTAATTAAAAACAAATGAAAGTTTGGACGCGAGAAAACGTTTCATTTTTAAGCTTTTCCTTCAAGTTCTTCTCTTATTTGAAGTTTGTTTAAAGATTGCTTATTACGTTCACACAAAATCTATAGTCTATCTATAGTCTGTCTATAATTTGCAAAAATTTGCAAAAATAGTGTAGAACATCCGTTGCGCCTGAGGCACGATTTTTTAAAGATTACGGCCGACCTCTAGTAACGGAGAGGAACTTTAAGAAGAATAATAATTTATAAATAGGTATGACTAGATAACTAATTTATTTTATAATATATAAAATATATCCATTATAATAGATAATGGCATTGTCGATCTAGGATGTCACAATCACAAGTTGTTTGGGTTCTTTTTATTACCTGCCAGTTCTAACCTAAGTATTCATAATCGAATTTAATTTAAGTAGAAATAACATGACACCTGTCCCTTGCTACTCTCAACCAGAATGGCCCCGCTGTCTGTCTCAAATCATCTTCCCATCTCCTGACTTGACGACCCCTACTTCTTTTGCCGTCTCTTGGTTGCCAGAGGGTGACTTGCTTGCTCCATTTGTTAATGGGGTGGCGTAGCATATGTCCAACCCATTGGAAGGAATTGGAGGAGGCCTATGCCAAAAGGCACACCGAACTTAGGGACCTCTTGTAACCCTATGATTAGGAATAAAAGGCTATTATAATAATATAATAATTATAATAACATGACACCATTACTGGTATACTTGTACAGGACTTAGAAAACAGACTTAGGCCTTGTATGGTTTTATTTCACGGGCAAGATTTCACCTGAGATGACAGGTACAGTAATTTTACGAAGCCATTTTCTTTTTAGGTTAACCATAATAGCCGTGTTTCCACAGCCTACATCAATTAAAATAATGTCAATTACCTTAACGGTCGTTGCATCTAGCTGTAATATGTATAATTAAATTATAATGATACTACGAAATTTTCAAAGCGCAACCTTCTTGGAGAAACGCCAGTTAAGTGCAAAGAAAAATTCTTTTTGTTACAAAAACCTGTGTTTCTTATAAAGATGATTCGCAAACAGAATTATTAGATGGTAAACCGAATTCGTGACTCCTGAGAGAGAGCATTAAAGCAGCACTGTATATACAGATATTGTAAAAAGAATAGGTAAATAAATGAATAAAGATTTGTTTTAAGGATTCGTTTAATTCTTATACAGCAGTGTCACTGATAAGTATGTCCGGTAAGAGCCAGGGCTCGAATACCGTTATTTTTTTAGAAACGTTTTCGACTTTAATACCTAAAGAACGGTTTAATTTGTTTTCGTTCGAACGGAACATTAAAAAAAAGGTTTTTAGGCATGAACAAAATTTCAATCGTTTTCGTTTCAAATAACGTTTTCGAACGTTTTAAAACGTTTTTTGCCATTTTTTCTCGGCAGCTACGAATAATAATACCAATTTTATTGAGGTTTTGGCTTTACCAGTGCAGTTCAGTGCGTGCCACACGTTGACCAAGGTCGCGTCCACTGGATTAAACCGTTCCTATTTCGTTTTCGTTCCGAACGTAAAGTTGCGAACCAAACTAAAAGAACCGTTTAGAACGTTTTGAAAACGTTATTTTAAATAACGTTTCCAGGCCCTGGTAAGAGCATTCAAATATATTCAACGAGCTGGTGCCTGAGACTTCGCGTTGAAAAAGAAAATAAATGAGTAATAGGCTAGTTGACAAAATTTGGAAATTAGTTTAAAACTATAGCTTAGCATCTATTTCACCCCAAAAATATATTATTAAGAAAAAATATATTAAGAAACTTTACCTTAGTATTTTGAGTTTTTAGAAAAGAACTTAAAATTGACCGCGAAAAAGGCCAAGACTGTCATGGCGTCTTGAATGACGTCACACCTCGCGAAACAGTCGTGTTTGTTTATGACAGTCAATTGTGTCAATGACAGCTACAACATGGCGTTTCGCGAGGTGTGACGTCACTTCCATGCGCTTCTCTGATCGGTGTTTAATGTCACGTGATTAAACGCCTCATTTTGTCGATTTTATTTTCCAAAAATATTATTAATCTTTCATTATTTTAATAAAAAAGTTGTTTTTTTTGTTTACTAATTATCATGGTTAATCATTAGAAACTCTAAGCCATCCGATTTATTCTTAGTAGAAACAAGCCTATTATTATACAATGAGAAATCGCAAAAATAAATTTAAAAATCAGTTGCTGATGGCGCAAAATAGACAAAGATAATTCTGTCCACACATGTGTTGGCTATTAAAATTCAATTCTCAATTTCCTTTTCAACGTAATTAGTAAAATTAAAGCCCCTAATATAAAATATTAATTTCCCCTTCTGCAAAAATCTTTATTTTCCTTGCGACATCGCACTAACGACCTTGACTGAAATGTTTTACTTACGACTAATTTTTTTATGCGATATCAAACCGCGTAGAATAAACAAAAGAAGCAACGTACTTGTTTTTACTCTGTTACGGTTATTATAAAAATTACACTTCCGGTAATTTTTCTGGTTTTAAGAAATCGTGATACCTACATTATTCATTATTTATACGAAATTACAGACTACGCAAAAACAATTGACGACGCGAAATGTGTATTCTTGTCGCGTCCACAGTCCACACGTCACAGTCGTAATTTCAAAACAATGAGCTGTCAAATTGACATGATACACAAGATGGCGGGAAACAAAGAGCACAGTTTGAAAGTAGGTTGCGAAAACAAAAACAAATTTAGAGGTTATGCTTCACGGCGATGTCACGAGTTCGCGTAACAGATTTCTGTTTAGTACGTAGGTATTTGCAATTTTACTTTCTCATACATTGAAAGTGAATCTCTTCGCTTGAAACTGTAAAACCATGAATCATACTTACACTAAATGAAATCAACACTCGTCTATGTTACAGAAAATACTTATACATAACTTGTTTAATGTTAGCTATCAAACTTAATAGGTATTATTAAGTGCTCACATATTTACTAACTTATTTACTTAGTTACTTAACTACTACTTATTGAAACTTCCCTAACTCTATTAATTTTAATTTTAGCAAAAATAAGTTATATATAAACATTTCTATGTAAAACTAAATTCTCTACAATATTTGTCTGAAACTTTTTTTGTAACTCACCATTTTTGTGTAATGTGAGGATTCTTTCACCCATCATATTATATAGATTCTAGAAACATCAAAATTTCCCTTAAGAATCTTAAATTTCGATTTGTTAGTTCCTAGAATTAGGCATAATATAAAAATCCCCATAATTGTACCATACTAAAATTATTCTGTTAAATTTTTTCACATGTGCAATAAATAAATGATTGAATTATTATTTTATTCATTTGCAGAACATTCACTAGGTGTCGAGTCAATGCACTTTGAAATATCCTTTCCGAGTGCCAACTCAACCGATAAAGCGTTGAAATTGTATACTAATGCATTCACATAGTGTTACAAGCTTAGCGCTGAACCTGTGTGTAAAAACACTAAGGGATTTTGTATGCAGCTAGAAAACCTACCTATATACTTATTACTGACAATTTCAATTTCTATAATATCGATCTACATAAAATAAAATCGTAAACGAGCCGTGTCTGTTACATTAAATATATAAAAAAAATTACACTTATGTTTCCGAGTTCAAAACATTAGTTTTTAGAATTTTAAGAATTAGTCTAGAAAAATTAGTCCGTTTGTCTGTGCGTTTGTGCACGCTAATCTCCGAAACAGCTTAACGGATATGGATAAAATTTTGCACACATATAGTTTATTAAATGGATTAACATATAGTATATCTACTTTTTATACAAGGAAAATGTTAAGGTTCTTGTGCGATTTTCAAAAAAAGAACTACAGCGCGTATGAAGTTGCGGGTAAAGCTAGTTATAAAATAAAGTCGCTATTCGCTTGTGTTTGTATCTCCACTTAACTTTATCTAAACCACCCAACGGATTTTGATACAGTTTCGTATAATGGAAAGAGCGATAAACGAGGAACACTTCCTATATAATAAATTGGATATAATTTGTAGAAATTGCATTTGGAACATAGGTTTATTTTATAACGTAAGCATCCGCTATAAGAAAGGATTTGTGTACTTAATAAATTATTTTTATAAGAAAGGAGTTTTGATAGTTTCAACTCCGAGTGAAGTCAGGGCCGAGTCGCTAGTAAAGAATGAATGTTGTCAAGTAGATTGATATAGAGTTTAAAATAATTTATGACTCACACATAAAAAGCGTATAAACTTACAAAAGAAATATTGGAATGTGGAATGTATGCTTATTGCAATTTCTCAGAGAATTTGTTTGTTTACTTTACTTAAGACACCTTTCTCGCCACGTATTGGTTGTATGTCGCGGTATTCGTTACGTCATTCATAAAGTCATAAGATTACACAAAAATTAAACGTATAAAATCTCAAATCTTAAAATCGATAGTTGTTTTTAGACCGTGCTGTTTTAGAGAAGGGTCTGAGGTTCAAAATTAAAAAGAACCTGTGGAATGTGTCCCTTTATCAACTAGAAAATGGGTTGATGATTTTAAAATCCTTAACAGATCTTCATAAATTATAGCTAAGAACGCTAAGAACCATCTCGATCAAATCGACTTTCAAAGAACAACAAAAAATGATCAAAATCTGTCCGTCCATTTGGGACCTTACAACATATAAAAGCTTACAGCATCCGTCTTTTGCGTCGGGCGTCGGGGTTTGAAAAAAGAAACTCGATGCTTCTAAAGATCACAAAACCAGCCAAAGTTAAGACAAAAATCATCATTCCTTTACTTACATAACCTAAATATTGTATGTATGACAAATCATCGATTTTACAATTCGCGAAACCGCGATAGATGCGGTGTCATTACCCCCACTTTGTATGGCACTTTTGTGGATATCTTTGTTTACAAGTCATACATAACGGTTTCAGTGCTAAATTTAAACTGGCCGACTCTCCTTTCAGAAAAAAGAAAACTGGTGTTTTATCGGCCAGCGAGTGAAAAGCGTTAGTCTGTGGCTTTCTAGCAGAGTAATGTATATAAAAGCAGCCATGTATGTACTTATCTTTTTATATATAATAACTAGTGGCCCGCTCCCGGCTTCGCACGGGTGCAATTTTTTATTCAATCCAGCCGATAAATCACCTTACACCGCCATCTGTTAGATTCTTACGGAACTCACATATGAATAATTGCTGGATTGAATAGGTATCAACAGATGGCGCTATGTTAATAATATTATATGATTTGCAAAAAAATAATAAACAAAATGAGATATAAACTATCCTATCTTTTAAGTTGGACCAAATAACAGATACTTATGAAGTTTGATCAAAGTCGGTTCAGTAGTTTCAGAGTTTATCGCGAACATACATCGTGACACGAGATTTTTATATATATAATATAAGATGTTAAACTAGAATGGGTACATCGATCTTAATTCGGTTTTCACATATGGAAAGAGGGTTAAACGGGGAATCTTTTTATTTCCTAAATTTATTTAACTATTTAACTATCTTTTTATTTACCTAATGATGATCAGTTGAGTGGTTAACAGAGAAAAGGTAACAGACAGACAGATAGTTACTTTTACATTTATAATATTAGTATGGAAGTATGGATATATATTATGTAATAGATATTAATACAAAAATTCACAATACAGTGGTTATTATCGTACAAGTTATATCCAAAAATATATTATTTTTTTAAGTATCAATAAAAAGTTTTCTATACTTTAACGCCTCAATTTTGTCTAATCTTCTCTTCAAATGAATTATTGCATTACGTTGCGATATTAGTTTTGGTCGTTCGTCACTTGCGAGAAACTCGTCGGTTGTAAAGACGATAAGTAGGTACGCCTCATTCACCGCAAATACCGCTGGCTATAGCTACTAGTGCACAGTGAGATGAACACTCGTACGCTAAAGGCAATAAAGTTTCCAGCCAGTTTCACCTGTCATCTCGATTTCCCGACTCGCTTAGTGGCTTAGTGAAAAAGTGCAGCACGTTTAAATTTCAAAATGGAACTTTCGAACATTTTAGATATATGCTTTACTAGCTGGTACCCACGACTTCGTCCGCGTTGAAAAATATTAAGTAGCCTATCCTGTGTCCCGTACGTCCAAATGTTTATCTACCAAGTTTCATAAAAATCAGTTAATTCGTTTCAGAGATGGAGGAACATACATACATACATACATACAGAAAAAATTTCTAAAAATCCTCAATTTAGTTTCAGTATCATGTATAGAGCCTATAAACACGATATCTGAAAACAAAGTAACTTACTCCATGACCGACCCTTACAGATTTATTATTAGTATTGATGATAACTAGTGATCCATATGAACTCCAAAGTCATAAGTCACCCGGGACTAGACTTGCCAGATGGCCGGGAAATCCGGGATTGTCCCGGAATTTTGCGTCTTGTCCCGTGTCCAATAATTAGACCTTATTGTCCCGGATTCTGAAAACCTACTAGTTTTGTAAGAAAATAAACTAACAACGAATGACACGGCTGGCCTGCCTGTGAGTGCGGCTAAGTACGTAGATACCTATCTAATAAAAGTATGTATTTGAGAATAAATGGCATTTTCCTTTTCAAATACAAATATAAATCCTTTGAAAATAAAAAAACAAGATACTTTTTACTATGGCCACGACCCAACACCGTTGTCCTAGAATTGTCCCGGATTTGATAAGTTTCTATCTGGCAACCCTACCCGGGACCCATTTAATAAGTCAGAACCATGAGTTCGTTAAATTATAAACAGATCTATAAGTTAGTTAAATCTCACAGTTGGTCTATGGATCAAAATATAAAAAAATGTTCCAAAAATCATCCTCATCTGTCGTGAAATGATTTATTAGTGTATTGTGTGTATCGTGCGTGTTAATAGGACACTAGTACAAGCATGTAATCAATCAACAAGTATGCGGTTAGTAACCCAGTTCTTACATTGTTAGCAAATTAGAAACAGCCTTAGAACAAGCCATTGGTTTCTTCGTGAGATATTGTTTTCACAATTTTATTGAAACCGGCTGTATACAGCTTTCTAATAATATTTTTAATAAACCATATGGGAATCACCAGGTTCAGTACATGTTAATATTGACATAACAAAACCACGATCAAATATCATGAAACATGAACATCGGCAATCAATTTTAACTAGGATTTCGAAAAAAATAGTCAAGATGATGCTGACCCTGAGAAGAAATTTTGAAAGAAAATTAGGTTACCATTCTTTATGTCATCTGTAAAGTAAAATAAAATACAATAAATAAAAAATATATTCATCATAACTATTATAAAGAAAATAATAGTATAGGTATCAATACTTAACTTTTTTAAGTCCAAAATTACACGATACTTTCCCAGTAAAATCTGTAATTTCTTCTTGTCTTCTTAAAATCTAAATCTATAAACCTAATGGTACAAATTTCAACTATTAAAACGAAAATAATAAAAAATACTGAAGGTCTGATCTCCATACAAAACTGATTGATCTCTATAATTTATAAAAAGAGTTTTTAAAAATGACCACAAAGTTTCAAGTATGACCAGGAAGGAAGGACTAGCACAGGAATTTGCGCAATAAAAAACACACAGTCAATAAATAAATTCTACTTTTTGTTATCAGCGGGTAATCCATTTATTATTGTAACATATTATGACTCAAATACGTTAGATAATTAATGAGTAATATTCTTTTTATAGTTTTTTAGATTATCACTAATTATGATCAGAATAGTCTACATTTCAATTTGTCTATAAAGCAAAACGACCTGATAAGACCGCTTTTGACCGATCCTATTCTAAAATTATAAATCGACATAATTAAATCCTAGCCCCTAAGTTGCATGCCTGACATGGTCCATAACACTGGTCTTTATAAATTTTGTAACATCTATCTATACACTTTGGTTTTGGAATAAATGATTGAATTGAATTGAATTAAGAATAGAGTGGGACCCAGAACACTGCCCTGAGGTACACCATAGTTAAGTGAAGTATCATTTATAGTTATAAACCCTCTGTGTTAATTATATAAATCATTCGAATCCTACAATAATTCAGTGTATGCGGGGGTAAATAGAATTCACTGTTTAGCCCACTAATTGCTAATTGTAGGTTGTATCTTGTATTTGTATTTTAGGTAATTTCAATATATGACAATCGTACAAAGAGGTTTTGAAAAAGAGGCCGCCGATAAAATAACAGATACGCGTGTTAAGCTCAATTCGCTAATAGATTGCCCAATTAACGCGATCGAAACAATAATAGATAATGGCACAATGGTGAACGATGAAAGGTTGAAACCAGGAGATACGGAATTGAAGGTCGATTCTTTATGTATTTAACTAATCGATTTTTTTGTTTTATAGTTTATAAAGGCTCGTACAAAACTAATATAAATAGTATAGAGACGGTGAGTTTTTATTGACCTAAGCGCGAATTACACCAAGAAAAAGTTTATTGAAGTTAGACTTTTTAAATAGCTATATAAATCAATACTAATAATAAATCTGTAAGGGTCGGTCATGGAGTAAGTTACTTTGTTTTCATAGATATCGTGTTTATAGGCTCTATACATGATACTGAAACTAAATTGACGATTTTTAGAATTTTTTTGTATGTATGTATGTATGTATGTTCCTCCATAACTCTGAAACGAATTAACTGATTTTCATGTAACTTGGTAGATAAACATTTAGACGTACAGGACACAAGATAGGCTACTTAATATTTTTCAACGCGGACGAAATCGTGGGCACCAGCTAGTAAATAAATATATTTTGATGGTAGGTGCCCTATAAAGACGAGCAGCGCCAAGAGGATAAGATAAAGAACAAGGGAGATCATGGAGATAGGGAAAATGAAAACATAAGTGTGAGATGTTTAGTCTATGTCATATTTGTATAGTCTATGGGATGACAATAGATAATCGTTGTAGACTGTAAGTAATGGCTTTTTGTAAAGGCATATATAAAATTAAAAATACTTTGTGTACATAACTGTTTATTAGTAAAACTTATAAAAAACTATTCAGTGACTAATTTCTAGACATGACAATAAGTACGATGGTATTTATTTTGTGTTTTTTTTTAGTTACTACAATCGGTTATTAAGATTAGATCATGACGGGAAAAAATTAGATTGAGAGAAAAAAAGCTTATAATTCATTCATACATATTTTAAGTTTTTTTGCATCTCAATTACAAGTAAAACGTTGCTAGGATTTTTATAAAACTTGACACATAGACTTTGGATTAACTTAGGATAACCTGAATTATAGTTTACTAAAAAATATGAAATAGCCTTCACATTTTTATTGTCATAACGAAATTATTATTAATTCTATTTATTCATTTATAATTACAGTCGTAATCACATTAGGCATAAAAGTTAGACAATATAACAAAACAAAATCAGGATTTTCTCATGTGAGCTTCTATTAAGTGTTGGAATTTTTTTTATTCATCGTCATCATTTTTATTAACCCACAATCGTCTATTGTTGGACAAATGTTGAACACTTTGGTTTACTTGACAAGCCATTGACTTGTTTATTTTATATTTAACTGTTATACATATAGCCTAAAACCTTCCTCGATAAATGGACTATCCAACACAAAAAGAATTTTTCAACTCAAACCAGTTCCTGAGATTAACGCGTTCAACCAAACAAACTCTTAAGCTTTATAATATTAGTATAGATTATTATACTAACTGTAGATATTTTAAGCATTTATTGTAAATACCTTCACGATTATTTAGTAATTTTTCCTACTTAGAATTTAATTTTTAAGCAAGAAATAGTGATATGATTCAGACTGTACCTAACAAAAGTATTGATGGAAAATTTGTAGAACAATATTAGATAATAGCAATTAATTTAGAAAAAAAATTAAGTTATTGTAAAATAAAATGTGTATAGTCGATCTAAATACAAAATCTAATTCCTTAATTAATTATAATTGATACGAAAATTAATAACTCACTTTCGTTTCGCGCTCATTAAGAGAAATATGACTTGTAATACACGAATATTATTCGCTAATTATTTTAAAATTAATTGTATGATGTAACATAACCAGGTAGCATCGCGTGTAATTATCACAGAGTACAATAAAATTATTATTATTTTATAACTACTTTCACAGTTTATTATTTGTTTTAATGCGTTATAACAATTTTAGATAAGAAGATTACATTACATTAATTATTGTTTCCGTGTGGTCGTTTTTGTGATGAAAGTAAATACAAAAAAGTAACTACATATACAAAGTCAGATGCACTTAAAGTTTCTATATATATATAAACCAATAAATAAATTCTAATTAAGCATTGAGAGGGGGGGTACATAATATAAACTAGTCGAGCTTATTCCCATCCGCTCCAAAGTTCTCCAAAACAAATATTTTCATACATTCATATAAGAGCTCCACGAAAAAGAAATGATAAATAATAAATCAAGCAATACCTACCGATTTCGTACCCAAGTGCTCGAAATCATTTCCTAGATACATATCTAAAATTTAGTTCCCACAGGCTCCAGACAAAAATATATCGCTGCTTAAATTCAAAAGTAGCACAAATCAAAAAATTCCAAAAATGTTTTTATTGCAAAAATACAATCACAATCCTTCATATTGTATGTTGCAAAAAGATTTATGGTTGTTTTATTCCATTTTTAGTATATTTTGATATTTTTTGATATATTCAAAAGTAACTTATATGCTTATATCTCCCCTATTATTCAGTTTATTATAAAAGTACTTAAAACATTTAATGCTACTTAAAAATACGCTTCTAACGATGTATATATATGCAAATATTCGATATATATCTAATAAGAAAAAAAATAGACAAGAATTTTTGAATATAAGCAGCGATGTATCGTAATACTGAAGTTTTGTTTAATTTAAAAATTCTTGGAGCGCAACCGTAACGGAACTAAAATAAATGTATAAAATATTAAAAATACTTTAAATTTGTTGTAGCAGTTTTGGTTTTGGACCCTGTGGGAACAATTTTGTATTTTTAAATAACATTTAATTTTACTCTTGGAGCTGCTGGTATTGGTAACGTGGAGTGGGAAGAAGTCATTAGTAGACTTGAACCAATAAGCGCGCATTATCTCTTTGCCTTGCAAAAAAATATTTTCACAAACGGCTTATCTTAACGGATTTGGATGAAATTTCGCACACATATAGTTTATTATCTGGATTAACATATAGGATACTTTTTATCCTCGAAAAATGTTAGGTTCGCGAGGGATAGTTTAAAAATACAAAAAATTTGGCACCACTGTTGCTGTGGCGGCCCCACCGTCATCACAACGATAAAGATTTATTTTAACGATAAGATTTAATTTTTCAACGCGGACGAAGTTGAGGGCATCAGATAGTTTAAGATAAGTTATTCAGATTTTTAAAGCGTCAAGTAGCAAGCACGTCAAGTAGGATCAACCTTCCATACATTTATAAATATGACATAATATTTTAGCCTTTACACGAATACAACGTTAACGTTGTATGATTTAACAATTTATTCCTTTATTCTGTTACAATTTACATATAACAATGACCCAGATGTGCATATTATAAAACATTATTTTTTCGTTTTGTAATGACCGGCGACAATATGGTAGCGGATGGTGCGATAACGGCGCATTGTGCTTTATAAGTGGAGCGAAAATGGAAAAAAATTCAATGACTTCGTTCCACTGTTTTAAAATAGAAATTTCTAAAAATTTATATATGTTTCTCTGTAGAGTCAAGTGCATAAACATGTATTCAAAGAATCGTTTCATAAATTGTTTCATGTTTTAAAAAAACGTGTATTATAAACGTGAGTCAGAAATGTCATTTTAAAAACATGTATTACAGGTACACTAGCTGTTTGTTGCACGCGACTTCGTCCGCCGTAACTTTACTAAATATTGATGTTACTCGCTGTTTATGTAGCTTTATAGTGAAAGAATTTTTAAAATCGGTCCAGTAGTTTTTGAGGGTTACTTAATTTGAGTGTACTACAATGGCTTCGCATGGGAAAAAGAAAAATGGGGCTTTCAAGTTTTTCCAGAAAATTTTTCCTATTATTTTCTCTTCATGAATATTTGAAAAAAAATATCTCAAATTCAACGAATATTTGAAAAATAGCAACAGATTTAGATATTAATTTTTTATTGAAATAGATGGATTTGTAATTAAATTATAGTATATTAAGTAATAGTATCATTTAGTAAACACAGACAAATAATTACGAAATAATAATGGAAATAAAATATATATACTTACATGTTATGTATAATCGCTGGATTAAGAAAAGACGTAGCTAGTCATTCAGTACCTGAAACCAAACAAAAAAAAAACATAAAACCGCGAAAAAGATCCCATTGCTTATCAAGTTAGAAATCATTTTACAATGTTTGATTTGTCTTTATCTGGAAGTTTCTATTTTACTTTTTTACGTAATGTTTGTTGTACTCTTATCCAAGTTTAATCACATATCAAACAGAAGACGTTTTGATACACATGTAAGTAAGTTGACTAAAATATAGTATATATTTTTTTATCTCTAAATAATATAAAACAAAATTGCTATCAGCCTGTGTCTGTCTGATTTTTTTTATAAAACATTCACGCACTTGTGTGAATAAGAGTTTTTTTATATATATACCTAAGATAGGCAGACAGGCTGGCGGTCGACTTGATGGTATTTGGTTACCGTCACCTATAAAACAAACAACGCCACAAACATTCAACCATAGTAGAATAGATAAGGGATTAGGATGGAAAATGGCAATGGGTTCTGGCATCTCTTATAACTCACTCACCGAAACACTACAGCACATGTGCTGCTATTTCACGGTGGCTTTCTGTAAGGGATTGGTTACTGCCACCAGACGGGCTACCCATATGACTGCGAAACATAGTGTGCCCTACCACAGACAGTGTTAGTTCCAAATTCAAATGTAATATTGGAACAAAATATTTCCAGCCAGACATAAAACTTCGTATTCAACCAAACAGTGACTCTTTAATTAGCTATAAGTCCGAGTACAGTTAAGTAAGAACGCTTTGTTTATTTTTCTCCTTTCGTACACAAGACAATAACCCAAAGAATTTTCATGTATGTAACTGTTGTGCAAATGTGACAATTTGTAATTCCGAAATGTGTGCCACTTCCGAGAATGTAATGAGTACCTGACCAAATTTAAACGGCAATTATGAGCCTTTAAAACCGTTGGAAAAGCGGCTCATTTTCAATTCAGTTTTGCAACTTTAAAGTGGCTTCTAATTCGTAACACGACTAGACTATTCATTATTTAGTACACACAAAAGAAGCGTTTACTGTTTGAACTCGCGTCACGTAAATATAAACACTAGTGTTATATTATATAACGCTCTGTCCATTAGTAAATTAGTAAAAACCGCATTAAAATCCGTTGTACAGTTTAAAAGATCTAAGCGTACATAAAGAAAGAAGATCTGCGCGTAGATAGAATCAAAAAAGAGGATGATACGGTACCTCTTTTTTGCTCCTATCTAAGCCTGCGCTTCGCAAGTAGTCAGGACTACTGATTTATTTAGTAGTCTTAAAATAAACTTAGATTTTATAAAAAAAAAAATATTAAAATTACTGCCTTGATAGCGAGTCCCTAGTATGTTTCTAGTATGAGTATTAATTTACCGTTATGCAGTGTATTTATAGATATTCAGCTTATTGCTTAATTCGCGTATCTCTTTGTCTATGCTAAAAGTTGGCCAGTAACAGAATGGTTGCTTGTTAACATTCAATAGCGGCTACTTCCCGTTCGTCGCCTGTAGCGAGTTAAAAATCATTGCATCATTACGTAAACTAATTTTGTGGGAAAGCGTATCGTTTGGCATGCATTATGCCCAGCTATACAATACCGGCAACTGTTAGCTTACAACTTGACTTTCATTTTAAACGAAGCTACCCACTCACTCTGTATATTACTAGCGATCAGCCTCCCGCTTCGCACGGATGCAATTTTTTTCTGCAAACTATATGTTCATAAAAAACTTTCCTCGCTCTTTGCATTAATGAAACCCGTATCAAAATCCGTTGGATGGTTTAAAATAAGTTAGCGGAGAAACGGACAGAGGAAACTAGGGACTTTATTTTATGATATTTGTCTAGGTATATAGATTATTTACAATTATTTATTTATTTCATTTAAATTTATTACAATATACTTACAAATAAAAAATTATGTATATTATGAAAAAGTTAAAACTAGTTCGCCGCTGGTAGTTGCCGTCGTTAGACTACCGGTCATTAGGACTGTTACGATTTTTCTAACAGTACACGCCGTGTAAAGAGGTATCACCTTCTGTATCTGTCCCTTGATCCAGCCATCCAATCTCTTAAATGTTTTAAAATGTTAGTGCCTCTTAAAATGTTATTCGAGGCTATAGGAACAAAGACTGACCTATAGGGACATCGACATCCCACGTGGCGGTACAGATACAATACAGTAAAACAACAGAGTACTAACAGAGTTTTATGGAATGACTAAACAGCCACAGTTTACCATTTGTCATCTGATGACGTCATTTCCTCTATTATGAGCAGTTTTAGAATATGTGTTATAATAATTTCCTATAGGTATAATCCAAAAAAATAAAAAATACGTGTTGTTATAAAATATTAGCTTCTATTAATATTTATACATTCCAAAATATACGTCAAAAAGCGCAAAAATTTTAATATCTGGGACATGACTTACGTTACAAGAGAAATGTACTGCTTCAGTTGATAATGACGGGTAAAATTCAAAATCACAGTATACAAAAAGGGGTGTGGCTGTGTCGTGAACACAGCCATGTGTTTTATGCATCGATGTGTTTTATGTGAATACTAGTAATATTTTCTTTGAGCGTGTTAACGTAATATAATGTACCGTATGTATCCAACGAATTCGAATATACCATGTATGCCAAAAAAATTATTTGATCCTTTAGCTATCGAGTGGTGTTATTAAATTTTGGATGTAGATTATACATAATATGTAGCAACTTCATCAAACTGTATCCCCCGATTTTGTTATTATCACATTTTCTGAATTATTTAGCAAATTTAATTACGTATTCACATCAAAATGAAACTGTTGAAATTTTTCTTTAAAAATCTATAACAATTATATTATTACATGTGTATACTTTTCTCAACACAAATTAGGTACATTCTACGATTTATATTTATCTTAATACGCATAATTTTCCATTAATTGCTCTACTTAGACATGCGCTCGTTTAAAGAACACAAGCGTTGAATTTCTTTAGTTGATTGCAAAACCTATGCTTATTAGAACAGGGGTGATAATTCAGTGTGGTTGCCGTTTCACGCACGTTTTTATTGATATTGTTTGTTAAAACGTCTAGCCTTGAACCTAACACAATGGAATGTTTAAAATTGAAAGTCAACACTTCATTTTCTTTAAATGAGCACAAGCACGGAATGCGTTCTTTCTAAATACTTACCCAAATATTTCCTATATTGAGTTTACCTATAATGGAGTGTTTAGAACCTTTGTTTGGGTGTTCCACAGGGGTCCTTGTTGAGGCCTTTGCTATTTATTAGGATTTTCATATATTTTCCATTGTTACATTTTTCCTACATCTAGGAAAAATGTAACCATGGAAAATATATGAGGAATGATTTGGTATACTGTTACTTCAGTGGCATTTCCGTGACATGGTAACCTTGATCTGATGTTGTAGCATCAAGTAGTCTGCGGGTCACCCAATTCTTCAGCAACTTACAGCAGATATGGCGTGTTTGGGCTCAATATAAAGTCTAGGATTTGATTTTAATTTTTATTATAACTTGTTATAATTAGTCAGTAAGGTTTAATTTGAAATATCTAAATTTATAGATTAATGCGAATGTGCATTGTAAGAAGTCAACTTCAGAAATAGAGAAGACTTATTATTATTGTATATATAGGAGATAAATACAGTAGATATTATGTAGATGGCTCATCTATAATGTAGTATAATTATGTAGTATTCAAGCAATTGTAAATGTTAGGAAAATTTTTGTGGAAATTGAAAATTATTGTACCATAGAACATTTTTTAAGATAGGGCAATAGCCTTCTTTTGGTCGAGGGCCCATGTTATCACATATGTCATAAAACATTGTTGACAAACGTATTTAACTGTCACACAAGGGCGTGTTATCGCTCATATTATGCGTCTCTTCGTCTGATTTATCTATCACATTGTCAGGCCCATTTCCGAACTATCTTATCTCAACATTTTTCATTATGAACTTGTACAAAATTCAACTGTTCATAACTTGTAACTACTTGAAATGATTTTGGGTTTCTTTTCCTTTAAAAATTAAGAATAAACTTAAATGTATTATACACATATTTTATGTACAACATTTAAAAAAAAATAGGTTAATTCACGTAAAATAATTAATTAATTCTCTTTATAATATAATATATATAAATAAATATAATATAAATACACATTCCACACAGCGTCTAGTTCCATTTCCAAAGTAAGCAACTAATGCTTGTATTATGGATACCAGACAGTTAAATAAATAAATAAAATAAATATCTTGACACATTCCACACAGCACCATCTAGTTCCAAAGTAAGCAACTTAATGCTTGTATTATGGATACCAGACAGTTGATATAATACATAGATTACTTTTTTTTTTTTGTAAATACATACATATTATAAATACAAACATCCATGACTCAGGTACAAAGGTAAATGTTAACATAAACATTTGCCCCTAGCGGGATTCGAACCCGCGACCGTTTGGTTAACAGCTAGGGTTACTAGCCACTAGACCAAACGTGTCGTCAAAGTCAAGTTAGTTCGTTTTTTGAAAATCCTTAGGGAACCTAACATTTTTTCAACATAAAAAGAATTCTATATGTTAATCCAGGTAATAAACTATGTATGTGATAAATTTCATTCAAATCCGTTCAGCCGTTTTGCGTGATTAACAAACATCCAAGAATACAAACATTTGCCTTTTTTAATTTTAAGGCGCGATTTCACCATACTCTGTTAGTATTTAACATCGCTGCGCTGTCACTCGCATACTGTAAACGTCTGTTAAATGACTTAACAGCGATGTCAAATATTGAATTGAAAACTGAAAACATCAATTGAATCAATTGAAAACATTTAAAATGATTATATTTATGAATAAAATAAGAACACACTGGAAGCCATATCTGTGTCAGCGACACGCGGGATTAATTTAATAAAGGATGACTAAACTGGTTAACATCATGTATCAATATCGTATATTTTTGCTTAATATATGCATAATCAGTATCTATAATACGTGTTTAAATGTGTATTTATTTGATCTATATTAAAAAAAAATACTGAAATATAATATCTATATATACCTATAAAATCAATTGCTGTTCGTTTGTGTTGCTAAAACTCGAGAACGGCTGGGCCGATTTTAATTCTGTCTTCACTTATGGATAGAGGGATAATTAGGGAAGGTTTGTACGTAAAAAAATGGTTGCCGAGCGAAGCCGGGAGCTGTCACTAGTATTATATAAAATTCTCGTGTCAAAGTGTTTGTAAGCAAACTCCTCCGAAACGGCTTGACCGATTTTTATGATTTTTTTTGTGTATATTCAGTAGGTCTGAGAATAGGTCATAAACTATTTTTTTATACCCCTAAGTTTTTTATACCCACCCCAATTTATTTTTATTTTTAGCAAAACAACGTTTGCTGGGTCAGCTAGTAATCATATAAAAATAGATATACATTATATCACTTAACCGGATAATAAAATGTTGTCTATCATGTGTGTGAGGAGGGAGTACCTATAAGTGTAGAAATAAAATGCTTTAATGTTTTACCTATAATTTAAGATAAATTAAATAGTCCATGGTTAATTTAATTAAATTAAATTGAGGGCTACTTGTTTCTAAAATTTAACCGAACCGCCTCCGTCTTCACAAGGATGCATTTTTTCTTTGTATTTCATTTTAATAATTCTTACGTAACTAGTCAGTATACCTACAGTATATGTTAATATGACAAGGTAGGTACTTAATATAAAAATGAATGTTTTCACGTGGTTAGTCTGTTTAATTATAATATTTAAAATATTGTTTTTATGGAGATATGTTAAGTAGGTATTCATAAACATAGGTAAATATGACAGTCATAGAGCATCGGCCCTTGTAAAAAAACGATGAACATTCCAGTCTTAAACCTTGAGAAACCGTTAGTTCAGTGGATATATGACTCATTTATATAATTATGTATGTTACTAGCGACCCGCCTCCGGCTTCGTGTGGCATTTTCTTCTCCAAATATAAACTATACATAATAAAATCGTAATCGAGCCGTTTACATTACTTAAATATTACCGAGGTCAAAAAATAGTTTTTAGGATTTTGGATTTTTGTACGTTTGTGCACGCTAATCTCAGAAACAGCTTAACCGATTTAAATGCAGTTTTCACTGATTAATTAATGAATAATTGGATTAAACTATAGGATACTTTTTATGCTGAAAAGATGTTAGCTTCCTGTGGTATTTTCAAAATCCTCGTTTATCGCTCTCTCTTTCCATAAGTGAAAACTGCAATAAAATACGATACGTTGCTTGGTTTAGGAAGAGTTAGCGGATATAAAGACTATGCAAGTATTATAAAATATTTTTAAGAAAAACGTGATTTTCTCTCACAATAAATAAAAATTTGATACATTAGTAAAAAAATTTAATATTTTTTTAAAGTAACTCAAAATAAATATTATTAAAGTTGGCATAGACACGTAAATAATTTAGGTATTAATGCAAACAGAATATACTAGTTTCCGTTTCCTACAAAAGACGGAAGGAGACGGTAGCAAATCGCAAAGGCCTTGACTAATTTTTAATAAAACTTTTAATATATATACTATTTTGTACTAAAACAATAATCTGAAATTTTTTATATACTTTAGGTATAAAATCTAGCAGCTCGCCCCCGGCTTCGCATGCATGCAAATTTTTTTCTGCAAATTATATTAAGTAAGTATATAAAAACCTTCCTCTTTAATCGCTTTTACATTAGTGAAAACTGCATCAAAATCCGTTGCGTGGTTTAGGAGTAGTTACCGGATATTAGACAGACAGACGCTGAAAGTAACTTGAATTTATATGAAATACTAGTTTGTGCCCGCGACTTTGTCCGCGTTTGATATACCATCTAAATAAAGTATAGTGATCTATTTAATCATATTTTCCAATTTTTTAAAAGTTAAAAGTGCCAATAGATATATTCAATCAAACAATTCTTATAAATATTAAATAATTTGAATATTTACTTACTAAGTAGCCTGGGTAAATGAAATGTTGTGTTCTATGAAAAGTTACACAAAAAACACGTGGCACTTCACAATTAAGTAAGTCACAAAAAAACGATAAAATACAATTGTATACCGACTGTAAAATGTCGGGAATTTGAAATATTTATTTTAAATGCGCTCAATGCGCACACAGCGTCGCGCCTAGCTGAGCGCTCTCGGCCTACTGCTGTTAGTACGTTGAAATAAGAAAGGCGATTGAAATATTTTAACGGGGTTATTCTACAATACAATGACACTACTAATTACTTTATATTATGTCTTTTTTCTGGTTTTTTTTTATGTTAAGGTAGTCAGACAGGCTGACGGCCCACTTGATAGGTTGGTGGCTTGGCTACCGTCTCCTATAACACAAGCAACGCCATTAGGTGTTGCAAGTTTTGTGCAAGGGATGCAAGTTTTAGGTCTCGCATCGCTAGGTTAGGTCAACATCGAGAATCGAAAATATGTTATAGCCTGTTTATACTGCAACTCTGTTATCCCACATCTTGTTTTGTCGATCTCTGTAAACTTAAAATATCTATATGCTTTTATTATACTTTCAATATCATTATAATTGAGCATTTATTAAATCTATAAGATTATTTTAATACCTCATTAATAACAAGTTAAAGTTATGTTAATAACAAGTTAAGTTAGTTAAGTTATATATATTTCATTTTTAAGATTAAGTATGTAATTTAAAAAAATAGCATATTTATAATATATATAAATAATTGCAGAATAACTAGTTTCGTGGACGGCCTATCACGAATTCGCTTTGTTGTATGACTAGTTGTAAACCTTTATCACGACTTACGCCTTTTAAGCTCTTATGGCAATACGCATAACTTGAAAACCACATTGAGAACAAACGAGGAAGGTGTTAGTACTAAACTAGTGCGAAGTTGACATTAGTACTGTATTAATATGGAAAATATTTTGCAATAATAGATTTTACAATTTATAATTATAATAAAACTGGCAACCGAATGCAATTTTTTTCTGTAAATTATAATACACAAACCTTATTCGTTTACTAAATAGTATTCCAACCGTATCAAAATCGCACAGAGGCAACAGCGATTTCATTTTATAATATGTTTAGATATAAACATAGGTAATTATATTGTATTGCTTGCATATCACTTTGTTTAGTAGGCTTCAGTGTTAGGTTAGGTTAAGTTAGGTTAGTTTAGATGCTAGTTAATTTAATTATTTTTAATGCACACAAGAAAATAGAAGACCTTCAAATGGGAGCCTAATCTACGTCTTCTTTGAAGGTAGCCTATGGCCCCATGGTGCATCTCACGAGACTTTTCGTACGAAATAAAATCGTGCGAGATGACAACTAAACCTATTATTCACGAGATGACAACTAAACCTTTACATAGTCTGAGAACAATGGGAAGTCAAACACAATACCTCGATAAAAAAAATTCACGACAATTCATAGCAGTTTGAAACTTCAGCAATGAAAATTGGTTTATGTCCTGTATTTATTGATAAAATTTGACGAGCCCATTGGTCATATATTAGACGTCCCGGGTTCGCTTCCCGGCAGGGCCAACTTTAGAAATCAACTTTTCAAAATAGGTCCTTGGTACAGTGCCTTGCAAGTAGTGGCAGGGCACACACACAACGGTGATGCAAGTGCATAGTAGTAAGAATAAAAGGATTAGGTAAGAATATAGAAAAATAAAGTATTTTTTATTATTAAATTTTATTTAATAGAAATGTAACTTTATTACATACTAGCTGGTGCCCACGACTTCGTCCGCGTTGAAAAATATTAAGTAGCTTATCCTGTGTCCCGTACGTCCAAATGTTTATCTACCAAGTTTCATGAAAATCACTTGATTCGTTTCAGAGTTATGGAGGAACAACATACATACATACAGAAAAAAATTCTAAAAATCCTCAATTTAGTTTCAGTATCATATATAGAGCCTATAAACACGATATCTCTGAAAACAAAGTAACTTACTCCATGACCGACCCTTACAGATTTATTATTAGTATCGATTATCAGGTGTCCCGCAGTCTACTTGATGGTGCAGCATCAGGTCAAGGTTATGATATCATGGAGATAACGCCGAAGTATCAGATCGAATCTCTGGAAGTTAATAAAATCACTTCAACTAGGAAATGGGCTGATGATCTTCAAACACCTAAACATATATCTTCATAAATTATAGTTTAGAACCATTTTAAACACGTTAGCTTTCAAACGAAAAAAACGGCTCAAAATCTTTCCATCTATTTGGGAATTACAATGCCACAGACAGACATATAGGTAAAACATATAACATCCCTCTTTTGCGTCGGGCATCAGGCGTTAAAAAAGTTCATATTGTTGATGGCATTATTTTTTAAAAAAAAAAAGCTGATTTACTTAAATTGATAAAATTAAATTGATAAATTATCTAAATCAGTATCAAAATCAAAATCAGTATTTATAAAGCGAAATGTTAATCTGCTAATAAATAATGCTATTCACCGTCCTATAATATATGTCTTATCTGATTATTGAATTGTGGGTTAAAATCAATAATTCAATGGAGATAATACATATGAGACACCAATCAAACTGATATTATATTAAATTTATATATGAAGTAACATTGTTAGAAATTTCGAAGAACTCTCACCTTTATCATAGCAATGAATTAAGAAAGAAATCACCGCACGAAAACAAAAAAAAAAACAGGTTAATTGTATTAATTTTAATTATTCTCTTATATATCTATATCTATACCTACATCTTGTTTAACTTGAAAGTCGCTTTCCGGTCTTCCTGTATAACCGCTTACTCCTCCTAAACCAAGATTGCTAAACCAAGATTTTCATGCAATTTTCATCATCAGTTAGATAATTTTTCGCTGAAGACTTACATTTATGACACCTAATTAAGTTTTTATGTAAATAAAGAAAAATTGCAACCAAGTCGCCAAAAAATAAATTTACATGACTTACGTAGATTATTAAAAACCTTAAGGGATACATAAAAATGAATTACTAAAGAATTTACTGTAGCTCTTATAAAATCCTAAAGAAAACTCCGCGATCACATATCTTTATCTGTTACAGTTGACTCACAGTAACCATTTCTTTCATTAAATTGAAGTCACTGTCCTCATCGCTGTCTATTTCTCCGCTAACTTCTTCTAAACCACATTTTGATAATGAATAGAGCTATCAATGTACACAATTTGCAGAAAAAAATTGCATCCATGCGAAGCCGGAGGCGGGCCGCTAGTATTATTGTAAAATAATAAACCACGCAACGTAGTTTGATACGGTTATTACCAACAGAAAGGGCGATAAACGGGGAAAGTTTGTGTATTTAGAGAAAAAATTGCATCCTTACGAAACTGGAAGCTAGTCCCTACGTTAGTTAATAATAGGGTCCACATACCTGCGATAATTGAGTAAAATAAAACAACGTTCAAGTTGTAATTAGATGGGATCGCCCGCATCTGATGACGCAACTACTTTCGCCTCTAACAATGCATTTCTTCCGTCCGTTACGAATGCATTCTTAAAAACACATTCTGACACATATATAATTGTGGAAGAATGCGTCTAAGGTCTGCGCATACGCACTAAGTGACGTTAATCTATAGAGCATTCAGATAGTTTCGCACCATAAACTCGAAACATGTTCAAAGTGTGTGTTCGTTAAAACAAAAAAAGTGTATGGTTTTTTTCATTATTGATTACCTATGACAATGGAATTTTTGGATTGACACTAAATTTGATTGGCCAGCAAAATCATTTAACTGTTGCTTCCGCGCGTTTGTCTGTAGGGCCACTAACTCCTGCTAAACCACGCAACGGATTTTGTTGAGGTTTTCACCATGAGTTTATTAATTTTTCACAGAATTTTTAAATAAAATTAAACCTAATTAAGTATTTTCCTAGGCGAATCCGGGAGTGGGTCGCTAGTTAACTAATTACTTATGTTTAACCTCTTTGGTTGGCAGTGATGACATGGCTCTGAAATCTAGTCTCTAACTATAGGACTTGTAATGTCGCTTAACGATCTGGCAGATCAGTTGAAGTGGCAGTGGGCAGGAAAGTGGCAGGTTGGCATTCGATTTTAAAATATTAAGAGTGTTTTTAATTGGAGATTTTTTAAGTTTGTCATAAAAGATAAATATTTCAAATTTGGAATGCTTATACTTAATGGCCAGCACATGTAGGTAATTAAAAGTGGAAAAATTGTTTTTTTTTTCTATAAAAATAAAACTAAGTAAATAAATCTATAATAATAATAAAAAAAATCTAAATAAAATAAAACTTCTATAAAAAGAATATAATATTACAAACTAATATATATACTATTCAAAACAAAATGATTATTTAGCAGGTAGTGATTATGAATACGCGTGAGCGATCAGTGTTGTCATGTGATGAACGAAGAGAGGTCATTTAAATCAAATGGGTCGTGCAATGACGAATTGCTAAATGAAGTCGAGTTTCATCATAGCTGCCTAACCAATATAGGTATTCCACGTTGTACCTAAGTGGAAGACTGCAAGTCTATATTGTCCCACGACTGAAGAAGTCCTAATAGGAATAGTATTCAGAATTTCCCTCTTGTTTTAATGCCCAACGCAAAAACGGGGTGTTATAAGTTTGACGTGTGTGACTGTGTATCTATGTGTTTGTCTAAGGAATCGTGGCTCCCAAACGGATGGATCGATTTAATGCGGTTTCTCTTGATTGAAAGCTACGTGATCGAAATGGTTCTTAGCTGTAATTTATGAAGATCTGTTGAGGCGTTTGAATACCGTCAGCCCATTTCCCAGTTGACGAAGGGGTTTCACTAACATCACAGGTTCGATTGATGTGAAATTTTGATACTGTTAAGTACTTCGGTGGTATATCCATGACATGGTAAACTTCACCTGATGCTGCAATATCAAGTAGTCTGCGGACACTCAACTCCTCAGCAACTTAGAGCGGACATAGGTGCAATAGAAAGGCTCAATAAAAATTAAAATCAATAATTTTAATATAGCTCGCTAGAAGTTAGTCATGTGAATTATAAAAAGTATCATTCCAGCTACATACCCAAAAACTACTAAAAGAATACTATTCTGAAAAAGAAAAGTCTGCCAAAAATATATGAGCATTAAATGAATGTTTTACGCCTAAGAAAAAGGGGCGCGGACGCATAAAACCGAAAACTTGCAAAATTCCTTTGTCTGACTTCTAATTAATGCTTCAAACCTCAAAGCAGTTTCAGTGCGTCACAATGACAGAATGAAGTTGCGATTTTTTTTTTTTTCAGAGGAAATGTTATAGGAAATACATCGTGTATCACGTATGAGCAAACTGGGACCTTGGTACAGACCTTCTGCGTATGGGAACCACGCATCGTTGCACTGACAACAAAACTCAAAGCGCTCTGCACACTAGTTGGCATTTGATAAACTATTCAATACGTTTTTGCTGCATTATCTCGTTTGCGCTGTACAATTAAGGATGTTGACCCTCGCCAATTGTTCGTTTTCAAATAGACCTGCCAATTTTCATGCGTTCATGTTACGTTTTAAGGCACTCAGAGTTCAGAATGGCAGAGCATTTGACTAGTAGTTGGTACTTGTCTTGGTCTCCCTGGCTGCGCTTGTGTTTATAGAACGGCAGCTACCTACTCTGAATTTCGGTCTGCCGGCAAAAGATCTTGTTTAAATAAAAAAAACTTGTCGGATACAAAACAAGAAATCAAATTTCAAAAGTCACCATACAAATCTATTATGGGTGGTGCCTGATTGCCCCAAATCCTGCCAGCCCATTTTTTTTTATTATTTGTTATTTGTGGCGTTATTATTTATTATTAGACCCTAACTAACCCGCTAGGTTCACGTCTTCTATTTTAAAAAGATGAATAAGGATTCTCTGGACCCTAATCGAAATTATCACTTAAATCATGGCACCTTGGTTATTTATTTGTTTTATTTAAATTAAGTTGAAAATAAAAATAAATTTAAATAAAATTACACTTCTTATACCAATATTCTAGATTTTTGAGAACATACCATCATGCTAAGTGTAATGCATGTATAAATTTTACCGAAATGTGTAGTATCTCTGTATCTCGTCTCGTGCCAAGGACAGCAGGTGCCAAGTATTCTTTCCACGTTCATGTGCGAGCGATCTGTGCGCAGTTTCACCATGCGTATCTAGGCCCATCTAACCGTTATACCTCCACCGTTATGTATTATACTTGAGTGAAACGGAACGGATAATTGTTACGTGGGAAACGCTGATTTATTAATGAAAACTTTTATGTTTTACTTTCATTTCTATTCTATTTATCATTTATAGGTTTGATCTATATTTCTTTAACAAGAAACAGGATGAGGAATTTTATCATGTACTGAAATAAAACAAAGAGAATTTCTTTTTAAAATATAAATGTTTTTCTAACCTTAAATGGTTAGGGTAGGTTCTTTACATCCTGTCTAGTAGTAGCGTTTCGCAGTCATTTGGGCAGCCCGTCTGGCGGCAGTAACCGCCCCCTTACAGAAGACTATGTGTGTTTTTGTGTTTCCTTGACTGAGTAAATGCTAAAACCCTTTAACCTATTCCTTCCTAATCGCTCGCGTTTCATTTATTTAAAGGTCGCCAGACAATCTCACGGTCCACTTGATGGTAAGTGACTACCGTCGCCTATAACACAAGCAACGTTACGCTAAAGGGATTACGATAGGATAGGAAAATGGGCTCTGGCATCCCTAACTCACTTATCGAATCACAACGCAAGGGCTGTTATTTCACTGTGGTTACTGCCGCCAGCTTGGCTGCCCAAATAACTGCGAAACGCAGTGTGGCTATTTTATTTCCGAATCGTCATATTAGCCGGAGAATAGTTAGCATAGACTAAGCAAGTTGTTATCTTATGTCAACTTATTACGTAGACAACGTAGCAGAAAGTATGTGAGCATCGATGCCCAATAAATTACCACTATTAAATAATTTGAAAATATAATTAAAAACCTGAATTATTAATAACTGTTTGTGTTACATAACCGAGTTAGGTCTGTCGCGGAATTATGCAACGACTTTCGATGCTCTTAGAACGGGTTAGTCGAACCGGCTTCAATATTTTTATTTGTTGATGGTACTTGAATAACATTAAACATGTCGTTAAGGTAAATCACGTTTTGTTCAAATGTGGAACAGTAACGTAACTGACAATTTAATTTGCATGTATATTTGCATATTAATAACCAATTTTCGTATATTCGAAGATTTTGACAAAAAATATCGAATAACTATACACAATCTGACACAAGCCACTGTATAGGATAATATTTATGTAACAGTATCTAATATTATTAATAAATATTTTTGTTTACATATATATGTAGGTAATCTAAAGTGCTATTTTTTCACGTTGGCCTTATCTGGTTAACACGGCCAATCATGCTGCCCAATTTCGAATTTACTTATCGACTATGAAATTCCGTGTTCCTGAAAAAATAATGAAGTGAAAATGTTCAACAATCGGTTTGATTCTTAGCTTGCAAACATAATTATTGTAATTCTTAGTAAAATTCATTAAAAACATAAAATTTACCCAGGTAAATAGGTACCATCTTTATCTAGAAAGAGAAATTTAGCTAACATGTTGACATTTTTTTAAACATAAATCGAAGCTATAATTTGAAAATAATATTAAGTAACTATCGTATGTATAATTGAAACTAAATAAATTATTTTAGTTCTTGAAATCTTTATCTAAACTAATAGTTTCCTACTCTTTTTGAACACAACAATGTTACCTATTTTTAATTTGATAAAACCACAAAAAACGCAAAGAATAAATTGCAAATATTACATAGATAGTAGAGATGGCGGGTAAACAGGTTCTTACGATAGATATTTATAAACGAAATGTGATGGAAGTAACGTTAGTGGCTTGATAAACGTTCACAGACACACCCACATATTTGCCTGAGTTTATGTCGTGACACAAGTAAGTACCTAATGCCTTTGTCGCAATCACGCTGCCAACGTACAAGGATATGGTTTTGTAAGGCCTACATTATATAGTTATAGTCATCATATGTATGTATATATATGAACTAAAGTATATGTATGTATATATCACTAAAGTTCAAAATCTAATATTATAAAGAGAAAATATTTGTATTTTTTTATGTTAAGATCGACAGACAGGCTTACGGTCCACTTAATGGTACGTGGCTACCGTCGCCTATAACACAAGCAACACCATAGGTTCTGCAATTGCGCTGCCGATAAGGATTAAGATTAATTAAGGGGTCTCTCACTCACTTGGTTTTTTATTACTTTCGTTTCATCGGTTGAACTTTGAACTAAGAAGGTAAGAATAAATTATAGATTTTAATAGGAAAATATCATGTAATTTGGTAATTGGGTTTAGTAGATATTTAAGATTGAAAGTATAAAAAAAGTATTTTTATGAAAAAGTAGAATGTTATCCCCATTAATTAGAAATAACTAAAGACTCTTATTACCAAATTCTCCAATGTGTACCTAAGTTTTAAAAAAAACATACTTCTTACTGTGATACTTACTTCTTTTCATGTGAAAAGCAGATAATTTGTTCACGGGAAACATGAAATAAATATGATATTTGAAAAAAGAATGTAAGATGGCAACACGACATTTAAAAATATTAAACAGGCATAGATCATTACGTGTGTATTGCCAAAAACAAAAAAATTGTGCGTTCCGTTCCGTTTGTAAATTGTGCATTTTTTTTCTGCAACGAACGCCTGTCGCACCGACGCTAAATGACTTTACTGCACTTTCGTGTGCGAATCTTCTTTAATTACTCTGTAGAAAGTCATCGCGGCGTTTTTTCATCAAACGATTCGCGGTTTCCGAGCGTCGTCGGTGTGATCTTTATTCGGTACTTTACTTTGTTATTTATTTACGTTTAGATTCCGCACTAACAAGATGAAAGTTGGATCACACTTTAATTAATTCTGTCTTGCATTCCGTTTACAGGCAACGTCGCGAATGAAATAGTGTAGGGAATAAACTCGCCTTTTAATAACCTACTATAATTCTATAATTTATATAGGAAAACGAATACAATGAGGTAAGATGCAGTCAACAGCCATTGGCTACTATATGTAAGTACATAAAATATACTAAATATCAACTCAGAGTGGGTAAAAAATAATACCTAGACTTATCTACAGTATGAAAACGCCAATATGAAAATTGACAAAAAGCAGTAAGCAGATAATTTTTTTCACACTAAGTACATTATTGAGTTAAAAATCAGATAAAATTAAAATATTGAAAGTAGCGTCAAACATTACACAAAAATATAAACTTATTGTTAGGTGCATTTTAGTTTTGTTAGTTGATTGTACAATGGAATAATTTAGCTTTGATGTGGTTTTTAGATTAGGATTTTATTTATTATTTATTTATTTAAATACGTGATAGCGATTTACGTCAAATGAGGTCAAAGAAGTTCGCTTGCCCTTCACTCTGTTCTTGAAGTGTCCCTAAGTTGTATGTTTCAGGAAACACTGAAGAAGGCATTTGTTATTAAGTATATGTTAAACACAAAAAAAATACATTTGTTACAATAAATTGTTTATGCAATATTAAGGCGGCCAGCGCTAATACATGAATACAAAGGTTATTATATTATATTTATACGGTACTCTTCTTTTTAACTCTTTTTTTTTAATAAAAAAAGTACTTTGGATTACCAAATCACCCAGATTGGTGACCGTCTGGGAACACCGCGTGATGTTGGTTTTTTTTGTTATTATGATATGACGTCAGAAATCTGCTAAGCATGCTTCTTTCCGAAGAGACAGTTGCCAACGTCCATACTACGTTGAATACACCGGTTCTCGTCCGATCACCGAAGTTAAGCAACGTCGGGCGCGGTCAGTACTTGGATGGGTGACCGCCTGGGAACACCGCGTGATGTTGGCTTTTTGCTAAATTATGTAGTGGTCATATTTATTTATTACTAAAATAATTTATATTATCGCAACAAACCGAGTCATCATTTATCCAGTACCTTATTGACTCCTGTAGATGTCAATTCGTTGGAGTATTTTCCTCACTCTTCTCAAAGGCGGGCCGGCCGGCCTTCGCATTCATTGAGGTATGCTTTGAAATAGGAATATTTTTAGAAAAATAATAATAATATTTTCATACTGTGGTTACTGAATAAACAAAATGCATTGTTATGAAATAAACAGTTTCTTAGTAATTAAAAATTCTCTCCGTTCTAGTCTACAAATTTTTATATATTGCTGTATCTACCTATTACTTACACTTTATAAAATTTTGCTGCTGTTACTAGGGTCGCTAATAATAACTAATTAATGAATAACGTGTAGGTATTCCTATCCTAACTAACATTATAAATGTGAGTTAATTCATTTATTACGCTTTCGTGCCATAACTATTCCACCGATTGTTATTCAGGTCATTCAGAAAAAAGTAGGTATTGTTCCCGAGGGATCATCTATACCTAAATAAACTAAGTCACGGACAAAGGCTAGTGATATATTGTATAAGTAAGTGTTCATGGATTCAATTTATATTATAGATAGGTAACAATCCGCATTAATGAAGAGGATGTTCGTTATGTATAGAACAAAAAAAACTTTATTGCAAAAAAAAAGCATAAATTAACAACAATGACAAACGTAATACAATCGATCGGGAAATCGATTGCGTTGGTCTCACAAAAAAATAAGCAATATAGGTACCTACTTGACAAAGCAGATTTTTTTATTCTAAAAAGACTTCCAGACATACAAATTTATTTGCGACGTAGATAATAATATCTTCTAAGTAAGCAAATTGCTAGCGCAGCGTAGCTACATTACGAAATTAATAACTTCTTTTATTAACAAAATTATATTAAACTAATTAACGCTAACAACTAACGATGTTTCATAATGAATTTTTAGCCTTGTATTTAATGTATTATTATGTAGGTACCTACATAATAATACATTAAAGACTTTCACGCCTTATTTATAATATAGAATTTAAATTGTTGTTTAAAATAACGGTTTTTTTATTTAAAAAATTCCAATCTTGATAAAAAAAGGATAATGATTTAAGAGGGTGATAGAGTTAATTTGTTCTGACATCTCTTACTCACTTACTAAAACACAACACACAGATACGGTAGTACTAATCTGTGACACAGAGATGCGCTGTGTCAGAAGATCTCAGGTTCGTTTCCTGGCAGGGCCAACTTTGGAAATTAACTTTCCATAGTTCACTTCCAAGGTTAGCTCTGGTCTGAATCAGGAGTAGTGGCAGGCAGGGCACACTACTTTTGGCAGTCATTTGGGCACCCCATCTGGAGGCAGTAACCACTAACACTTACAGAAGACCACCGTGAAATAACACCATGCGTCCTACTAAGGTCGGCAGTCCACTTTCAGCACCTGTGGCTGTTGCCGCTGCCGATGCTGCTTGTGTTCTGTGGCTACGGTAACCACCCACCATCAAGTGGACCGTCAGCCTGTTGGAATCTTAACACAAAAAAGTGCTATTATTCCACGATGGGCTTCCCACTTTAACACAGCGAAATCAAGTGAAAGTGGTAAGTATATACTTTAAATTTTTTTTCGGAACTTAGGTACTTAGATACAAAATGTTTTGAAAATAACAAAACTTCACTTCCCTTCTATTGACACTGAAACGGTAGGAGTTAATTTGCTTTAATTAATATAATATGTATACATATTTATTACTTAAGGTCTTTGTTACATGTATAAGTATTCCAAAACTTTTGTTAATGAAATAGATAAGTACCTAGGGATAATAAAATTTACGGAAAACTAGCTGTGACCGCCACTTCGTACGCGTAGTTTTCTAAAATTAGCGTGCACAAACGCACAGACAAACAGATATAAATTCTAAAAACTATTTTTTTGACCTCGGTAACAACTAACATAAGTACTACAATGGGTACAAATTGTTTTTCTGAAAACAATATTTAATGAGCTATGTCGTTTACGATTTTATTATAATTATGTAAGTAAACTTAGATTTTTTTTTTTTGTAGGGGTGTTATTACTAATATACACTATAAAATTTTAAAAATTTACGCCAGACAACCCACTAAAAAAGAATGTAATTAAATTGATTAGTTCCATGATTCAAAATCAATCACTATAGAAATACAAACATCAATGCAATCCTCACTTTCCGCTTGTCTTACACCATCGCATCCGTTTTTGTAATAAAAAACGAAACGATACGACGGATAACAAAAAGTGGAAGTAAGCATAAATAAAAATAAAAAAAATTCAAAGTACTAATCTACCTATATCTACGAATTGTAGCAGTTAACGCTCGTCATGTGCCATCTTGATTTTAAAATATTTATTTTGCCTATAGTCTGTGTGTATTTGGCATTTGCGTTGCGCTTAAATATAGAGTACTATTAATGTATTATTAGTATTATTTAGAAATAACTTATGGTCAATTCTAATTAATATAGTTAATTAGTCGATAATCAATAATTGATTGAATTTGAACAATTATCAACTGTTAATTCTCATGGTTCCTCTCATTTAAACTTGCCCTATGTCATGGCTGACGCTAGTGACAGCTGACGCTAGTGACACTGACAGTTAATAAAAATAAACAAAGTACTTTTCAACAGTATTCAACTATTCAGTTCAATATATATTTATTTCTTTTAATTTAAATGAATTGAATTAAAAACAATCGGCGCCATAAAATTACATCTGAATAATAACTACCTCAATCATTGGATATGCAGGTTAAATATCTGTACTTTGTTATAGTACTTCTTATTGGTAGGTATTTTATTTGAATAACACAAATTCGATTATTGTTTATAATGGTAGACATGTGTTTTTGAAACTTTAATTAATGAAGGCGGACCTTAAATATAAAGGAAAATAAAGGTGGACTTCCAAGTACAAACCCGCCCGCCCTGAAAAGTACCCTCTGATAGCTATGGAAGTATAAACTAAACCTGTATTATGTTTGTGTAGCGTTGATGTTGTGTAGTGAATCCCAAACGGTACTGGCTGAAAATCAGCGCTGCAGATGCTTGTCTAGCACCTCAACACAATGCTGAGCCAGTATCCGATTCACTGCCGCGAGGACACACATCCTTTACCTGTATATTAAAGTTTGGCCCAGTGGCTAGTAACCCTAGCTGTTAACCAAACGGTCGCGGGTTCGAATCCCGCTAGGGGCAAATGTTTATGTGTGAACATTTACCTTTGTACCTGAGTCATGGATGTTTGTATTTATAATATGTATGTATTTACAAAAAAAAAGTAATCTATGTATTATATCAACTGTCTGGTATCCATAATACAAGCATTAAGTTGCTTAGTGTGGAACTAGATGGTGCTGTGTGGAATGTGTGGAGATATTTATTATTTATTTATTTATTTATTTATTTATACATTTGGAAGTTTAGAATTTTCGAACTTGTTAATCTGAACCTAAAAGGTTTAAGCAATTTCCCTTGAAATTCCTTAAATTATACAAAATTAAACCTCCACATTCAGTACCCAAAAATGTTGAGCATTTTATTAAAAACTAGCAACTTCATTGCATGACTTAATTCAATATCCCAGAATGGGGAAACCCCTATTAAGTGATGTTAAAAAAAGCAATCATATTTCGCCCACATCAGCCCACATAAGTTTTAATTCCGATTTGTGCTTGGTTTGAGTAGGTAGGCCATTCTCAGATAACCATATAAAAACTTATTTGGTATTACTTTTTTTAAAAGAGTCTGGTTATTCATATTAGTTTTTGTTTTAGGATTTTCACCTGCAACCTACCAGTATGATGATGAAGCCGTTGAAACTGACACACAAGATGACATAGATACAGACATCCCTAATGTTGATGAATCGGAGTCTCTCCTATCAAATGTGGTTTCAGATGTAAACAAAACACTCACAAACCTATACAACCATGTAACTTCTGCGAATGTTACCACAGAAAACACGACACAGACAGCCAATGAAACGAAGAAAATGGTTAAATGCAAAGAAATTATTTATGATCAATCTGAAGAACTAGAGCCATCGGTAGAAATCATCAATGGCAGTAGACTCTCCAAACTACTACAAATAAAACCGGACATAACAAGTCGAGATATGGAAGCGGATTGTGTATTGGTGTTATTCTATGCAAGGGCTTGTCCCTTCAGTGCTCATGCGGCTCCACATTTTAATGCACTCGCTCGATCTTATCCAAATGTGAAAATGGTGGCATTAGATGCATTGAAATTTAGCGGAATTAATGCTCAGTACGGCATAGTCGGAGTGCCAACCTTAAAAATGTTTCACAGCGGGAGACCGGTTGGTAAATTTAATGGCACAGAATATAATATACAGTCTTTTAGCAAATTCGTCCACGCTATAACTGGCCAATATCCCCAAGGACTTTTAGTAACATCGAAGGACTTTCAAGGTCCAGTGTCTAGTGTGGTCGAGAAAGACACCGATTATTTTCTTGTACTTTCATGGTTGTTCATCTTTGTTTGTTCAATCTACTATTTTACTCAGTCGAAATATTGGCAGATGATTGTAGAGATGGTTCAAAACAATTGGAGGGAATCGGCAGCTCAGCATGAACACAATGACTGAAAATGTTTTTTAAATATAAGTGAATAAAACAGGTTTATGTACTGATCGAAATTGAGTGTTATTAATTCAGTTAAAAAAATATATTGAAAGGTTAAGTTAGATATGCAGAAATAGGCTCTAGCATCCCTTACTCACTTACCGAAACCCAATAGTACACATGCTGTTATTTTACGGTGGTCTTCTGTAAGGGGGTGGTTACTGCCGCCAGACGGGCTGGAGATGCAGCATTAAGGCAAGCACCCTAACCATTCATCTAAGGGGCTTGTCAAGGGATTGTTTACTAAAATGGTACTTTTGAATTTTTGAACTCGCTTTTGAATCTTTTTTTATCCTGGGAATTAGTCTAAAACCTTTGTTAGCTTTGACTACAGTAAATTAAATGCATATTATGTAGACTGACAATGCCTATATTTTCTTGAATAAGTATAATTGTTGGCTCCCATGGGATCCTAAAGTATTTTATTTCTCTTGATCCCAAAGGATCGCAGGATAATTATTTACAGCCCTTGAATCTAATTTCATTTTAATGATAACATAAAGATAATTATTAAGTCTCCATTTCGTAAAATGAACAAATAAGCTCTTGTTGACCACTTATCTCTGTGGAAATTCTGATCTACTTCCAAAGTTAGGTTTTGAGTTACATGGATGTAAATTTTCCTTTTTATAACAGTGGGTCATTCACCGATAAATATTAGTGAAAACTGCATCAAAATCCGTTGCGTAGTTTAGGTGGAGTTAGCGGATATATAGACAAACGACTTTAAATTATACTATGTCAAGATTAATAAAATAAAATTAACAGTTTTACAATCATTAGGTATGTTATGTTAGCAATAAAAATAATACTAATTTTTAGTTGACACATAAATTAATAGAAGACCAATATATGTAAGTAGGTATTTAATACCATAAAACACAATAAAATTTCTAACAAAATATTTATAACTTTCATTTAAGCATAAAACTATAATGTGCTAAATTAATTCTGCTGGCATTTTTTCGCCGTTTAATGCTGCCAGTATATTTTTTGCTGTCAATTCACTCATAGTGTTTCTAGCTTCTATAGCAGCGCTACCTATATGCGGCAACACTACACAGTTTTTCATTTTAAAGAGTGGACTGTCGAGGGGTAGTGGTTCTGGGGTTGTCACATCTAAACCGGCGGCCCTTATTGTCTTATTCTTCAATGCTTCTATCAAAGCATCTTGGTCAACTGTGCCTCCCCGGCTTGTATTAATAAATATAGCCGATCTTTTCATCTTTTCAAAAGCACTTTTGTTGAAAATCTCCTTTGTTTCTGGTACTAATGCGGCACAGCAAATGACAAAATCACTTTCTCTTAGAAGCTCATCAAACTCTACTTTTAGAGCCCCAACTTCTTGCGCCTCTGGTCTTTCACTTCTGTTCACATAAAGAATCCTTTTTGTGTTAAATGCTTTGACTCTTCGAGCAACGGCTTGACCGATTCTACCAAACCCCATTATGCCAACTGTTGCACCAGCAAGCCCAGGTCCTGTCATCCAAGTGGGAGCCCAAGAAACCCAACCCCCAGTCTTGGCTTCTTCTTGTGCTTCTGGTAAACGGCGTGATGTCGACAACAGCAGAGCCAACTGGAAATGTTTTTTATAAATTTAAATTTTATATAAACTTATCACAAATAACATAAATATCAACTAGAGACAGACAGGATTAGATATCATAATCACATTTGGTCCATCCTTTTAGTTAGTTATAAAAAAATCGTAATATTTTGCTTGAGTATGTTTATGAAGACCAGACCAATACAGACTATTGGATAGACTTTCAAATCCACTATCTACTGTCTGCACTATCTGCACTAATAAAAGTAGCATTGACAGTTTTTAATTAACATATTAGCTTAAAAAAAATACCAGGAAAGTTATTAAGATTAACATCATGTCATAGCTTACACATTACACAGTTACAGTACAAGTAGAACTTACACAGTTTATTTAAGTAGGCTCTTCTTAGATTCAACTGCTCAAAGTAATACTTACAGTTAGTTCAGCTGTAGCATCTGTTAGAACGTCTGGTGTGTATCCCAATTTAATACCCCTCTTCTTACACTCTTGTACATCAATATGATCGTGACCGACAGATATTGTTGACACAACTTTTAGATCAGTACCGGCTGCTTCCAACAACTCTTTGTCTATCTTATCGGTAAGAGAACAGTAAATAGCATTGACGCCAACAACTGATTTAAGAAATTCCTGCCTTGGTACAGGTGATGGGCAAGTCCAGAATTTCACTATACAACTGAAAATTTAATAACATTTAAAATGGCAGAATATTAGCTAAAAAAGTTTGAACTTAGTAAGCAAGTTAACTTTCTTTTTTTTTACGTAAAGGTCATCCAACAGGCTGACAATCCACTTATTTTTCATTTTATTTAATGGAAATACAAACAGCACAGAAAAATCTACTGTCACATATTTAAATTATACAAATTACTGGTATCTACAGCTACATTTCACATGTTTTCTGTTTAATTTAATAATACATATATTACACACTTGATAGCAAGGTATGGTATATCCAGTTGATGGTAGGCAATTGGTAACCACCTACTCGGTGAGTGAGTAAAGAATGGTTCTTGTATTCTTTACGCACTCACCGAAACACAACAGCACACTTGCTGTTATTAAGTTATTTACCATGGTTTTCCGTTAAGGTATGATTAGTGCGGCCAGACAGGCTGATTCATAGATTTATTCTGTCTTCAATTTATAGTCGGCAGCACACTTGCACCACCTGTGACAATGCTCATGTTATAGATGACGTTAGCAACTTAGCAACAAGTGATCTGTCAGACTGTCTGTACCTTAACAAAATGAAAATCTAATAGAAAAATGCAATACCTACTTCTTTCTTAGTAATTCCACGCCGACGTCGGGCATATCAGAGCGGGTTATATAAACAATGTGTCTCGAGGTAGCACTCATTTTTCTGACAGACTTATTGACAATATTGTGTCGAATAGGAATGGAACTACGAAAATGAGGTATTAAACTTGAAACTGACATGAATCGTTCGCCGTTTTTGTGTCTTCTGCATTAATTACTTTTCCGGGTTTCTTATATAAAATAACCGATAACAAGGTCACCGTAAGGTCATTCAATTTTCTGGTAAGTATTGAGGCGGCGTTTCTTGAGGTTTTATTGGCTGATTGCCCTTGAAAAACGAAGGTTTTACAACAAATATTGTAAAGTGGAGCGTGGCGATTGTACCTAGTATAACTTTGCCTTTCGTCGACTTTATGAATGATAAGGCATGAGAGCTCATAGTACTTCTATTATATAATACACAAACACAATACCTACATATATGGAAATAATCTTAGAACATAAAAATTATAAAAATCACATGAAAAAATGCGAGGAAATGACAGGGAAACCGGGGAATTAATCACACTGACAGTGACTGACGTAACTTACATTTATTTACTGTCACAAGAACCGTCATGCCATTCACCTATCCATCAAACACCTGCTCACTGAAGAAATTCAGTTTGATGACAGAATGATAACTTTTTTATCACAGAGGATAATTTTACCTGCCGGGAGCATGGACAATAGAGTTAGAGGTAAAGAGAGACAGGTAAGGTAAAGTAAGGCTGAACCCGCATTGCGATTTTTTCCGCAATATAGAAATTGTATGGAGTTTTTTTATTCGCGAGTGCGTGTAGCTCCATACAATTTCTATATATCACAGAATTTTGCGGAAAAAATCGCGCGGTGGAATTTCGCAATGCGAGTTCAGCCTAAGACAGCAGCCTGTCCAGTGGTATATATCAGGTCAGTGATAGAGGCACATCCTAATGATAATAAAGCGCCTCTCTATTTAATGGTAACCAACTTTAACCAACCGACACTTTTTTTATGTTTAGTGAGTTGGTCCTCCTTATCTCTATTCTTTATGACCGGGACGGAAGGTAATAGGTGCTAAAGTAATAAAGCATCCTTTCTTCTAAAGGCTAAGTTCTTCTAAGTGCTAAAGGAAAAAGCCTCCGTAATTAGTTTTCAGCTAATGCTTGTGTAACTTATTGTCGACAATATCACTACATTTTATGAACTGGCAGAACTGCCAATTTCAAGATCACGTTATGTGATTAAGATTAAATAAAAGTTTATTTGCTAGTATTCCACCTATTTCCTACTACTATTTAATATTGGCCTATTATAATTTGTCTATGGAATGAAAAATTTAAAAAATGCTATTATTGTCTTGCCATTTATACCTTTTACAAAATTATTAGATGAGTATATTTTTAATAGTTAAATTTTAATGTTTATTTGGTACTGTAAAAATTACCAGAGAGTTTTAAATAATGGCATTAGACAAGCAAAGAATTTTGAATGAATTAGGAAGTGTTATGAATCAGTTACAGAGTGCAGACTGGTAAGTTTTTAAGCAAAATGAAAATGCTTTTGACTTAGTAGGTACCTACTGCATAAACTTGAAGGCTATCGCGCATAAAACTATGTCAACGAAAACTACTCTTAATTAGCGTAGTTCACTTGGTAGAGAGTTCAGTCTGTGAACAAGGAGCGCGTTCATCATCACCATCATATCTATAGGAGTCCATTGCTAGATATGTGTAGCAAGGCCTATAGACCTACCCCATAATTGTCCAATAGGACCGGTCAGAAGCAGTCTGAATCCAGCAAAGATCCGCGACCTTTATAAGGGCGTCTGTCCATTCTGTAGGTGGACGTGTTACACTACGCTAGCCAGTCTGTAGTCTCTCTCTCGTCTTAAGAACTCTACGGCCCTAGCGGTTATCTGCTCTGCGTAACTATGTGAACACGAAGGCCCCCGTTACAATTTATATTTTCGCTGGGTATGAAAAATATAAATGAGTAAACAGAATATGTAACATGATTTTCATTGGAAAATTGGACCCTGCGCAAATTTCATGAATTGCGAAAGGTATAACCTAGGTATAACACGCCTAACAGACGAAAATAACTTCCGGTAAAAAGTGGAGATTAAGATTTTAGTAACGGTAGGGAACACTGCATTTGGCAGTCATTTGGGCGTCTGGCGGAAGTAACCATCCCCTTACAGAAGACCACCGTGAAATAACAGCACGTGTGCTGTTGTGTTTCGGTGAGTTGAATAAGGGATGCCATTTTCCTATCCCTTCTCAATCCCTTAATCCTCAATCCTACTGTAGTCGGCAGCACACTTGCAGCGCCTATGGTGTGTGTATCTTGTGTTATAGGCGATGTGATGGTAGCCACCTCTACCATCAAATGGTCCGTCAGCCTGTCTACCGATCTAAGCATAAAAAAGGAGATTCTACATTGAACGCTAAATTTCTGTGACGCGACTTGGGCTAAATAAACTAAATTACTATTTACTAAATACCATAATTAAATTAAATATTTTAAACGAAAACCACTTAAATCCGTATCCTCGAAAATGTAATCTATTTTACATTTTTTTAATAAATGTTAAGATAGCTATTGTTTAAAATGTTAAACGTACGTAATATTTACGCAAACGCATACAAGCTCTTTTTTCATTTTCATAACTTTAGTTCCTTCTAAACTCTAAAATATGTACAATAATCAAGAATTTCCATTTGTTCAATTAAAAGTTGTACACTTCCAAAAACTGCCTATTTTCATAAGTAAATAGGTAAACGACCTATACTTCTTGAAGAATTATATAGAGCCATGGAATCCGGTATAGAAATAGGTGCTATGATGCACGTATTACATTTATTTTTACTTTGTTTCAGCGGCTGCATTGGAAAGTTATTTTCGAATTCTGGACAAGCGTCAACAAATCAAGCTACATCTAAATCTCCCTATACTGGTTGTAATCACGGTGCCTGTCATTGTCACGGTTATTGCATGCACAGTTGCAATGATTTTGGCAATACTGACCCGTCTGCTGGCGAACCGAATTCTGGAAATGTCGTTTATAACAATAATAACAATGCCAATATGTACAATGCCAATAACAATGCCAATATGAACCAACCTTGTATGGGACAGTGTAATCCTGCAAAGCTGTACTCCGACACTTATAGTTATTTAAACCATAATCTAATGCAGCCAGTTGTTCAAGAAGTGTATAATGATTTAAAATCAATTAATGCAGCCAATACAGTAATGAATAACCCTCTTGCGAGTAAAATGGGATTATCGCAGCAAAATCCTCCGGTCAAACCAGTGATTGAGGGCAACATGGGAAATGTTTGTGATCCTAATATGTCGCCTCAAATGCCAAATAACATGAACTTTAAGATGCCGAATACGGCGCAAAGTCCTGGAACGCAAGGTCATAATAATATGGCAGGCATGGGTCCGCAAATAGTAAAAATGGTAATAGGCGAGGGTAAGCCAACATACAACAACATGCAAACTGAACGTTCCGAATTCCCTGGTATACAAAATTATCAAACGGCGGAAAGTGGAGGTGCATCAAATTACGGACAGATGATGGCAGATGCGCAAATGGCAAACACAAATTCTTCAAATGGCTTTCAACAAAATAGTAATATAAACGCAAATACAGCTTTTCAGCAACAGTCTTCGACAAATCCCTCATATTATATGCAACAAGGTCAAGGTATAGCTAATGCGAATCTTACTGGACAACAATTATTTACTCAACAAAATCAAGGAATGAAACAAGGTCAAGAAATGACTAATATTAATCCTCATGGTCAGCTTAGCCAAAATGTTCAAGGAATTATCCCTGCAAGTCTAGCAGGTCAACAAACACCTGCTGCAACCCATAATCAATCGTACGGGATTCATAGCCAAGGAATGAAAAAATTTAACGAAATGTTTCCAGGTGTAGCGCAGGGTGATTTAGGATTTGATCCAATGGCGATCGCCATTCAAATGAATCCAGCGAACCAGCAACAGGTCGCAATGAATACTATGCAGAAGCTAATGAACAATAACAGTGCAGTCCAAAACGCTTTTAATACCGATACAAATGCAGTAACACCGCAGCCAGTAATGTCCCAAAACCTTCAGTATGCATCAAATGTTCCTCAAACTACTCTAGCACCTGTTTCTCAACAAAATGTAGTGGCGTCTGTTAACCAGAAACAAAATAATTTTGTTCAATCACCTGAAATTGGTTATCAGCAAGGGACAATTGAAAATCAATTAATGCAACAACATCAGGTGTATCAAACACAAGCACCGGTAGTATATCAACAAGACAACAATCAAGAACAATTGATGCAGCAAAGAGACTATGCACGATCAGCAGGTTATGTACAACAAGGAGACTCAATACAGCAAAGAAACTTAAACACACCTGTTCCAACATCTCACTTAAATCAAATCAAAGAGCCTCTGTTGCCTGTAGATACTTCCAAGAACGTTTATGACCCAAGATTCAACACTCTTGGACAACCTGTTGAAATGCTTCCAGGAAAAATATATAAGCCTTCAGTCCCTCCACTTCCCCAAACATTGTCTCCACAACCTATCCCTCTTAACTTATCAGCTGATCCAAATAAATACAGCAACGTTAAGTCCACTATAAGCAAGACTTCTTTAATTGGTAACAGACAATTGGGTATGAATCCTAGTAGAAGTCAACTTCAACATATCTATAATCAGTACAAAGGCTCTCAGTCGTACACACAACAAAACGTCACAAGTAATAATCAAGGAGGCAGATATTCCGATGTCCAGTTACGTCAACCTACTGAACCCAAAGCGGTGGCTGGTGGAATGCCGATTGAAAGGACTGGCGGAGATACTACTGTTAATAATAAAATTGCTTCTGATTACCAGCTCACGAAAAAAGAAGTTGCAGAACATATTGGGGATGTATCAATTATGAAACCAACTTTTGATAAGGTAAGATATGCTCGTGTGGTAGTTAACTATAGTGTAAGTTCGCACAAAAGTAATTACGTAATTAGTAATCTAGGCATTACATTTTTGCCAAACGATATATTTTTTTTATTCTTGTAGCCTCAATATGCGAAGTGTAGAAATGGTTTGCAAGATGTGGTGTACACTTCATATCCCACAACGGCGGCGTGGACATTTAGAGGCAAGAACCATCCATTCGTTTCGCCGACTCAAGGTATGCTTCGTTCTCGTTCACCACTTTCCCGGAAGTACTTGGCCTAAATTAAGACTGACTGATGTATGTATGTATTGGTTTGATGTGTTGTCAATTTTAATATGTTGAGTTATTTTATATTATGTTGTGCTGTTGAGTTGGTGAATATTAAAGATATCTCATCTGAGTAATATAAACTAGTTTCATTTACTTGTTCCCAACGAGTCACAATGAGAAATGTTGTTGCCTTCATGTCTACAATGTCGATTCTTATAGATAACGTTATAATAATTTATTATAACGTTGAATTCCCAAATTTTAGGACTTATGTAATGTTCACATTCCTTCTATGTAATTAAAACATTTTCCGTAATCTGTTCCTAAACAAAAAAAAAATTCTAAAAAACTGTTTAATTAAATACATAGACTCGGAAAAGTTATTACAATTTAGACAGATTTTTGTTTCGCAAATCCGATGGTCGGAATAAGCAAGCTGGAATTGAAATAGGCAGACGTGCAACCAGCATCTATTAGGGCCTTTAACAGACTTTATCCTAATCATATGATTATAGGTCTCGTCATATAAGTTTTAAAAGATAGGCACGGTCCCTGTGACATGAGGACGGAATCTCCTTCTACTAACGGGTTCGGGATCTTGAAGGGAAATGAAAAACCATTTACATACACTTTAAAAAGGCTGAAAACGATATGAGAGCTTTCTTAAAAAAAGTTTAGGTACTATCCATTGTAGGTCGTTATTAGAAAAAACAAGTTGCCTAACCGAGTGGGTGGCACCCGCCGTCAACCAATTACCAGCGCGTAGACTGATAATACAGTTATATTTTGACATCAAGGCATTTTCAATCATAAGATCATTTTGCATTTGCAATTAGTTAGTCGGCTTCTGATGCAACTGAAGACGACCTTGCGGACATAGCGATGAGCAAACACATCAGACGCCAGGTCAAGCGTGGTCTTGACAAGTTGCCCTGCCAAACATTGGAAAAGTGGTTAAATCGACACACGTAGAGATATTTAGGGTTTAGCTGCGTCGTGTGGCGTCTCGGGCGTCGTGTAATATTGTTTTATTTCGTTTGTTCGGAGCGGAGTGGCGCGGGCGGCGGCCGACAGTTGCCGCGCGACCGCCGCCTCGCTACTTGCCTATGCGTTCTCCAATTCGAACAACAGTTTTTATTCGAATAACCGTTTTTGAAATTTAAAAAAGAATACAAATTCAAAATGGCGTACACGTGGGACAACAGAGTCGCGTTCGTGGTACGGTATCTTTACGGTGAGTTTTGTTTCTTACTCGTTCACGGCAAAATTTTTGAGTTATTTACATAACAGCTGATTTATTGACGATGAACTTTTTGCCTTTTTTTTAACATTCTTAAAAAAATTAACGACGATAACTTTATTTTAAATCAAATGCAATCGTTTAAACTGTAAAAATGTAATCATTTAATCAAACTAATTATAAGATCAAAACTATAAAATATATTATGCAGTATACTACAACGCCAGAGAGCCCATTTCAATTAATTTATTAGGTTCAACAGTGCACTAACACTGTTGAAATCCTTTTTGGTTTTACTTGTGTTTCTATACAACGGTATAACACCTTACCGTTTAAGAACTACCATCTATTTAGTTACAAGAAAAGTGGAAATATTTTAAACAATAAAACAATTTCTCGTGCATTTATTAAAGTTACACTAAATAAGACATAATGTAATCATATTAGGTTCAAATAAATAATAATAATAATACTGTAGACAACGGCTGAAAGAAAATCAATAAAATTGTAAAAGTAACTGAAAAAATCATTAAAACTTTTATTACGTTAAGAAATTACATGAATTATTTTACTTATTAAATAGTTAATACGATTAAATTCCAATTCACATCAACCGTTTCTTGATGTAAGCACTTTCTAGACTTGTCTAAATAATCCTGTATGTTTGATTGCTTATAAATCTTATGACTACCTACTTATACGTTATAAAAAAACCTAATGTCTAAAATGGCTCATGAAACAACAATTCTATTATTCAAATACTAACTCAAGTGTCTAATACATAGAGATTAGAATCAATAATAGTTATGTTTCACGTGTTTTTAATTATGGCAATATATCAATGCACGTAGGTGTGCATTGTATAGGTACAATACATAGGTTGTATGAGTACATAGATTATATTCGCGCTATTATCTCTACATTATTGCTAATGGCAATTACATGTTTATAAATTTATAATAGCTGCATCAATCACTGATTATCATTTTAAAATGTCATTTGTATACCGGATTAAAATATGTTGGCAAGAATAGATACCGTTGACTTTTGTATGCAATCGAACATTATACGACATCGATTTTTAAACGTCACTACGCTAAAAGATTACCTACTTGTTTTTTTTTTTTAGATTAAAACATTTTTAGATATTTGTATATTAACTATATGTTTCTTAACAAGTAGCTAATTCCCTTATCGTAATATTTTTGAAATTAATGAAGTAGGTATTCTTTAGTTTTATTTTTCTAATTATTTTATCTAATGGTTTTTAATCGCTGGTGTTTATTTTTTTAATTAATACATACTTACATAAGTTTGTGATGCTTAATTTGGGTAGGTAATTATTTTTTAAACTTCGCTCTGATAAAAAAGATATTTATAAAATGTAATTCAAAGGCTCAAGGTAAATTAAATACATCGAGTCAGAATATTTAAAAAAAGAAGCGCAACAAACTTATTCTTATTAGGATAAGTTTTCTTACTGGCTAGTAACAACCCCGTGGACACAGCAGAAAATTTTTAAATAAGTTTTATCATCGTCATTCATTCCGACCAAAGATTTAAATCTTTGATTCCGACTTACTTTCAAAGATTTACAAACTCTACCATTTCGACTTTGATTATGTACTACTTTTATTTACTTATAACAATTTTGTGATCGTGATAGTGAAATTCATCTTGTTTTATGTACGTTTTTTATTAAACTCTCTCTGTGGTTTGTCCTTTATTGTCAACAATTTTCAGACATTGACAACCATTGCAATTTGTTCTAAAAGCTTTTACAATTTCTAATACCTAATCACGGGTTCAAACATGAAATGCCAACAAAGATAGTTTACACGATTTAAATTTAGAACGCAGCTAAATTATAATAGAAACATTGACATTGAATTTATATTTGATTGGCGCGAATTAAGCGCTGTCTGTGACATCGTAAACATATGCGCTATTCAATCTATGCCAATTATTAACAGTGGGTTGCGTTGAAAAAGTGCAATTGCGAAAGGACCAAGCACTTGGCATCGGGATTACAATTAAAACCTATTGTTTACAAGCTCAGCCAAATGGCAGCGACCCCGACCGTCTAATTTACGCACTATTGCGACAGATAGCATTGCACAGATTACAAACTTTTCATATTACAATGTTGGACGAATACATGACAATCTTTGCCAGAATAAATTAAAAATGATTTATTAGAGGAAGTCGTATAACAATATTTGTTTTTATATGCCGTAATCCGTATTTTATTTAAGTTAAACTATAAACATCGACACAATAACATTGCTAAATATTAGAATTATTATATTCTTACGTACTATCGCTTTTATATCATTTAAATATATAAAATATTAGCGACCAGCCCCCGGCTTTACAGGGAGTTCAAACCTTCATTTTCAAAAACCTTTTCTTAGCGGATGCTTCCTTACACATACACAGTAAGTGTAATATATTATATATTATATAGCTGTTGCACGCGACTTCGTCCGCGTAACTTTATAAAATATAGCCTATGTTACTCGTTGATAATATAGCTTCCCAACAGTGAAAGAATTTTTCAAATCGGTCCAGTAGTTTCGGAACCTATTCAATGCAAAAAAACAAACAAACCTCCATGATATTAGTATAACCCCGGTCACTGACATGCGTGCAAACATTCTTACATTGTACGAATCTTTGCACGCATGTGAAGGAACGTGACATTCATTCGCAAACTCAGCGAGTACGCAAATGGGTTCGCATACTCATATGCGAACGCGTTGAAGGTGAAGATGATTTTAGTGCAGTTTAGTGTTTGTCCAATCCATGATCAAATTCAATTTACGCCACTCAGTACACGATACGAACTCTGAAAATGGTAAACGAGATGTCCGTTACCTACGCAATCAATACGCAATCGTACGCTAAATTGGTCGCACGAATGCTTGCACGAATGTGTGGGAGACTACGCGAAGGTTTGAGGTTCGCGCACTTTGATGTGCTTTAAAAACCGACACTGCACGGAAAAGCGCGAATGTAGCAAAAACTTTGCATAGTCATTTGCAAATGTCGTCCTACACTTGTGGGTTCGCGTATTCGCGCGAATGTGAGTGACCGGCATAAAAAAAAACAACTCTTCATAATATTAGTGTAAAAAAACCAAGTCGCCGAAACTATCCGCGTATTTCTTTTCTCCGCTAAACACTTCTAATCCACCTAACAGGTTTTAATTCGGTTTTCATTTATGGAAAGTGGGATAAACGAGAAAGATATGTGTATATAAAAAATTGCATCCCGGGATAAGCCGGAAGCGAGTCACTATAACCGATGTTCCAACTTTCAGCTTTCTAGACTTAGTAGTTTTCGCTGTGCGTTGATAGTGCATTAATAAACATATCTGTTTTAATAAATCTAATAAAGAGCACTGAATCATATAATTTTAAGGGCATAAAAATTTTGATTGAGAGACGAAAATTGATTAATATCTACTTGTTACATAGATATTGACAACAATGGGTACCTAGACGCACATGACTTCCAGTGCCTGGCCCTCAGGTCATGTGTGCTGGAAGGGAAGGGCGATTGCAGCGCCGCCAGACTCCAGAAGTACCAGCACATCATGCTGAGTCTATGGGAGGAGATAGCGCAGCTCGCTGACTTCGATAAGGTGCCAGACTATGTCGGTTATCCCCATTCCTTTACATTATACTCGCTTCACTACGCTACAAGCAAATAAATCGCTTTAATAGTAAAAAAAAAAACAACTTGGCTGTCTTCTGTGTTCTTCAGTTTATAGGTGTTCCAGATTTCAAAATTTATTTCAGGATTTAATACAATTTGTTACCTAATATGTCCGTCAGTTAGAGTAATATCGATTAAATGATGAGGTTCGGAAGCAGGAACCCTAATTATAGCCTAACGTTGACTTTTTAAAATTTTCATACTCCATTTAACACAAAGATAATATTAATATATTGAACTTCCATACAAGTGAAATAAATAAATTAATTAATTTCATTGTCAATTTGTTCTTTGTAGAACAGACTGCTTAGTTTTGGTTTTTAGACAAAAATTTCGTAATAATGCAAAAACACTTGACATATTAAAGGGGCAGATTGGTGTGAAACGCTGGACCTATACTGCCTCAAAGTATGCCCTAAACGCGTATTGACATATACCTATGCAATACACAGAAGTAGGAATAACACGAGTAGTAAAAGTAATAGTTTCTAATTCTATGACGCAATACGATCTAATAATTTTTCGGAAATAAGCCCAACGAATTTTCTACTAAGTTGAGTCTTTTACAATACTGCGCCGCCGCCGAGTCTTTTTTAGAAGTCGTTGAATACACCTAGGTATCTATTTTAATTTTTCAATGACACAAAAAAAAAATGTTCCGAGAACGAATATCAACAAAACACTGCACTAACACGCTACAACTAACACGCTTCCTGCAAAATAGTTAAGTGTTATCATTCATCTCAACCTCTTTCCTAAACTAGCTAATGTTACAGGACGGAATGATAACGGTAGATGAATTCAAAACGGCCGTTCAGAACAGCTGTGTCGGAAGAAAATACGAGGATTTCCCTCAAGCAATGAAGGCGTTCATTGAATCGAACTTCAGAATGATTGATATAAACTCCGATGGAGTTATGGGCGTTGAAGAATACAGATATGACTGCGTTCAGAGGATGGTTGTTGAAGACATCAAAGTCATCGATGACGCATTCAACTCACTCTTAAATGTAAGTACCATATCTACTATTCACAATGTATTTATAATTTATTTACGTAACAAAAAGATTTTTTATGTAAATTTTGTCGTGTAGGTACTTTTACAAAAGGTTCATTGAACAAATATAAAGAACAGAATGAAGAAAATAACAGATATAATTACTGTGATAGTAATAGTCATTTGGACAGCTCGTCTGGAGGCAGTAACCACCTCCTTATAGAAGACCATTGTGAAATAATAGAATGTAATTCTTTGAGTAAGGGGATGTCAGAGCCTTATCCCTTCCCTCTCTTATTCATAACCATTTGCAGTACATGTGGCGCTGCTTGTGTTAGGTATATAGGCGACGGTAGCCAAATACCACCAAGTGGACCAAAATAATAATGTTTAAAATTAAATTAACCTACATGCGCTGACATTTTTTTTGTAAAAACATTAGTGTGTGATTAATTCTGTAATTCAATTCAATCACAGAATCGTTAGTCTACGATAAAAAAAAATCGGTTACATTCCGCTTATTGAAATTCTTTTAGTTTGGCACGCGTCTATGTAAATGCATGACGAAACCTGTGATTAGAGATGTGATCTTATTGCGGGCGAGAGATAGTTTAGTCGATATCGATGAGTTGGCTATTGACGTCACCATCGACTCATTTAACTTTGTAGTTCACAAATAATTTCTATAATTATATCTATTTATTTAACACGAAACGAATAGTAGGTATACTTTTTAAATCCGACATGTACTTAGATATTCAAACGAGGTTTTTTTCTAATAAATAGGTTTAAAGTACAAAAATTGAAATATTAAGTATAGATAAATAACTTAAATAAGTTTATATTATACCTAAACTACTTACCGCCAATTATATGTATTTTGTGTAAATAAAAAAAATATGATATATTAGTGCCCTACATTGTTTGGAGAAGTGTATAACTAACACTTTTAAATGTATTAAGATCTTTATTATTTTGACCAGTCTGAATATAGATTCAGATATCTAACTATATTTTTCGTCATCAAAATTTATATTTTGTCATCAACTTGTATTAATTATTAATTAATAGATCTGTCGGCACGAAATATTTTCATTGTCAATTAAATAAATATGTTGCCAGGCATGAATTACCAAATTAATATGTATCTGAAATAAGAAATGTATTATCAAAAAAATCGTAGTTTATCCTATGAATAAAACTTTTTTGTGAATAATAGCTTCGTACTCAAAATAGTAGATATGTCAGCAAATAAATCAATTATCGTCGCCAGATGGTGTCTTCTTTTTATTTGTTATTTTATCACCAGTACAGTAGTTACATTTTATTATTTCAGTTATCAAATAATCCAATTCGTTAGGTACCAATTTAAGAGTTCAGTTTATAAATTTAATGAAAATTTGTTTAAAGGGGCGGAGCCAAATTCTACTAGAAATTTACGTAAATTATAGTTTTTTATAATTTACGTAGTTATTATGTAAATTATGATAAAAAATAAATCCATACAACACCCCAAATAAATAAATACATCCTAGCAATTTACTGGATGTAAATAGACAGCTAGCACAGATGTAGATATCTGTTACTAAACCACATATTTTACATACATACAACCTGTATATAAAATACAAGTAATGTGCTACAATAATAGGTTTTTTTTTTTGTAACTTAAGGTGACATATTTAATTTTTTTAATGATCGTTTTCAATTATTTTGATTGTACTGTTATCAAGACAAACCAATTGTTATAAATACAAACCTATTTATTTAATAATTGATAATATATCCCGATGACTATATGTGATTTTATTTCGGGAATTGTTTTCATATAGTTTGGCGACTACAATTTGCTCACAGATCTACTATTTTGCTTAAATCGTACCCCTAATCTAATAAAGCTGAAGAGTTTGTAACATTGTAATTGTAGCTGTTGTTTGTACATAGTTGAACGCGCTAAACTCTGAAAATATTTTTGCATTTCATAGACCAACTCATAAAAAAGGTTATAGAATATTAATCATCTCGCTGTGACCCTTAGAGGCAGAGCAAAAAGAAAAACTCGGAAAGAAGTTGAAAGAATGCTGAAAAAAACAACGCGTTTGACGTGTTGGGCTGTTGGGTCATACAGGGGCCGACTATATGCATTTAAATTTGACCTTCTGCGGTACACAACTAGTTTGTTTTATATGTGCGGAAAGTATAATAAAAATAATGAGCTCCAATTTCATTGCAATAAATCACGTTGATCGGTCGATTGTATAAGTGTTGGAAAAACAAAAGCATCGAAACATTATAAAACACGAAGTGTAGAATTCTAAACTATACGTTTGTTAGTTGGCGCGTCTCCAACTTGTGCTTGATATTATGATAGAGTTGGAAATACAAAACATTAAACAGAATATTGTGTTTCGATCTATTGCATTCACCGCTTTAATGAAAATTTCAATTCGTTCATATGTAGGTATATTATGAGATTTTATGAGTTATGAAATGGAAATTATGTAGCGTTTCTTGATACACTTATTACTTTCTATACACATATCAGAGAAGCTTGAGACGCCCTAAAAATGACCTAGTAAAAGCTCAGACCAAATAACATGCGGACTACACAGTAAAGCAGATTTTTGGACAAACACAGATACCTATTATTCCTCTGATCGCTTGAAATTTTTCGAGTAGATTAAATAATGAGCAAGAAACGTCAAAAAACTTTGCCAAATACAAAAACAGATGAGAGGGTTTAGTTAAAATATTTCTGCAATTTGCTTTTCTTAAAATCAGATTAATGTTTAAATTTTATAATTGGTATGTTGGCATTAATTTACGCGAATCTGACATGTTGGCAGTTACATGTCGTTGTAAATCATATTTGTGATAAATTTAATGCACAGAAATATGTATCTGCTATTTTACGGAAATTATTGTTACGATCAGAGTATGGAACATTCTCGATAGCGTAAGATCTGGACGGCGGAAAATTCCACACACTTAGTCGGGCTCGGGGCGGCACAATGAATAGGTGACCACGCCCCCTCTTTGATTCGTTTCAAAGCAAACTGTTCCTTATGGTTGCGACATAAGGTTCAGATTCCTTTGACAGCAATAGCCTTCGAGAAGCTTTGATAAACTTGTTTACGACTTTTAAAGTTTCCAGTAATTTCCACAACTTTCTGCGCAGTATAAATACGGGTGCGATCGCTCGAGAGAGCAGTGGTGCGATAACTAGCGATACATTAACAACACTTGGGAGCTTTTACGAAGACATTTGCGACAGTGCATAGTTGAGACGTAGAGTGAATTAGCGACGACTTTTGGCAAGTTTTACGGTTTGATTGGAGAAGCTCTGTAATATTGGAAGTCATCTTGGTCTGTAATAATAAATCGTGTTCCTATACCCCTAAACGGCATTTTAACGTACCCTGCGCGTAACAACTGGTGTCAGAAGCGGAATGCCGTTAATGCCACGGGACGAAGGAACTCGTACTCCACGGACAAGGAGACAAGTGGAAATGGATGCTGCGAGACAACGAGGACTTGAGGAGCCGGAGGAAGGCACCGATGCTGACCTGCTTCCTACGGCAGCACCTTCATCGAGCCCGTCGATGGACCTCGCTGCGCTGCTAGCTGCTGTACAGAGCATACAAGCCAGTCAGGAAGCAGCTCGCCGTGAACAGGAAGCCGCTGTACAGAGCATACAAGCCAGTCAGGAAGCCGCTCGCCGTGAACAGGAAGCCGCGCGCCGTGAACAGGAATCGGCTAGCCAAATGATGCTTTCAAAATTAGACACAAGCCTTGAAGCTATCTGTGACAAAGTTAAACAGGTAGAGTCCGAAGTAAAAGGGGTCTCACTGAAAGTCGAAGGCCTGGAAGAGAGACTCGACCAAAACGACAGTCGCCACCAAGCGCTCGCCGAGAAAGTGCAGAAGCTGATGACGAGAGAGGCAGTCCTCACTGCGCCGGTACCTACACAAGGCAGATTGGACTTGCCACGGTTTGATGGCACATCGTCCTGGACAGCCTATAAGTACCAGTTCGAAACCCTCTCTAACTGCAGCGGTTGGACCGAGGATCAAGCGTTCATGGCGTTGACTCTAGCCTTAAGAGGAGACGCCCAACTGATTCTGGAGCGACTCCCTACAGAAGGAAGGTCCCTGCAAGCCCTACTGGAAGCCCTAGAGACACGGTATGGTGACAAGCATATGGAGCACACGTATAGGGCACAACTACGCGATCGCATACAGAGGCCCACGGAAACACTCCAGCAGTGGGCTGACGAAATCGAAAGATTAGTTCGACGCGCCTATATATCGACACCGAATGCAGTGGAAATAACTCTGCTCCAAGCCTTCGTAGACGGCATAAGGGACGGCGAAGTTCGCGCAGCGGTGCGATTGGGTCACCATCAGAGCCTGAAGAGTGCACTGGCACATGCTCTAGAAGTGGAAGCTGTACGGCGTGACACAAGGCCATTCAAGGTCAGGGAACTAGTAGCCGAGGAGCGAAAGCCTCGCTATGGTCCGACCTGTTATGGCTGCGGTGAAAAAGGCCACATAAGGGTGGACTGCCCAAAGAAGGAAAGAAAGAGGGTCTCGGAGATGGAGACCCAAGTTGACGAAGGGCAGTTAAAACTAGGCGTCGCCAGGGCCGCGGGGCAGGCGCTGGCTGGGAGAAAGAAAGCCCCTGCTATTACTATCAGACAAGCTTCTAACGGAAACAGTTTAATCATCGAGGGTACGCTGAACGGGAAAACGTGCAGATTCACAATAGACACAGGAGCATCGCGCACCATTGTAAGACCTGAACTTTTAAAACGAACTATTTCATGGAAGCAAAAATCTCCAACATGTCAGCTGCGAACAGCAACGGGCCAGCCAGTACCTGTCCTCGGTGACACAGACATAGAAATTGGAATTGGTAGTCAGTTGTACTCAAACTCAGTGCTGATTGCCAATATTACTGACGACTGCATATTAGGATTGGATTTCTTAAAAAATCACCGTTGTATTTTGAACGTTGACCAAGGAGTACTCAAATTTCCTGATCAAGAAGTTTTCTTAGAAGGATCGACCCCGTGTACACTTTATTGTTTAAAGGATGTGAAACTAGCCCCCAGATCAGAAAATCTAGTAATGACGAAATTCTCATCCAACGTTAAGAACGGATTATGTGTCATCGCGGAGGATGAAGGAACACATCCTAATTGGATAATGGCCAGAACACTACTAATGACAAACAGGATAGGCAGAGTAAGAATTTTAAATCTCAGCAATGAAGAGGTACAGCTGAGAAGAAACAGCGTAGTTGGAAAGTGTCAGGAAGTGAAGTATTTAAGACGTATAAGCAGTACAACAAACGCAGGAATAAGCACAGATTACCCGGTATCGCAGTTATTGGATTCGTTAAAAGGAAATTTGTCGTCAGTTCAGTTGAGACAAGCTCAGGATCTTTTAATGCGGTTCAAAGACATTTTTGCCGTAGGCAATGATTGCGGTAGAACAGGACTTGTGAAGCACAGAATAGACACCGGCGATTCAAGACCTATACGACAAAGACCTCGTCGAATCCCGTGGGCAAAAGAAGCTGAAGTTGCGGATATGATAAGGGATATGGCGGCAAACAATATCATCGAACCATCTACAAGCCCCTGGTCGTCACCTGTGGTGCTGGTGAAGAAGAAAGATGGCACAACCAGGTTCTGCGTAGACTACCGAAGGCTGAACGACGTTACCAAGAAGGACAGCTACCCTCTACCGCGTATTGATGACACTTTAGATATGCTCAGTGGAATGGAATGGTTTTCTACCGTTGACCTTAAAAGTGGGTACTGGCAGGTGGAAATAAGTCCAGAGGATAAGGAGAAAACAGCATTCTCTACGGGCATCGGAAATGGACTTTGGCAATTCAATGTCATGCCATTTGGTTTGTGTAATGCTCCCGCAACGTTTGAGCGCCTTATGGACAGAGTTATGGTGGGTCTTCTGGGAGATGTTTGCCTGGTGTACCTGGACGACGTAATCATCATGGGTCGTGACTTCAAGGAACATCTCCAAAACCTTGAAAAGGTGTTCAACCGTCTACGTGAGGCAAACTTAAAACTAAGTCCCAAAAAGTGTACCTTCTTCAGCAACGCAGTTAGCTATCTGGGGCACATAATCACCAAGGAAGGAGTTCAAACAGACCCAGAAAAGATCAAAGCTGTAAAAGATTGGCCTACACCAAAGAATAAAACGGAAGTCAGATCCTTTCTTGGCTTATGCGCATATTACAGGCGCTTTGTCAAGAATTTCTCAATAATAGCCAAACCCCTCCATCGCCTGACTGAAGATAAACAGGTATTTTCTTGGGATGCAAATTGTGACAACGCTTTCAAAGAACTAAAACAGCGTTTATGTGAGTCCCCGATATTGGGCTATCCGACACGGAATGGAAGATTCATTGTGGATACGGATGCCAGCAACACGGGCATTGGTGGAGTGTTATCACAAGTGCAGGGAGACAAACAAGTTGTGATTGCATACTACAGCAAAACGCTTTCCAGACCAGAGAGGAACTACTGTGTTACACGTCGAGAATTGTTAGCTGTAGTGAAGACCTTGCAACACTTTCACAAATATCTCATTGGACGTGAGTTCACCTTAAGGACGGACCATGCTGCACTTAAATGGCTCCTTCAATTTAAAAGTCCTGAAGGACAGGTAGCACGGTGGATTGAGCAATTGCAGGAATTTCATTTTGCAACAGAACATCGAAGTGGAAAAGGTCATGGTAACGCTGACGCTCTATCGAGAAGACCATGTCCTGAAATCTGTAAACACTGCAGGAAACAAGAGTCACAGGAATCTGTAAGAATTATCCGTACCCAAGGATTAGACGACGACTGGTGTGGGGAAAATATGAGGAAGGCGCAAGAGGAAGATGACGACCTGCGATTAATCTTAGATTGGATGAAAAAGGGAGTGAAACCTGAGTGGGCGGACGTATCAGCTTCCAGTCCTGTTACAAAAAGCTATTGGGCTCAATGGGATAGTTTGGCCCTGGAAGGCGGAGTCTTATGTAGGAAATGGGAGTCTAATACCGGACATCAGGTTACGGTACAGGTTGTAGTCCCTCGAAGCAAGGTATCTCCTCTGCTACGTCATATTCATGATGGGGTGTCTGGTGGTCATCTTGGAGTGAGGAAAACCCTTTTGAAAGTGCGACAGCGATTCTACTGGGTCCATTGCCGGGAAGACGTAGAAGATTGGTGTCGTAAATGCAACGCATGCGCTTCAGTCAAGGGACCGCAGACAAGAAGTAGAGGAAAACTGAAGCTCTACAATGTAGGAGCACCATGGGAACGTATCGCTATTGACGTGGCCGGGCCGTTTCCTGAAACTGAGGATGGCAACAAATACATCGTTGTAGTGCAGGACTATTTCAGCAAATGGCCAGAAGTATTTGCAACCCCTAACCAAGAAGCTAAAACCGTTGCCAAGAAGCTAGTTCAGAATGTAATCTGTCGGTATGGCGTACCTCTGGAAATACACTCCGATCAGGGGAGAAATTTCGAATCAACCCTATTTCAAGAGATGTGCAACCTTCTCGGTATACATAAGACCCGTACGACACCAGCTCATCCTCAGTCAGACGGAATGGTCGAAAGGTTTAACCAAACATTGGAAAATAATTTGGCTAAAGTAGTCGACTCACATCAGAGAGACTGGGACCAATACATACCTCTTTTCTTGCTGTCTTATCGCTCCGCTGTACACGACAGTACTGGTGTTACACCAGCCAAAGTGAATTTTGGACGAGAAATAAGGCTACCGGTCGATGCAATAACAGGGTCTCCACCGAATAGCCCGAAGCTTGTGACGGATTATGTCAGCGATCTTCGCGAACAGCTGGATGAAGTGCACAAGCTAGTTCGCGAGTGCAGTCTCAAGACCGGTGAAAAAATGAAAACCCGTTATGATAGGAAATCAAACATCAACGGTTTTGAAGAGGGAACTCTCGTATGGCTTCACAATCCCCTCAGAAGAAAGGGCAAAAGCCCAAAGCTACAAGCACGATGGGAAGGACCTTACAATGTGGTTACAAAAATTAACGACGTCACCTACCGAATCAAAAAGGGGCAAAGAGGAAAACCGAAGGTCGTACACATTGACCGTTTGACGAAGTATCACGGTACGAATGATGATCGGGACGATCATAACTAAGAGGGGGGTAATGTTACGATCAGAGTATGGAACATTCTCGATAGCGTAAGATCTGGACGGCGGAAAATTCCACACACTTAGTCGGGCTCGGGGCGGCACAATGAATAGGTGACCACGCCCCCTCTTTGATTCGTTTCAAAGCAAACTGTTCCTTATGGTTGCGACATAAGGTTCAGATTCCTTTGACAGCAATAGCCTTCGAGAAGCTTTGATAAACTTGTTTACGACTTTTAAAGTTTCCAGTAATTTCCACAACTTTCTGCGCAGTATAAATACGGGTGCGATCGCTCGAGAGAGCAGTGGTGCGATAACTAGCGATACATTAACAACACTTGGGAGCTTTTACGAAGACATTTGCGACAGTGCATAGTTGAGACGTAGAGTGAATTAGCGACTTTTGGCAAGTTTTACGGTTTGATTGGAGAAGCTCTGTAATATTGGAAGTCATCTTGGTCTGTAATAATAAATCGTGTTCCTATACCCCTAAACGGCATTTTAACGTACCCTGCGCGTAACATTATATTGTAAATATTAAGATTCAACTGGATCTTCAACTGGATTTTGAAGATCCAGTTGATCGAGCGGTTTAGGTGCTTAGTGCTCTGAGACTCAGAGGTCCCAGGTTCGATTCGCTCTGGTCTGTCACCTAATAGTGGCAGGGCACGCTGCGTTTCGTAGTTATGAATTGTGCAGCCTTTCTGGCGATAGTAACCATCTTACAGGTCATTGTGAAATGACACTTGACAGCACGTGTGTCGGTTAATGAGTAAAGGCAGGAATACACGATCAAATTGGCATGAACTGTAATAAAAAATATTGTTTGCAGGATGACGACAGGAAGAAGGGTGGGCTAACACTGTCCAGGTACCAAGAGCTCTTCGCGCAGTTCCTTGGTGACAACAGCGAGGATTGTCAAGCGAAACACCTCTTTGGACCATTAGAACTATAAGAGTGGCTTTATAACAAAGCTAAAAATGACTGACATCTAAATCTACGTTTTACATAATATTAAAAAACTTTATTAGTGTTTATAATTAGATTAATTGAAAATGTATACCTATAAACTTGCAGATTAAACAAATTAAATCTAGAAACGTTTTATTCGTGTAAATTGTTAATTTTCGGGACAAAAAAATCGACTATTACATTTGAAATTCCTACCTGGATGACGCGACTCGTGACGTCACACGAGATTTTTATTGGCCGACGTGTATTCTAAATTTAAAAAATTACGTTTACACCACAGACAAAAATGGCGCCCGAGAATAAAACCAAACCGCGTCGTCGATACTATTCGGATATAAAAGACGCCTTAGTAAAATTACGCGTTCTTATTTTCTATTTCAAACTGAACTTGTTAATTAATTATATAAGTGTGTATTTTTATTGTCTATTTTTAAGTGTTGCAGTTAGTTTAATACAATGTTTAATCAGTTTTTATGATCCCATCCTTTTAATTTAATCTCTGTACAATATGCGTGAGTTATAGATTTTTCTTTTTGGAATGTTATTTCCCCTCGCCGTTACTTGTTTTAAATGGTATCATTATAATACAATACGAACGAAATACTAGCGGGTTTTTTTAATTAAATCTACCTTTTATCTTTACATTATATATTATGGCAGTAACTGTTGACTTTACCTGTTTAATAATAAAACTATTGTAAGGACTATGTGGGGAATATGTTCGAGAGATGTTGATGTTGTGCTCACTCATACAAAATGAACATTTGTTAACGCGATATTTAATATTACTTTAATTTATTTGTAAATAATATGATTTGTTGTTAACGAAAAACTTTATCAAAAATGTTTTAGTAAAAAAAGTCAAAAAAAAAAGTTTTGTTTTATTGAAATGACCCAGTGTTTTCTGTCTTTTTTTTAATTGTTTCATTTTTATCAGCGCCAAATACACTAGCTAAGATTCTTAATAATTAATAGATTACTGGTTCGTGAATCCTGACGGTTGTAACCACCCTTTACATAAAATCATCGTATAATAACAGCTAGATTATTGTCTTGGTTCGGTGAGTAAGGGATGTCACATCGCATTCCATTATCATCCTCTCCTTATTCTATATTATATCAAGATTGGCAGCGCACTTGCAACCCCTATGGTGTTGTGTTTATATGTGACAGTAGCCACCTAATATCAAGTGGTCCATCCGCCTGTTACCCTTTATATGTATATTTAAAAAATGGGCAGCCGCTGCCTTATTATCTAACAGCAGACGACTTGCGACCAACTTGAGACAGGCGAACACTTTCTATCAATTTGTGCAATATCACACTAAATCCTGTTTTTGGTATCACATAACTCATAACAAAGGTGTGGTTTGCGATAAGGCGTCTTACGGACAATAACTAAAATTAAAGTAAATCATTTCTATATGGCAGCACACGCAATCGCAAGTCGTCTGCTGTTAGATAATAAGACAGTCGTTTTTACAGTTATCTCTTGTCAATAATATTTGTCTTCAACCAAATTTAAAATAAAATCGACTCAAAATACAATAATAATTGAATAAAATCTTTTTATTTCAAATCATTTTATATTTTTTATCTGTCAGTGTAAGTATATAAAACAATTGACTATTGTTAGTTTGATATAATGTAAAGAATATTTTTATTTATTATTTCAATAAAAAGACGTCTAAATCGACAAAAAATTTGAAGACTGCGTGATTTTATATACTCTTTGATTAATAAGAAAAAATAGAATTTCATAGAGGAATAGAGGAATTGTAAAAAATAGAGGAATTTGTCGCATATATCCGGCTCTGGCGAAATGGACACGACAATAATTGTCGGATAAATCCGGCTCTGGCGGCTAAAGGGTTACTAGAGGGACTTCTTCTATGGCTTAAAGAAACAATATGTATAATTTTTTCAATAAATTTTATTTATAAAGGCTATTACATAAAATTTACAAACACCCAATGCGTTATTATACGATATCTACTTAGTTAAGTAATAAAAAATATTTGTACAAAGAGCGATGATAGAAAACATTTTAAATTTCCGCTAATTCAATATAAGGTTTGATATAAGTGCTTCACTCTCCGAGTTGAAATCTTTAAACCCGCCGACTGGAGTTAAATAATCCTATCTACAATCACAATAGCAATTATATACGAGTTTTGTACACTAACTACCTAAACCAAGATACACAGAATTTTTAAAAAAGTCTGTGCAATAAATCAAAATTGAAAGTTAACGAAATTGTCACTTTGACTTGACAGCTTGGCTACCGCGCTATATTTGACAATTCGAATTCGAGGCGTGTACAGAGTACTCTATATAGAAAAGTATTGAAATTTGAAATATATATTAGGGAACTCACCGCCTTTTTTCATAATCTTAGTGCCGCCCAAGTGCCACCCATCGATGGTGTTGCCTCACTAAATCCTACCTAATGTCTAATTAGTATGTCACGAAATCAACACCGCTCTTCAACAGTACAATAATATTACATTTTATTATATACAAAAGAGCTATGCAATAAAATAGCTATCACATAATATACTTACAAATAAGAAATATCTAATGGAATGTCAATTTTTAAAATAAATTAAATAATAATAAAAATTAAGATGCACTTGCCGATAATAAGTATTTATAATCAGTCAAGTGGTATTTTCTTCTGAACGAACTTTAAATCAGAATGACTACAGATATATATATCCATTAGTGAGATAAGTGATTTTTAGATTATGTAAATAGTCCAAAAATAATTATCAGTTTATACAAAAACATCAGTTTTAATACGCAATGTAGGAAGATACGATATTAAAATCATATATCTACTTACAATTAGCAGTTATTTCTACTTCTAGTAGATTAGTACTTCTAGTAGTTATTTCTACTTGCAGTTTAAGCAATAATACAGCCAGATACATAAAACTAAGTTGTTGAAATCTCTTAAAGTCAAAATTACACTTCTAAATAGCATTTTTTGAAGTGACTTAAAAAATTTTCATAAGATATTACATTTATGACAAATTTATAATAATGTTATTGTTACCTAATTGATTAAACATTTCCATTAATTTAACGCATTTTTTTTATAAGATGTATTATAATAGGTATATCTACGTATATTAAAACAGTTGAAGTAACAAATTATGAATTCCCAAAATACGAATTTCCATACGAACGCAATTGTAACTTACAAACAACAAAATCGGTATGGCCCAGTATCAAATATCAATATTTTTGTGATTGATATAATTATTTAAATTTTAAAGTAACAAAAATCTTCGAATTTCTTTAAAAAAAATTCACCGTATCATTTTGCAAACAAAAAACTACACGTAAGTATGGAAATTCGAACGTTCAGTTTACAAATTGAAGCTAGAGACACAATAGCACATTGGCATAACAAATATTGTTTGAGCTAGACTCCTAATAATAAGCATTGTTTCGATCTGTTCATTAATTAAATATGTCACGAGAAAACTATAATTGTCACCAAATGTGAAACATATAACACATGTTCAGCGCCATCTGTTTCCGGTCTCATAAACACTTTCTGAAAACCTAATGAGCTTTAGTGTGGTCGACATCTTAAATCAACGCATATTATTATCTAAAGATCTGATCAAATAAAATTTTTGTTATGGCAACAAAAAACTACTGTTGTGTCCCTTAAAAATGCCTACAACAATATTTACTGCTACGACAAACAGATACTGAAAATTAAAAACCAAAGCAATTAATTTGGTTTACCCTGCTTGTTTGGCTTCTCAAACACCTAATTGACTATCGAAGGCACAACAGAAGCAAATAAAATTCAGTCGCCTTTTGAAAACTTAAGAGGCGCAGTGATTAGACACAAAATTGAAGGCATGAAGCTCTAACATTATCTGCTAATCGACAACTCAAATGTCCTTTTAAACAAAACCATAGTAGGTATTTACAGAAGGGATCCGCAATTAATATCAATTATATTTATAGAATAGATGCTCAATCAATATAAATTAAATACATTAGTTTAAATATTATATTATAATACACTTATTAGGTACATTAAAAATCTTTCCAACAATTATCAATTTACTCGTGTATTGGTATGATACTCCAGCAATATAATATCGCATTTCAATCCTTTTACTAAAATAGACAAAATTTCTATATTATATTAAATTTTAACGATTTTTACACGTTATTTTAAGTACACGGAACTTTATCGGCTAATACCATGAATCTAGAAAAAACAACGGACGGAGTGCTGTCACTGTACAAAGTGACGCACCGTAATGGCGGCGCGTTGTGATGTGTGCGTATGCGTTTTTACATGTGGAAAGTGATTCCATGTTCTGTTTTATCACGTAAAGTACTACAGGAACAACATTACGACGCAGGTGGCGCCGTGAAATTACGTGTGCATTAATCAACGCTAGCAACGTAATGGCGGACGCCGAGCTTACTATGGTTTGTATGTGTGGGTGTTAACGTTACCTAGATTACTACGGTGCTTCACTTTATTAGTATATGGAATTCCGTGCGTTGTTTTTTCTATGTTCATACCAAGTTTTACTATCGACGGTTTTACTTACCTTAACATCTCGTACGCCGTGTAAGTTCCGCGTAGTCAAAATATATCCTAAACTAACTACTATGTACCTACTAAAGCAAAACTGACTAGGTACTGTGAAATCTGAATACAGAAAATGAAATAAACTACTGTATACATATTTATCTATATGAAATAAGTCTACTTATAAATACTTAGTTCAACTCATCTCGAAGCGTGGCGCTATGTGTGCGTAAAGCTTTAAAGTGACGGCGTGTGCGAGTCGACGACGACGCCTATTGAGTCGCTGTTATGTGAACTAAAGTTCTTTTCACAAATTCACGCAAACCATGGAGAACAGTTAAGGAGGACCAACAGTATACATGAGAAAGTGCCGGTCGGTTACCATTAAATAGGAGGCGCTGTAGTGGCATTGGTGTGTGGCGCTGTGAGCTCTGTAGTAGCATTGGATTGTGGAGCTGTAAGCGCTGTAGTAGCATTTATTTACGGTGATTTCATGAACTACAAAACCCACTAATCAAATACTACACAAGCGCCATTCTGGACAATTTATGAAAAACTATTTAAATAGCTGTAATTTTTCAGTCAGTTAACAGTAGCCTAATTTTCCAGTTTAACACCCAAATAACTTAAACCTCTTTTACCTCTCTTGTACACGACTGAGATGACTTGAATTAAGTATGTATAAATGAAATGCTTACTTCTTTTACAATAAGGTAACAATTTAAATTATTGTGGTTTGTGTAAAAATAATAATAGTAAAGTGATTTACTGCAATGAACAATATAATATGTTTTAATGTGTTACACGCAATCTACATAGCCTATGTGAAAACCTTACTAGACCGCAATAATTTTCATAGGCTATAGGTACCTACACAAATATTCTACATCCATTTTAATTTGTATCTATCGACACACAAAGGCCTACATATCTTATTAATCTACGTATTAAGTTCGCTTTTTTTGGGGAAATATTATTTTTAAAACTTTATTTACACTAATATAAAACATAAAATAAACGATTGTTGACTATTATTTGTAAATACTTTAGGTACCTACATAGGTACAAACCTGCACCAATGTGATGAGATAATTATATCATATATTTCTAAGCTCGCAGATTAAGAGCCGGTTCACTATTCTGCCCCATAAAGCAACAAATAGAAGATTTTTTTTAGTCCTCAACAGATACAAATATACATATTTCCATGAATGTAAATTAGATATTAGATCTGAATTATCTGAATCTGATCTGATCTGAATTAGATACATCATTATACCTTTCTTATTAGTGTAAACTTGTAGTTTTGGTCCGCGCTTTCCTATCGGATTCGGATAAAATTCTGATATAAGATCCAATTTATGCAACGCCTTGAAAAATAAAAATATTTTTGCAGAATCTACAGTCAGTAAATTACTGGGACCAATTATTCAATTACAGATGTAATGAAATCATTTTTATTTCGAAAATTAATGTTGATGTATTGTTAAATTGATAAAAAACGAAAAAAAAAATTTTTAAGTAAAATTATGTTTTTATCGCAGAAAAACTACAATTTTCTTGTCTCCTGCATTCTCACTTGTGAAACGGCTCTTAAAAAACAGGGGTTAACATTTATTAAAATTTACTACATATATACAAAATAATATTATAATAATACACAATATAATATCACTCGCTTTTACAGATAGAAAAGGGGTCTTTAATTATATAGTAACTATCGTAGCTGTAACGTCAATGCGATACCTATTATATATAGCGTATTATTTTCTTTTTATATGATTTTTATCCTATTGATTTGCTATTGACGAGATTAATCATTAAAAAAACTTGGTAAATGTTTTTTTTTTCTCAATCTATTTACTTTATACTGGTATTTGGACCAGTGGGCGTACATTAGTATGAATAAATGTGACATGGTATCAATCCAGTAATACAACATTTAAAAACATTTTAAATACAGACGAGCCTAGTATAAATGAGGCTTTATGGAAAAGTTGATTTTTTTTATCCGTGTACAATAAATCCAAAAGCAGATATGTTACAAGTATTTAACTATATAATTGTAATATAAGTTTATTACTATATTGATACTGAGTCTTATGTGCATCCTCATTGATATGCACTAGATCTAGATACCATTTATGTACATACTTATCTCACGATTTTTACTATACCTATTTAACCCCAGACGCCTGATGCAAAAACGAAGCTTTATAAGTTGAAAGCTGATGTGATTGAGATGGTTCTTAGCTATAGTTTATGAAGATCTGTTCAGACATTTGATTTGAAGAAAAGACTATTTTTGGTTAATACATTGTCACTAATAGAACTTTTTCTCAACAGATGTTAATGTATCTCCGCACGAGTAATTTTGCCAACATTTATTATAAATATTAAATAATACATACCATAGTAAAAAATCAAGTACGTATTCCTATAATTATATTATTTATAATATAAATTCTATACATGATACATTAAGTAATACTTACGCCCCTAAGTGACTGTTTCAAGGTGAATATATATCGAGTATTTAATAAATAATATTTGATATATAACATTTGATATCAATAAATAATAAATATTCACTACGTATAACTTTAATTATACTGTGAAAATTAGCGAGTATTTAGCAAATATTTAGTATATTTAAGGTTGCTATTTTATAAATATTAAATTGTAATAAGAGTATTAAATTTACAATTATCGAGACATTCATTAAAGTTAATGAAAATAAAGTTTATTCTCAACAAAGACAATTATTTTTCATGTTTGTTTAAACCTTTTAGGTAGACACGTAAATACCTACTAAAAAATAAAAAGAGTTTAATTCTTCTGTTGACCAATAGATGGGTCTGAGTCAAAAAAAATGCCAAATTTGAGGGTCCAAAAATTGCATAAACATTTAAATTTCAACGATAGCACGATTTCCTAATAAGAAATTTATTTATTAGGCTAGGTTCCTACTACGCCGGACTGGCAAATTTAGTGGGCCGGTAAAAGAGCCGGAAAGATTTATTTATTAGGCTAGGTTCCCACTACACCGGCCCGGTAAATCCGCCGGTCCGGCGTAGTGTGAACTTAGCCTGAGTGTGTCATTATCAGTGGTGCAAACTATGGTCTACATATCTTCTGTGACGTTGTTTATGGTGCCACTAGCAGAGGCCATAGGCTCGGTCGCGTCTAGACTGCCGTAGGAGGGGCCGCGGCGCGACGCCACGCGGACCCGTCGTCGTCGGGTTAAGCCTGGCGGGAAAATGTTAGTGTTGCCATCAACCAACCCTACGGTTTCTACTAATCTTGATTCATTTCGTCCTAAGAGCAAATAATACAGAGAGTAATGCGTTCTCTTTTGTTAACAAAACAAGATTTGACAACTGTAATCTTCCCTTTATTGACGCCATAAATAAACCTTGTACAAAAAACTCCATATGAAAAATATATCTGTAAACATAATGTCCTCAATGAATACTATTTTTGAACAATACTATACACACGCATAGTATTTCTATTTCTAATTTTGCTTATTCATTATGTGATTTTCAGAATATGCTTCCAAAGTATATTTGCTCTTAGGTTTTATATATAACAACATACAATTTATCTAAAGCTCCTTCGATACACGCACAACTAAATAGGTAGCCAAATGTGATAAAAAAAAATGGTGCAGTTATTCTATTTAATCCTAGTAGCGTGCAAGCGAAGGAAGTGAAACACAATAATATTTAAAAATGAATCTAAACTAAGTATGAATATTTATAAAAAAAAAACCACTTCCATTCTTATATTTAATTTGATAATTATGCATTATCATGTAATTTTGTATCAATAAAATCAAGATACAGCTGTCTTTTAACAACACTTAATATAATTGATATTTATGTCAAAGAATAAATCAAACTGCATATTGTGCAAAATTCACGTCACATTTGCTCAATTCTGTGAATTCTCGACTCTACAATCGACGTGTTTAAGAGTGATTTTAGTTTAACGCCTCTTACGTTACTTTGACCTGGATTCAGAAGCTCCTTTGTACGCACGAAACAATTTTACAGTTAAAATTAATTGCACATTGGACCTTGGTATTGTTATGACGGTGTGTTTGTGGTATACTTTTTAACTGTGGCAACACTGAACATGCATAACTAGCAACACTACATGCCGTGCTCTAAAAATAAAATAAAACAAAAGCAAAATATAAAACATATTTTATTGCTATCACAAATACCATCTTTAGGCACTTCGTGCAACATTTTTGGTGAATATAAGTGTACAAGGAAATATGTTTACATGGAACCGTCTACCCTTAACTATACCATAACCTTTGGATTTCCCTTCCATTAAGTACTAACTTTAAGTAGATATTCAAGATTTTTGCGATATATTCAAATATGTAACGAATGTTTATTAAATTCAATATAAATACAAAATGAGATTTTTAAGCCAAATTGTAAAATGTTTAAAAAACAATTTGCAATACTTAAAAAAATATAATGTCATATAAATTTTAATATATATATATATATATATATATATATATATATATATATATATATATCGTTTTTTATGCCAAATTATTATCGTGTTTATAGCAATTTTTTTTTTTTGCATATTTCATCTACACAAATTTTATCATTTAAAATAAAATAATGACATATAATAGATAATCACAATAGACATTACATTTCTTTAATTAAATTAGACTATTTAAATAATAATTGCAATATATTCGTATATTTTTCATTTAGGAACAAAAGGGATAGGCTACATGAGAATCTCTTAATAATAAAAAAAAAAAAACGAAAATAACAAAAGAAAAACATAATCACTAGAATAAATATAATTTGTTCTTAGTTCCCTTTGACGGTTTACAGATGCTCATACCTGTAAATAGACGGCTAAATGTATTATTGGTAGAAAATTGTTACAAAAGAGATCACCAACACCGGAGGTTACAGTATACAAAAGATATTCTCGCGATTCGTTTCGACTCTTCACCAAAGTAATTAGTTAACCAATAAGCACAGTAGCACTGTCTACTCACTGTTAGTATAGTGATAACGTTTAGCCAACATTACAGAACTTTAAATCTTAATTTATATATCATTTTAATTAATACTGTTCAAAATTTTAAAAAAATACTTGATATTAACTCGAAAAAATTGGTTGTTGAACCTGACCACAGATTAGAATAAATAAATTGATACAATGTTTTTATCAATAATCATTATTAAAATCTCTATAAAATATTGCAAATAATAGCTTTTGCAATATTTGCAATGCTTGTCAGGTATTTATAATAACAGCTTCGATATGCTAAATAAAGAAATTAACAGACACTCTTAGCTCTGTATTTTGGCTTTACGTTATTTATGTAAAGAATTACAAGTGCAAAAGAGACTTCATCTCTCTTACTTTCCCTGTGGGAAGTGCATAGATTAAACTAAAATTAAATTAATAGAAATAAAGCTGACTTTAATTTCGATATACGACGACAAAGACCGCAACCGAATCTTGTTATATGGGATGATAAAAATTTTAATAATAAGTTACACCGTCATTAAATCTCTAATATCAACGGAAGTTCCACTTCCAACAGTATTTGTTGCAAACGTTTGATCGGATCTGTTGGTCGACTAGTTTGAAAATTAACACAACGCACGCGCCTGTAACTTTTCACTTATTTCGAACGGTCTTTATATGCTTTACACATCTCCTCTCATATATAGAAAAAAATATTGTGGAGGTAGTTGTAATTAAGTTTATACTATATCCGCCTACTCAATTTAGAGTTTACTAGGTGGGTTGTAGGAGTGAGTTTACTAACAAAAGAAGTACATTTCAACCACCTATTTCCAATCATGAAAACGCTGAGCAATTTGGAATATTCCAAAGGCGGTAGTATCTTTTAGAGCGTAAATCGAAATTAAAGTCAATTTTCTTCACCTACCTATCTATAACACATCACGAGATGAAGGTCTAACAGTATGTATGTATGTCTGTTTCAATACAGAGGTGGTTGATAAAAGCTAACTATGGTTTTTTCTACTACTATATACTATATACGATCTAGATATAAGTACAAGTCTACGACCGAACTCACGTGAGGCAATTTGCAAGGTTTCTAAAGATATTTTTGATTCAAGTTGGATTTGGCTACGCACAAGTTATTATTTAACATCTTAATGTAGTTAAGATATTATATAATATTCAAAAAACTTAAACATAGTTAATTTTTGATTAAATAATTAAATATTCAGTTTTTAGGTTTTATTTAAACGAACTAAACAAATTTTGTTTAAAAAAGGTGAATAGCAAACAATACCAAAAAAAAACCTGTTAACATTATATACTCAATTGAGATATAAATAATAACAAAACTATGCGTTGAAAGCGTTCGATGTTTTTAAGTACACGACGTATAGATAGAGAGAAGGCGGACTTAGTTTGGTCAAACGATAACTGTCTAGCATTATACAGATTCAAGCTCATGCGGATATATCCACTCCAATATCTATTAACCGTCATCTCTATTCACACGACCATTGACAATTCCACTTATTGACACATCACCTAAATGGCGGCCAGGCGGATTAGCAATTTGTGGGGCTTATACCACTGCAACTTTTTGACACACTCTCTATGAATAATAGCGTCGATTTAAGTACAAAAATGTGCAATAAAAACAGGCAGTGGACGTTCACACACGCAATTACACATCGAAAAATTAAATTAAATTCGAAAATAAATAGGAATGATCGTTCTTAACACATCTAAAAACATATAACGATCGGAACATGCAAATACTAGTAGAACTTTAAAAAATATAGTTTTTTTTTTATACAGAAACAGTGGCCAATACCGTTAGAAAAAGTATGTAATTTTCGATTCATGAACAATTTCAGAATTTCCAAAAACTACATTTTATATTGTATTTTTTTTTTAAACTTTCATACACTTTCACAAATCGAAAACTGAAAAAATATATATACAAAATGGCGGTCGAAAAAATTAAAAACATACCACCAAGTTTTTGCATTTCAATGGTTTATGACACTACATATATTATATGTATGTATCGGTTTTAAGTGTTCATAAAATCGAAAGCAATTTACACCAAAATGTTTAGTACATATAAATAAATATATTAAATTAAATGTTTATTCATTTCACTGATGGATTGTTATACTAAAAACCAATACGTCAGTTCAACGTTGAAATTAAGATGAACTATGCTAAAAACTTACTTCCAAAGTAACCATTGAAGTTATTTATTAAAAAATGTTTTTATTGTGTTAACTGCTTCACTTGAAGTGATAAATATTTTAGGACACACATAAATTATAACATTCGAAAGTTAAAGACAAAAATCCGAAATTATTAAGAGTTTAAACGTGTTCTGTCATAGTTCATTTCATTTGTAACAGAAAATATTAGGGCCTACTTTAACCACTCGGGGGCGCCACAGTGCACATAGCAACACTATCTAAAACCTAATGAGTTAATTGGAGAGTATACCTTCCAAAATTAACACTTAGGGGGTTATCATACTAGCGGTTTGCGAGTGGCTTCGGGGCGGGCGTCGCGAACACGTCACAGCTGCAAAGCGAGGACGTCGCGGACGCGTGGCGTTCGCAAACCGCTAGTATGATAACGCCCTTAGAATAAGATTGCATAATGAGCGTCCCAAGTGAAATCAAGTTACAAAATGTTGTCACAGTGGTGTGGCGCCATCTAGCGGCGGATTCAGGCCAACGCGTCAAAGTTGTACTGAGTGAATACTTGTCCGTCTCTTACTCGCGTGAGCGACGTCTCCGCAACGGCCATCTGCTTCCCTCGCAGCATCTGTTTGGCCAACTTCTGCTTGTTCAACGGCGAACCTGAAAACCACATCCCGGTCACCCGCCTGACGAAACTCCACCACTAACCTTGTTCGGACTACTTTAGTAATTTAGTATAGTGACGAGCAATTTAGTGGCCAAACCACTCGCTACTGCCCAGAAATCTTTCGCTTTACAGTCGAGTACAGTACACAAGTGAGTGGTGAATTGCAAGACGAACGGGCTGCAACTGAATCACAACTGAATAAAGTGAATATAAACTAATAAAGCTATTTTAGAAGAGGTGGACGAAGAAATTTGTTTGATAACTAAGGAAAAGCTATGAGTACAACAATTGATTAACAGAAGAGGTGAATTCGTGTTATACATGTCCAGAAACAAAATTGTTGTTATTTCGCTCCAGTGAAACATTTATGCGGCAACTAACGAACTTGACTAAAACGACAGGTTCGCACTTGTTTATCCCGTAAACCATTAACGTTACTCGCCCGAAAAATAAAACAAAATAGATCGACAACTAAATTACTTACTAAATTAATTACTAACTATTAATTACTCGACTTAATTTTTGTGTTCAGACATATTTAGTTACTAAATTGCTTGCTACTCGACTTAATGCCTGGCCTAGTGCGAACTAGCTTTAAGCTCTATTAAGCGAATAAATATCTTTTGGTAATATAAAACTATAGAACTTTCAATTGAGAAACTAGTTAGGGCATCTAACCTCATCAGATCAGACCTTCCCTTGAAATTTACACTAAAGTAAAGCCACACCCCACCCACACTCAAGTGATTAAGTGTCACTGCCCTTTCCCAACGCATATAAAAAATATCACAAGAGGCCGACGCTATTTCATGGTACAGGAAAGCGAGCTTGACAACAATTGATCACCTTTTTATTAATTTATATGATCCTTTTATGAATGGTTACGCTACTGGATAAAATACGTACTACTATAGTAAAAATACTAGTTATAGTAATAGTGTTAACTATTTGTTTTATTAATCTTATGAACCTCTGAAGCTTTTGCAGTTGCACTCAATATATAAATTCTATAGCATTGAATTGTTCTGTGCTTAAAAAAAAAATCCTCTAATTAAATCGAGTAAATAGTTGACGAGCAGATGCAAACACTTGATGCTGTGTAAAATGGGAAAGCAGTTAAACTTTTGTTAAATTTATAAATAGAATAATGTGATTAAATTAAAAAGCCATAATAAAATTAAAATTTACTTAGCTGTAAAATGCATTCAATGAATTCAAATTGTAACTAGAAACACTCGAAAAAAATACACGACCTCAAAAAATTGTCATCATGCATTGTTAAATCGGAATTAACATCGATTGCAACTAGATGGCGCTAATATGAAAATGTACGTGCGAACGATGTTTCATTGAGTCTTTTATGCCTTCGAAATGTTTATTTAATAAATAGATTGCTTTGAAAAAGATTGCCTTGAGATTACTTTCGAGCGATTTACCTATTTGTATTCCCTGCGTTTTATTTTTGATTTAAACCTGGGATCGATTGGTGACTTTTGGGTGCAAGTTTGTACATGGTCCTTCGAGCCGGATGTTTTTTTGCAATTGTTATGAAATGTTTAAATTGTTGAATTATTGGTTATTTTGAAATGTTGTTTTTGAAATTGTTTAGGAAATTGTAATGTGCATTACTTGTCGATTTGGTTGTTATGGTTTAGGTATAGGACTTGTTTATTTTTGTATTCTCTTGTTGTTTATTTTTTATTTATTTTTGTAGTTAAGCTAATTGAAATTATTATTTCAATATTTATATTAATTTGTATAAGATATTCTCCTTATTTCAATCGCCCGCATGCCCCATTGTTGTTATGGACTAGGTCCATGGGGGGCGATATGTTAAATCGGATTTAACAAGTAGCGACCACGACTTGTAACTAGATGGCGCTAATATGAAAACGTACACGCGAACGTTTCTTTCATTGTGTCTTTTTATATATTTTAAATGTTTATTTAATAAATAGATTGCCTTGAAATTACTTTCGAGCGATTTACCTATTTGTATTCCCTGCGTTTTATTTTTGAGTTTAACCTGGGACGATTGGTGATTTTTGGGTGCAAGTGCGTACATGGTCCTTCGAGCCGGATTTAGGCAAGGGAAGTTGACAGTACACTTGTACCATCCGCGCTTAGAACAGGATAGTGGATCGCTATCCAGCGCATTCAGCAGCAGCCGCAGCCGCAGTGGAGGGACTGCCACAGCACGGGCCAGCTTCGGTACGAGGAGTGTATCTCCTCAAACAACCAGCAGACTTCGTGAGGGCCGTATCCACAACACAGGCGGAAGAAGAAAGCCACAGCACGAGCCAGCTTCTGATCGGGAGGGATTCTCGGGCATCCAGCAGACTTCGTGAGGGCTACTTCAGCATCGTCAACGCTGTCAAACGGACAGCCACGTTTTATTTAAACTCGACAGTTTGATCGCAACAACTGTCATCAGTGCAAGTGTCGTTTGCTGTCATCTGTCAGGTTGACAGTGAAGTATCAAAGTCAAGTGTCAGTGTCAAAAGTAGTGTGACGTAAAGTTGTAACGTCAATTGTGTCAAGTGTCAAGGAAAAACTGTGAGTATATTTTGAACCTTATAATTAACGGCAAATTAACTTTGAAAATTTCCGAATAAATTTAAAATTGTGCATGAACTGTCAGAACTTTTAAAAAATTACAAGTGTTGCATGGACTTAGAATAATTTAAGAAAAAACGTTCCGACGGGGAACCTATGCCCGATTTTGCCGCCAATAAGTTAGAAACACTTGTAAAAATTTCAAGAAATATTTGTATACAAAATTTGTCTGTCTTATCTTGTATCTTTGTAATATTTTCATTTTGTTGTTAGTTTGTAAAGTGTTTATTTTAATTGTTAAACATGGCTGACTCTCTTTTAAGAACGCAAAATGATCTAGGTACAAGAATTCTCAAGGGCAAAACCAACTTACAAAAGTTGCCAAAAGAGCGTCTCACCTTTTATTATTTAGAATCCAGATTAGTAAATTTAGAAGCACAATGGAATTTATTTGTAGACAATCATCGAAAAATAGTTAGTTTACTCAAAACCGAAGATTATTTAAACACTGATTACAATAAAAATGATTTTTATATTGAGGTTGAAGAAGAATATTTATATTTTAAAACGTTTTTGAAAGAAAGTATGAATAGTTTAAAGGTCAGTGCTGACAGAAGTCAAGAGGAATATTCATGCTTATTTAGCTTAGATAAACAAACATTAACTAATTGCAAGAAGTTTATCGGAGTGAGCGTCTTAGGCCTTAGGCCTGAACATTCAGACTATAAGTGTACTATAGCAACTACTTGTAACATATGTGAAAAACCACCCCACACTTTATTGCACCCTGAACCACCATCATTAGGTAAATCCGACATTATATTTGAGAATAACAAGGCTGCGGCTATCATTAACGAAGCTGCATCGCCATCTAGAGAGTCTGAGTCGAAATTAGCAGGCAGTCCCGACTCAGAAATGCTCCCTAGTTGTTTTTCAACATCTCGCCGCAAGGTTTTGTTGGCTACCACGTTAGTTAAAGGAAAAGCACAGACCAAGAAGGGACCCGCGATCGTTTTGAGGTGCCTATTAGAACCGGGATTTGAGACTTCTTTTGTCACAGAAGCAGCGGTTCGATTATTAGGTCTCAACCAATTCAATGAGTCTGTTAAAAATTCTGGATTAGGAGATGACATGCTGTATTTCTCCGAATTAGAAGCCGAATCAACTTTAACCAATAGAATCTTAGACCTTGAGAGGAAGGCAAGAGAAAAAGTATTCACTACTAAGATGAAACAGAATCAAAGAAAGTACATGGTCAGACTCACATTCGAGGGAAAGGACCCAGATTTTAAGCATGGAAGATGGAAAAGTAGAAAACGAGACCGTGCTAAAATGCGATTTCTCCCGCTCGATAAACGTCTATCGAATGATCCATTTCTCCCAGTAGATTTTTGTAAAAAAATTGAGACGGTTTGCTCTTGAGGATAGTTTGTCCATCATTCTTGATACTGTTGGCGAATATCTGTATATATATATTGTCTTTAATGAAATTGGTGTTGTGTATTACTTGTCAAGTTTGGTTGTTATAGGTTATAGTACTTGTTTATTTTGTATTCTCTAGTGTTTTTTATTTTTATTTTTTATTTTGTTGTTGAGCTAATTGGAATTATTGTTTCAATTTTTGTATTGGTTTGTATAAGATTCTTCAATAGTCCGAAGCTGTATGCCCCATTGTTGTTATGGACTAGGTCCATGGGGGGCGATATGTTAAATCGGAATTAACATCGATTGCAACTAGATGGCGCTAATATGAAAATGTACGTGCGAACGATGTTTCATTGAGTCTTTTATGCCTTCGAAATTATTTAATAAATAGATTGCTTTGAAAAAGATTGCCTTGAGATTACTTTCGAGCGATTTACCTATTTGTATTCCCTGCGTTTTATTTTTGATTTAAACCTGGGATCGATTGGTGACTTTTGGGTGCAAGTTTGTACATGCATTAAAATTGTGTCTAAAATCAAGAAAATAAGTCAGGGAAATATAATTATGAAAATTTGGCAATATTTTTTTTAGAAAAGTAAGAAATAAATTTATTTTCTAAAGTGTGTTATCATTTTCCGTCCTATTTAGTTTGAGAGGAAGAAAAAAAAATACTATAACAAAAAATTATATGTTGTGATAAGTAAAATAGTAATATTTTTATTTCTATTTTATTTTCTCTATAATAGAATAGGTAATATTAAATTTATTTTATACTGTTTTCATATAAAAAAACATTCTATGAGAGTTTAATTAATATATCTTCCATTTGATTTAATTTAATACGACAAATTTAAAAAAAAATAAGCAATCGATCCAATGAAAATCTAGAAATGGTGGAACCTTGTCGACTAATAACCAATAATATACCCCTACTCAGCCAAGAATAAACCATTTGACTGCAACTGTATCTGTAAATGATTTTTAATCATTTACAATTACACTACAACAACGTATTTCATATCTTATTAATAGCTATAAAAAATCTTAATAATAACATATACCGTATTAATATTAACAGCTACATTTTGATGACACAAAGGCCGATTGGTCCGCGATTTTAAAACCTATGGCACATGTTATGTGCTTCACAAATGCACAAAAATCTCACGGAAACGCGAAACAGATTCGCACTTACAATTTTACAATTACACAACTGGTTTTTTGAAGACATGAATTCCAGTTAACATTTGTAATACCAATAAGATTTCTCTGCAACTAACTGCGCATAAGCAAAGCGAAAAATACAAATTAAATAGTATAAAATAAGCAACCAAATAATAAAAAATAAAAACAAATTATAAGGTCCAATATACAAGCGAAATTGTAGAGTGCAAACCAAAAAGAAGCAAAATATTTGCAAAATGTGAAGTGAATAATCACAATTTCCTATAATATGATGTTACTATTACCTTTTTTTTAGAAGATATTGAACTTGTTAATATAATATGTGGCTCTATTTCAAGTTAGGTTAGTTGAAGATTATGTCTGTATGACGAGGTTTTAAATTTTTTAAATTTAAATTTAAAAAAAAATTCTCCTTAAAGTATCATTTTGGGTTCAAAATAGCGTTTATGAATGAATATCACTCACCAATATAACTGAGCATGACTGGTAAGAAAATGAGTCCGTGTGCAGCTCCGAACAACACGATTCCGAGGTACATACGGAAGTAGAACACCTGTTAAAAAGAACACTCAGTTGACATTTTTTTTCTGAAAGGTAGTGTAAACATTCAGAACAATGAAAAAGTAAACTGCTCACCAAATAAAAATTACATGAGCCATTTTTATTTTTTTGTCGAATAACATAACATGCACAATACACATGCACATGTATTGCCATCATTAAAATAAAAAGAAAACTTTGATAAACTGTACTGTAGGCAACTTTTAAAAACACTTGCATAAGGGGTGTAATGTCATGAAACACATAGCTCATTATATATATTTTTTCTTAATAATAAAAAAGAGCACTAAAAAAGACTATTATGAATTTGAGAAAAATGAGCACCTATCTGCTATTTAAGTGTATGCATATGTAACACTGGAATAAGAGATAATTATTTGTACTCCACACGAGAAAGGCTTCGAACCTGGAATATCTGGCTCTTGGCGGTGCCGAGTACGATGATTCCGCCGAACTTGGTGAGCGTGATGCCGGACAGCACCGACGAGCCCATGCGAGCCAACGCGTCCGACGCGCGCGCCACACGCGATCCCACGCCGCCCACCGCGAACGCGCCTCCGTTGGACACGCTAAAGCTGTGCACCACGTGCGAGCAGAACTCCACCGCTATACCCACCGCTATCACCTAAAGAAGGGACAACATCAACGCATACGTGTTAAGCCTCGAAGACTACTAGTATCCTACGCACAACAGTGCGAAAGATTATTGTTATCACTCACCAAATTAACGAGTGAGACAGCATTGAGACTGATGCTCCACCAATACATGAGACCGCCGATGTTCACCACGATCATTGTGATCGTTATCACCACCACCTGAAATTCATTACATATATAATTCTAACTAAAAAATTACATTTGTGTTTTAAATTAGAGATTTAAAAATTTCTAGAACATTAAAATAAGAGATTAAAAAATATTTTCTGTTTGTATAGAATAGACGTAAGAAGTTGGAGAAAGTCTATCCCCAAATTCGAAGATGGAAGGACCGGTTGACCGAGCCTATAGTCTATCCACGGAAACGAGTTAGTAGAGCGCTTTCTCTGTCTGAATTTTTCATACAAATGACAAGGACAGGAAATGAACAGTGGGCGTAAACAAATCCGTAGAAAAGTAAAGGCGCGTTCACAGAGCGACTTATTTTAGACTACTTTTTTTAACACAATTGCGCATTTAAAATAATTTTGCTTTTTGTATTACTCGTTTTTATACATACGTTTTTACATTGTTTTCTTTGTAAAAAATATTTATGAAGGAAATAAAAATTACAGTTTAATATCATACTTATTTATTGTAGATGCATGCATGAAATACAATTGAAACAATCAAATAAAATTACAACGTTAAAAATTTATAAATAAAAGCAAAACAATTAATAAAATTGACAGATTCAAATAAATTTAATTCAGTATTCAATTTCACTCTCCGATGAATCACTGTCACTGCTGTCATTTCCTACATTTATTACTAAACTTTCAGTCATGACTTCTACATTATGGTCCATAGCGTTCATTTTGGGCTCAACTATTTCTGTGACGTGCCTTATGCATTTTTTCCATTTTTCAGCGTCAATATTTTGTATGGACTCATTTAATAAAACTTTTAATTCAGCCATTTTGAATGTTTTCATGTTGGCCGCTACGTAACCCTTCACTTGAGCCCAAACTAATTCTATTGGATTAAGTTCGCAGTGATACGGCGGGAGTCTTAATACTGTTTTATTTTGTCTTTTTGCTAATTCGTCTATAACGCATGCCTCGTACCGCTGTCTATGATTTTTAACAATGTTTAATAATTCTCGTTTTAACATACCTTCCTCAAAGCTAATTCCTTTTGTTTGTAACCAACTTATAATGTCCTGTTTTTTACATTTTGCCGTTGGTATTTGCTCAACTTTTCTAGAGTGGTACGAGGCGTTATCCAAAACTATTACACAATTATCCTGGAGTTTGTTTAAAATTTCGCTGAACCAATTTTCAAAAACTTCGGCATTCATCTCTTTATGATAATCGCCTTGTTTTTTAGATTCAAACACGTGTAGACCATCTTCAACGAACCCGTCTTCGCTCCCGATGTGCGTTATAATAAGTCTTTTGCCTTTTCCTGTAACAAAAACATAATAACATTCAATACAAACAAACAAAGTCATTAGCACACCTGGGCGCATCAAACAATAAGATGTAAAAGATAGAAAATAACAATGATACAAACAGACAACAGTGTCTGTCATTAACGTACCTAAGCCGGTCAGGCAATGTTTATGGTACGTGTGTAACAAAAATATAACAATAATAATGAGAAAATAAATACACACCTGAAGGTGTTTTCAAGCCAGTCGTTAATCCATTAATGAAAGCGCTCCGACTGCTGTTCACTGTTGAATCGGTCCATGCCTTTGAAGTAGTGTGACCTTCATTCACCCACGTTTCGTCCAAGTAATAAATTTTTTGATTATTTTCTCGAGCGGTTTTGATAGATCGTAAATATTTTCTTCGCCAAAAAAAAATGTCGTCACGGTCCAGCAACATGCTATTTCTGCTTCTCTTGCTGTACTTGAAACCAATTTTTTTCAATATTTTATGTAGCGTCGATCTCTTGATTGTGCCCAAAGTACCATCATCATTTATTTTCTTTAAAATCTTGTCCAATGTAGGTATTTCATTCTGCACGAAGAAACCATGCACTATAGATCGGATAGCAGTCTTTGTAAAGTCATCGATCTTATCGACGATTGGCACGCGTATCTTCGACTTTTTGGGCGATTTAAGCACACCACAATCCTTCTTTTCTTTAACAATTCTATGGACAGACATCCAGTGCACACCTACTTCCAATGCAACACTTTTTAAAATTTGACCGGTCGAGGCCAAAGGGTTTTCATTCCTCTTGGAATGAAAACTATGCAATATCAGAGCTTTTTCGGTTACGAAAAAGCTCGCCGTTTTCTTTTTTCAATAGATCCATTATCCGACAGATCCGCCATTGTCACTACGCAAAGTACGCAATCAAATGTCCGTTATACAAGTCGCCGAGTCGTCACAAAGCAATCGAGCACAAAGTCCATAAACAAGCCGAGTCACAGGTAGAGGAAATTTATTGAGCAAATATTGCAAGAAAGAACACGTCTGCACAGTACGGACAGCACGAGTAGACATTTTGTGAGTAGAGTAAAATTTTGTGCAAGAGAGATAGCGCTCTACTAACTCGTTTCCGTGGATAGAGTATAGTAACGGCCACCGCACCGCCTAGTGCTGGACTCTATCCCTCCTCTCCATCTCGGGGTAGGAGTGCGGTATAACCCATCAGTGTGTTCCCAGACCGGTGGGTCTCCATAATGGATTCCTCAAACGTCTATCCCGAAACATACACCAATTTAATGGGTCTAAGTTGACTTGGACTTATTAAATCAAACCTGCAATGCGATTTTTCTTCGTAGCTTTGCATAATTCAAATGTACTAAATATATGACATACTTACCAAGGCCGAGAATAAATCAAAGCCCATGAGCACAAATGTGACGATGAATATGGAGAGCACTGAGATGCCCATGGAGCGCAGCGTGTCGGACCACTGCGTGAGATACTGCTCGTAGAAGACGTAGAAGACCGAGTAGGGGAACACGGTGACGGTGGTGTTGGTGCCCTGCTGCTGCAGATTTCTGTTCAGCGTCTCCGTCAGATTGGCGGCCACCGCTCGGGCGCCGCGCAACGCTGAGTAATAGTCGTAGCTGCTCTTCAGGACGGTGTGGTAACCCTGAAATCACCCACGTCATTTACTCCAAATATTACAGATAGAGCCATTTTCCCAGCGATTTCTCTTGTAATCGCATTATCTGCGACACTAAGAAGTAATGTAGAAGCAAGTAAGTATTGAGAGTAAAAAGGCTACTTCGCACTAGACTAGCAATTTAGTCGAGTCGACCCATTTCGTTCTACTTTTTTTGGCGAGTAGCGCGAGTAGTCTGAACCCGTCGTTTTAGTCAAGTTGGCTGCCGCAAAAATGTATTTTCGCTGGAGCGACAGAAACAACTTTAAACTTTTGTTTCTAAATATGTACAACATGAAAGCTTGTGGAACATTCAGTCTCCAGTAAAAAAATAGGTATATATATCAGCATACATAGGTAGATTTAGAAAATGCAATTTATTAGCTTATTCACTCTATTGCGTTGCAGCCCTTTCATCTTGCAGAACACCACTTACTTATGTACTGTACTCAACCGTAATGCGTAGTTCAGCTACTAAATTACTCGTCACTATACTAAACAAACATAGTCCTTACCATATAGGAATAAAATATTACCTGATAGTACGTAGCTCCGACGACGGTCGTGTTGTTCTTCAGTTTGTAGTTGACGGCCTGGCCGTAGGCCGCGTGGCCCGCCTTGGGGCAAGAGTACGAGGGGTTGTCCTGCAGGAAGAAGGGCACGAATCGTCCGAACTCCTTCGAGTTTGGACGCTGTTCGGGCGGCACTAGAGATATATTGCACGCCGCGCATTGATCTGCCCCTGAAATGGAAGTAACATTTCTTAACTTAATCAGACTTAGTAGGAAGAAGGATGGCAGCAAAAACTGTGCAGTCACAAGCTAAAATAAAATTCCATCAGGCGCAACACTGATGCGCTATAAACGAATGAGGGGGAGTGGTATATTTTTTTTACAATTTTCAAATTTAAAATTATTTCTTTACTTAATAGTTGTTAACAAATATTTACATTATTTACAATTTCCATCAAACTGTCACAGCAGTTTACCGGTACATAAAGTTTCAATCGTCATCATCATCATCATCTCAGTCTGGATCCAGGACTTCAAATGTTTTAACTCACCACCATCGTGAGGACAGAAGCTTCCGTTGTTCTTGAAGTACTTGCAGCAGCCGGAATTCGAACTCCAGTCGAAGAAGTCGTCCAACCAGGCGTTGGGCGGCTGAGCTATGTATGTTTCATTTGGTTCACGGGATGCTGGAATAAAGATTAAATTATGGGTTGATAGTAAACAACAAGTACAAGAGCTAACTTATATTCTCAACAATAACGAGACAATGAGAATATTGGCGAGCAAGCTTATAATAAGAGGGACTTCTTTACGGGAGCGGAATTTGTTTCGCTTCGTACCTGTGTAAAGCTGCATGGCGAGACTGTCCGGGCGGCAGTAGCGAGTGCCGCATATCATGTTCTGCGTGCGCTTATCCGAATAGTCCAACCCTTCGGTCACCACGAAGTACACCGGCGGCCCTATGTTCAGGTACCGCTTCAGATGCAGGAAGTACTTCTGTTGGAAGCTGTCCTGGGGCATTGCGAGCTCCTGGTCTAGGCCGACCTCTATGTGCGGCGCTACCGCCACCGAAGAGCAGAGCCACGCGAAAAAGATTATCATGACGGCGGCGCGAACTTCACGCTTCATCAGGAACGGAACGTACACGTGTCGGAATAAGTTGTAGAGGGCGCCTTCGCCGGCGTCTTCCCCGGCGGACACCTTGGTGCCGGCGCAGCAGCAGAACACGTCGAATCTGTTCGCGATCTGGCGACGCGTGTCCAAAGCGAACAGCGCCACGAAGCAGGTCACCTGTTGATATTATGCTTTCATTTATGTTCAAGGCGAGTACTTTTATTTTTATGTAAATACGTCTTTAAATTTGCTTTCACAGTGGGAGGTCGACAGACAGGCTGATAGTCCCCTTGATGGTAGGTGGCTACCGTCGCCTATAACACAAGCAACGCCAATGATCATGAAACGCAGTGTGCCTTGCCACTACTTTCCTTATCAAGAGCAGAGCGAACTTTTAAAAGTTAATTTCCAAAGCTGACCCTGCCGGGAATCGAACCCGGGACCTCTGAGATGGTGCGTTAAGGCAAACACTCTAACCACTCATCCAAGGGGCTCGTCAAAAGCATTAGAGATGAGTAACCCCGATTCAGCCCCGATTCCAACCCGGGCGTGACGGCTCATTCACGTTCATTCCTCAGCAAAAATGCGCCTAAAAGTTTTCACTTCAAAAGGACAGTAGGCAGTGTGACTGACGCTTGTACTAACCTGAAGTGTAAATGCCACAAGAAGCGCCACGGCCGCGTACAAGGCGAAGGCTCGCACGGCCGGCATGTCGCTGAGAGCCCCCACGCAGAAGCAGACGGACTCGGAGGCCGAGCTCAGGAACATCGACGGCCCAACTCGGCCCAGGGTCCTTCCCACATGTTCCGCCACCGATTCGTCCGGCCTCCGGCCTTCGCGCTGATTTGTCTGCACCAGGATGAAAATGTTGTCCACGCCTACCGCAAGCACCAGGAACGGGATCACCTCCATTATGATGAGAGTCGCCGATACGCCCACGTACCCGAATATGCCCACCGAGCACACCACAGACGCCAAAACTATGAGCACACCTGAAAAAAGTAGACGCTTTAAAATTGTGCACAAGTGCGCAGCACGGTTTTGTATATATTTAATTTTTAAAAAATAAGACTCACCTCCGATACCGAGAGTTACTTTACTATCGATGAGTATCCTGGAGAAAGTGGTGAACCTTCCGAGAGAGATAGCGATATACGCAAACATGATGAAATACGAGACGACGATAGTGGACACGTCCGCCTGCGTCTCGCGATCCAACTCGTCCATCACCGATCTCTCAGACGTGTACGCGATATCCAGGAAGTCTTTCATCTCTTTCTCCGTGTATTGCTTCATGAACTTTATGAACTCCTTCTCCCATGCTAATGCAGGTTTCAACTGAAATATTCAAAATCCTTGTATGATTTGCATACTTTTTTTATAGTAGGGGAGCCCAAGAGGGGATTTTGGGATTTACTCGAGCGCGTTAGATTAAAGTATGGTAGATTAATTACATGCTGAAAAGTGTGCATTTTAATAATCTGACGATTTGAGCGTGACGAAAGGAAATGGGAGGTCACAAAGTTGCATAAGATAAAACGTCATCTTGACATTCTCGAGCGCGACAGATTAAGGTATAGTCGGTTAATTACATGCTGAAAAGTGTGCATTTTAATAATCTGAAGATTTGAGCGCGACGTAAGGGTGTACGAGGGTCACAAAGTTGGCTCCCCTACCATTACTCAAAAAGCTATTATATTATATTTTTACGATTACGTGTCGTGTCGTGTGATTTTCAGAGAATAATTTATATCAATCTTTCAAGTAATACAACTAATGCTATTATTTTTTTAAGTGAAAACTTCTTTTTTGGACACTTTTTGACAGGCTGACTTAATTTATTTCTTATGTGTACCCTTAACATGACAGACAGACAGACAGACATACCTGTTCCTTGTCATATTTATTATTGACAAGTATGGTGATAATCAGAGCTGTGGCCTCGTTGTAGCTCGACGACTTTGTGAGTGGCTCGCCGGGTCTCAAGAATCCTCCCAAAGCGACGGCTGGCAATACTGGACCGCCATATGACGATATACAGTTGGTATCGTATGAATTCCTAATAAAGAAAACCATCTTTTAAACTTCGCACTTTGGTAGTATCAGTCAGTGTTAATAATAGGAACAGAGAGTGCAACTCACTGCGAGCAGGTGAGGATTTGGTCAAAGTAGTCGTCCGGATCGAAATTGTTGTCATCATTCTGCCACCAGCCCCACACGGACTGCACGGCGCAATCTTCGACGGTGGGCGCTCCGCTGAACGGCGAAGACAGCGGCGCGAAGCAAATGTTCTCCACCCCGACTTCTTCCGTCTCCGAAACGTTCGCTCGGATACCTTCGAGATCAATTAAACATTTATCTCTTGTGACTTTCTTGTGCCTCGCTTACCTCGCTAAAAGATCAGTGCGACTTCAAGTCTTATCGGGACACAGTTTTGGAGAAACCATAACTCAGCACTACCTTTTTTTTAAGATAGACAGACGGACAGGCTGTCAGTCCAATTGTTGCTAGGTGGTTACCATCGCCTGACACAAGCAACGCCATAGGTGCTGCAAGTGCGCGCCATGTAAGTTCATAGTAAGGTAAGGATAAGGGATATAGAAATGGGCTCTGGCATCCCTTACTCACTCACCGAAACACAATAGGACACACTTTCAATCTCAATGGCGTTGCAAGTGTTGATCGGCGACGCTAACGACCAATAAATCAAGCAAACTGTCAGCCTTTGCATAAAAAATAGTATTTTTTATGCAAAGGCCAATTGATTACTAGAATCAGTTTGGTAGCCAATAAATGAGGAATTTTAACAATTAGGCACAACTTAAGGTAAATGTAATAGCTAGTAATAATTTTTATCTGCAGCAAGTTTTTGTGAAAACATAAAGATGGCGCTAAATTTTTTTTTAAATAAGACGAAGACACAACTCACTCATAATTCTCTGCTGGAGTGAATAGACCTCCCTCAACACCTTCTCGTGGAAGACGGGCCCGAACGTAACATTTCCATTTTCCGTCTCGTGAACTATAGGCTCGAGGCCTTTGGTGCTGATGATGAGCATCTCGGTCCTGTAGAAGGGCTGGAAGTGAGAGTCAAAGTAATCCCGCTCCATACGAGACCTCGAGTCCGGCGCCGCCCAAAGTTCCACGGGCTCGGTGGTCACGTGAAGGTATCTCACACCGTAGCTGAGGCTCACCACCATGCACAATCCTGGAATTAAACACGTGGACCTTGAGATAAACTAACCAAAAAAAGAAAAAATGACGAGCCCATTTATTTATCTTTTGAAATATTGTTACCATGGCCAAAATAAAAAATAAAAAAACATAATAGCAGATACTTTTAGAAATTCTTAACACTACTTACCGCAAAACAATACAATCCAAGGCCTCGAAGCCATGTGATAGCCCCACCATTGGAAGAAATCCTCTAACATTGTCTCTGTTTCTGCGCCCAATTTCTCGAAAAACGAAGCTTGTTCGCCATCAGGCTCATCTATGGCCTGCGGGTTGGTCGTCATCTCTTGTTCGTTATCGGATGCTACACCTAATTGTAACATAAAAAAAAGCTTAAACGATCGCCCCCGATCTTTCATTGCTTTTATTTTTCTTCTGAGCGTGACAGTTATAAGACAGTATGTCCTAAATATTTGTATAAGTGAGACATCTGTGGTAGCAAAGGCCCTGCCGATAGTTCAGCAGTTAAAAGATTAAGGTGCAAATAGGATATACAATAATGAATCCTATCTGGCATCCGTTGCGCAAGCACCAAAATGCAAGAGCACACGTGCTGCTATTTCACGGTGTGCTGTTTTCTGACTGATGAACAACGTTGTGCCCTGCTACTTACAAACTCTAAGATATGATAACTTCTAGACAAGACCTCTTCGATAGTAGAATGTGGTATAACCAATGGAAAATAGAGGTAAGGAAGACTAACTTATATGGGTGTTAAACTGAAAAACCTTTAAGCTTACAACCATTAAATGTGTGTTCATAAATTGGCCAAAGTGGCGCTTTAGTAGCATTGGTTGATTTGGTTTGGTATGATTGTTTGGTTATGTAGTTCATGAAACCACCGTCAATAAAATGCTACTACAGCGCCACATCCCAATACTAACAAATTATTTAATGGTAGCCAACTGACAATTTCTCATGTATTGAGTGGGTCCTCATTACCTCTATTCTCCATAATATAAACTTAAAGACAGTGTCAACACATAGATTTTCTACTGAGCCTGATACACAGATTTCTTATACAGTGTTCATGATCATCTTTCTTAACGCTTATTGATAAATATCGACGATCAGAGAAACGATTAATACCAACACCAATAATAATAATAATAATAATAGGAGGGTGCATTTTGATATAGTATTAGTTAACAATCAGTCAAGTTACATTAAAGCGTGTGTTACTTAAAAGGCTCTAATGTTAGTGTAAATCAAGTAATTTTCAAGCATACACTACATAACTTGGTGGCATGTAACTTATTAGTTGCTTAAAAATTCATGGGGAAATTGGCTTCGTTTGTATCAAAAAAATGTTTTCGTCCATAGATATAAAAATATAAAATCTTCCATTTTGGTACAAATTTGGAAAACACTTGCAACAGGACATGTCTTGAATCATAAAAATAACTAATAAAATTTAAGGTATAGAAACGAATATCCTCTATGTGTATCCCAAAGGCCTCGTTTTAAAAATGTCATGCTCTCACTAAGGCTGTTAGCCCTTCAATATATATTGTTATTTACTTGAATATGTTTGATAAATGTTAATTCTTGTACTATGTTATAAAAGAATCCCAAAGAAACGGACATCTAAAAGAAATTATTAATCTAAAAGAAGACGACACTTTTTAAAGATAGGATTCCGTACTAACAAACGCTAGAGGTGATTTTTTTTTTTTTTCATTTTAAGGTCAGGCTGACGGTCCACTTGAACAACGGTAGGTGGCTACCGTCGCCTATAACACAAGCAACGTCACGTATGCTGCAAGTGAGCATAGTACGATTGGGAAGGCATATAAGGACAATGGGCTCAAGTAGAGTTTCAAAATCTGTACTTTTTCAGAATTATTAGTTATTGTTACTTTCGAAACGTGACAAAGAACGATAATGAAGTGTATTAAATGTTATGAAGTAGTACGTACTGCATCGATGCGCGTGAAGCGGACTCGTCTCGGGCCCGCCGGCGCGACGTTCGGCTCCGCGCGCCCAACCGTCTGTCCCCACACCACACACCGTTAGCAAAACGATACAGGGCCCGTATTCTCTATCTGTAGTTTTGCTGTGGTTATCGACTTGATGCGGTTATAATAGACTCGACAATTGTCTACTTGTGTATTTACTAAGCATCTGTCATAATGTCTATGACGTTTTTACCTTGATTATAAAGGTATACATGTCGATGAAGTTATTGGCGCGTTATTGTGTGGTTTTTACTTTTGAGAAAGTATTATTTCTAATTCAATGTCGACACCGAGTCGATAGGTTTTAAAAACCACAGATAGAGAGAATAGGGCCGCAGAACCGTAACCGTTATATTAAAACACGACATCATATGAATTCAACGAATTCTAATCACTTTCCATATTTTAATCATCTTAATGTTGCTGAGTTTGGTTATTGAGAGGACCGCTGAACCTCCGGACGATTTTGGCCACTTTCTAACTTGTTCGCTACAAGCCAAATGTTTTGACATAAAACTCAGTCCATGTGGTTTTAGTCTTACTCGTTGCACTTTGCAATATACACCTCGAGTGGTGTTAACATATAGTTTTTTTTTTTTGTTATATAATAACTGATTCAAGTGAACCAAGTATGAAATGTAATAAAAACATTAATAGTTTTGTGTAATTTTCATTTCTAGAACATGATTTGATTGTATTTTATTCATACCTGACGAGTTTTTTTAATTTTTTAAAGACTAATTTAATGCACTAAAACTAGAACTGAACTATATGACTAACATATTTAATAACATATGTATAATCGACATACTTGTAGTAGTACTTTTTATGTAATATCTAATCGATGACAAACCGCAATTATTTAATTTGCTTCTGTAAAAGCAAACGGGACCAAAAAGACGCTAAAACTGTTTCGTTTGGTCAAACGTGTTTTAATAAAGGAAGAGAGATGTGTGTGTGTGCTTTTATTTCCATGTATTTTTATTTTTAAATTTATCAAACCATCCACCTTTTAAACAAAACCACGCACAAACCATGCAAAATTCATTCAAAGAAACAAGTCAAACTGCAATCGAGTGTTTAACGCATTAAAAATAATATGCAATCTTTGTTCTCAATTTATATTCAACGCATCTATTAAATATACATTTCACCATTCCTCAAAGATTTTTGAGAAATTAACAATTCCCTAAATAAAATTAAATACTAACTTCAATGTTTTATACATTTATCAAGTTGCGTTGAATGCAAACTGAATCTAACATTACACTATTAAATATAGCACACCAGACCAATACAAAATGGCGATAATCTATAAGTAGAATTTTTGACATTTATAGTAGTTTTGAGGATTTTATTTAGGCATATTGATTATAATTTTAAAAAAAATTAAACGTACTTGGAATATATCAAACCTACAACCAACTTGGAATCGTGCCACCTCAAGTAGACTTATTATTATTTTTTTATTACGTGAAATTTAAATAATAGTGTAATATTGAAACTTACTTTGCAAATTTTCTCACAATGTAAAGTAAAAGTATGTAAATATGCAATGCAAGCATGCAAACGAAAAACTCAGTATACTCCCATTTTTATACTATTCTTATTTTATAAACAAACTGTAATTTTATTGATATATCGAGTTAATAAAATAACACATTAATTGCTAGAAATTTAGAATCGTTTGTGTTTAAATTATTATTCATTTTTTAACTATATTTAATGTGTGTCACTTTTAATTTTAAATAACTAATTTGGTACTGAAATTTTTTTTTTACAAAATAATATTAGCAAAAAATGGAGAGTATATGAAATATTATAAACTAATATTATGCAAAATGTTAGTTTTATTTTTTAATACGGATTGTAGAAGCCATTCACCAATCACTTTAGAATTTAGTCTAACTTAATCTGTACACTAAAGATAATCCGTATACAAAAATGACAAATTATAATTTGTATAATGTATCTTTTGCGACGGTCATTTGTGAACTAATAAAATTTATCAACACGTCACGTCACGATAGGTATTTTATCGAACCGTTTGTGTGTAAATAAACATAAAAGACCATCCCTAAGAAGAGACTAATTCTGCTTAAAATTTAAGATTTATATTTATTTTCAATTATTATCTGTAGTTAATGCAACGCATCCAGTATAAGTGTCGCAACGGTTTATGAGCGCTCGGCAAAACTGGCGGGGATGTCTGCGCAGGTGTACACTCTACTCCCGCCATAACAGATCCAAAAAATGAATACTGCGCATTCAAGGTCAGCGCTCATAAACCACTGCGACACTTATACAAATAAAGGTTGCCTCCGGTCAATTAAAATACCAGTTAAACAAACAGTGTTCTCGGACTAAAAATGACAATAGTAAATTGTTTGTCTATGTTGTATACAGAATCTAAAAAAAAAAAAAAACAGTTTGTTTGAGTAACACCTAAAAATTAAATTTTTATACATGCTTGTAGTTTAAATACTTTTACCATTCAAAAATATTACAACACAAAAAAAAAATATTACTTTACATCGACTCAGTAAAACTCAACTGTACAAATCAACTTTTGGTTGTTAGTGTAATTTTCATGACCAATATTTATATAAAATATTGTGTCGAGCAAAAGAGAAAATAAAGTTTAGTTAAAAATGTTAGCTGTGGGATACATGCATCGCATCATTTTTTCTAAGCTGAATGGAAAGCAGAATCACGAATTTCATCTATAGATCGATTAGTTAATTATTGCATTAATATGTGGGTTGCTTGTGGTTCGTAGGTCTAGCTGCACTGAAAGCCTGAGGATTGTGCAAGTAATAACTAATAAATCAAACATTTGCATCCATGTGATGCCATCCATACTTATATTTGCTTGCGGATTCGCCCACGTTAAAGTTAAAAACTAGCAAGTATTCTTTCCAAAGGCCCAAAAGCTCAAACTATTTAAACCAAATTCGTTTCAGTCATGAAAATGAATCAAACGTCGAGTATATATTTAAAAATGTCTAATATGCAACAATTAATATTACAAATCTATAATATATCTTTGAAAATATGTGTATGAGGACAGAAAATTCCAATTAATTTTAATTAAGAAGCTTAATTTTTAATTTAAGTATTTATTAATTGTAATTAATAAATTAATTTAAATTTTAAATTTGGTATAGAGATAGGTAAGGCTTGAACTTTGGGTCAGAACATGGGCTATTCTAAACTTTTAATGCGGATGTAGCGGCTAGAAGGATTAGCAGTTGATAGTGACGGCACTCACCGACGACGTTTTCGTGTTGGTTGCAGCAGTAGACTCCGCCGAGAAATAGAGTTGTGAATATGAGGAAAACTATGGCCATGACTACGGCGTATCCGTCCGCTCCGCTTATGCTGAAGGGCTTCGGCCTCGGTGGTCGCGGAGGAGGCGCCGGACAAGACTCTTCGCAGTCGAGGCACGAGCAGCCCGGCTGACCCTGTGAACGTAATGAATGATGACTAAATTCTTTACATATGATGGCGTAAGGAAGTCGAAAAGTATTTTTTATATGACATCTTTTGGCCAAACTTTGGCCAACACATAGGCGGAACTCGATCCCCCCTCCACCGCACTGAGCTAGTATACCTATTTAATATTATGGAGACTCTACATGTGCATAGCCATTGATTTAAGCTGTAGATTTAAATGTAAATGTTGATAGTTAAATTAATTGGCTTTGAAGTGTACAAAATAGTTTCGATGTTTTACATATGCCGGGCCACTTGATGGTAGGTAGCTACCGTAGCCCATAACATAAGCAACGCCACAGATGCTACATGTCTAACAGGATTAAAGATAAGGGATAAGGAAGGGATAGGGTTATGGGGTCTGGCATCCCTTACTCAACTTCGAAAAGTTCATTTCCAAAGCTGGCCCAGACCGGGAATCGAACCCGGGACCCCTGAGACAGAACGTGACAATTACCCTAACCACTCATCCAATGTATATCCCTAATTATGTGGTCTCACCTGCAATCCTATGTTACAGGATAACGCTGGAGGGTTGTACGGAACAAATCCATCGCTCGGTTCATTCCCATACTTGTAGTTAATTTGAAAGGGCACATATTGATTGCCATCATTCGCGTTCCCCATGAAGTCGAACCAACGATGGGGCGTACAAAACGTGGACTTGACGCCGCACATCAAATCCATTGCCAGGGAACCGGCTGACGGCATTTGTACCTGAAAATATCACATTTAAATTTAGGTTTGTTGCGACGCTTTTCCTCATAGAATCGCGATACGTTGACGCAAATTTGACGGTAAATGGGTATCATTTTGCATGACAAGTATGGGTGTGATAACAAGTATGATTAAGTTACCATATTAAGTGTCTCTGACCTTCAGATATAAATTAAAAGTTGTCTCTGTGTCCTATTGAAGGACAATTTGTCAATGTACACAAATTGGCTGAACTACATCAGGATTGAAAATTGAGTCCTAAACAATAAATAGAATTAAGAATTCATGAATTTAATATAAAATAAGTAACTAATATAAAATAGTAACTATTGCGCTTTCAGAATTCACAGTGTCCGATATTTTTATAAATTCAAATGAAACAATTTTATTACGATGTGGATATATAGAAAAAAAATATCATTTTGTATAGGCTTCTCATCAATATTAAATACAATGACATAGAGGCTTCGAGGCTTATATCTTACATTACATAGACATAAGCCTCAAACATTATGTTATGTAAAATTGTTGGGTAATAAAGTCACAACAAATCTGTGTAATCTAAACACGAGCAGATAGAAGACAATTAAAAAACTATGAAATGATGCTTCTACTTCTGTTATCTTTAATTAAAATGTATTGAATAAAAACTAATTCATTTCTTTTATCTAACTTTTAATTAGAAATAAACATATATTACCTGTTTACACGAATCGTATGTAACGTTGACATACGTCTCGCCGATGTGATAATCCACTTCTGCCACAGTTTTATGTGTAGCTGAAAAACGACATATTGAAATTCAATAAATAAACACAACCTTCTTAGAGACACAAAAACATCTTTTCAACCACGAAAAAAACTAACAATAAGACTGTATGTTTATTTTATATTATTGAAGAGCTTAAAAGTTGATAGTCTTCCTGGATATGTGGGTCTAATCGAGATGTTTATTAAATTCACTGTTGGAGAGAGCTAAAAAGTTATTTTACAATACACATATGCATAGAAAATTCTGTCACCTGTCGACAGAGGGAACTCCTAGTTTATGACTGCCAGTATGAAATGAAAACCAAAATAAAATAAAATGTCTCACCATTGTAGGGTACCAACTTAGAAGCCACCATGAATTCGGCCTGATTCGGTGCGCAAGTCATAGCGCACACATGTTTCAGGAAGTTGTCCACGCATGTGGGGCATCGGGCCAGCAAGTTAAGGGCCGTTGCTATGTTTGAGTCCAGGAAGTTCACCTGTCTGTCGTTGCAACACGAATAATTGCCCGCCACTATGCTCGGACATAACTTCTGCAGTATCGGCTGTAAACAACGAGTTCAATTCAATATCAATTTAATACCTATAGAAGTTTTCAAATTTAAATCATTTTTAAAATATATCCTTTACATTTCCTTAAAATTAACTTAAAATCGTAGATATAATAATCAAAAAAAAAACAAATAAGTTCCACTTTTCGGGATCATTCTCATTTCAGTATTCAGATCCAGTTACTCATACTGAGTTAATTAACAGTTTATCTAATTACATAGTTCGAATTTTCAAAGTATTTTACAGCAGTAGGTGACAAAATTTGTTAAGAATTAAGGTGACCTTTTAAATATTATTCATTCATGATTTCTTTTGACAAAGTTTAAAAAAAGTAAAGTAGAGCATAAGTGTTTTTAAATGAAGTCAGGCATGATCAAACACATGACTATTAAAATGTGTGTATATGAAAAACCTTGTGACCTTAATCATTCACCACACAAAAATATCACAAACGAGTAAAAACAAGTTAACTTTATATGATTTAACCCCTGAAAGGGATTTTAAAGAAATCTTTGTAATGTATTAAGATCAGAATAAGTTTTAATCATCGTGATCTTAGATAACTTAAGACATAAGGAGTTAAAGTTATGTTCAAACAGAAATGAGGGTTATCTTTATAAATCATCATAATAAACAACCTCATTAACACGGAGGTTATCGTCCAAGTCTGAAAGACTTTTATTAGACTCCTCAAATGTAGACAGACATTTATAATGATCTCATTATTACTACTACGATTTACTTGCAATTTATTTTAAATGTTTGTAATTTAAAAATGTCTCATTAATCTTTTGTATATTAAAAATGATCACTACCACAATAATTGTTTGATACATTAATTATTGACTTAGTATTGGTATAATTTGTTCACAATTTCAATTTGGTAATAGGTAAAAAGCAAATTTTTTTAACATGAAACAAAAAATTGAAATTGAATTTGAAATTAAAAAAAAATTAGCAAATATTAAAATACTAAAGCCAATAATACTTTTATCAGAAATTTCAATAATACATAGGCTGACGGATGGTTCAAGTGATGGTGTAGTTCTTCGCCTATAAATACAATCAACACACCAGAGGGGTGCAATTGCGCTGCCGACCTTGTCTGGATAAATATAAAGGGACAAGTCGAGTTTAGAATAGATTCGAAAATCCTTACAAATAGGTATTACGAATCTGAAAATGAGTTTGATAAAGAGTCAGACAGATAGACTCTTTATTGAACATCATATTCAAGTTTAAGAAAGATACAAATAAAAGTATCAATACAGTCTCATCGCTTAGTTAGAGCGATCTCTTTTACACAACCTTTGGGTGGATACGCAGAATATATAAACGATTGCAGATAGCGATGCAACAAATTGCAAGATATGAATACAAAGGAAAACAACGGCCAAAATTTAATAAAGATTAAGTAGTGCTTGAAATGTTGTAGATAATACTTTATCATTCACTATGTGTATTATTATAAAAATCACAAATTGATTAATATATTTTAATTAAATATTTTCGGCTTGTGCGAGAATAATGTAAAGTTAATAAATATAAAAGTGTTTAAATATAATGTAAATATAATGAATTAATTTAATATTTTACCGCGTAGGTAAAATACTTTTTTAATGTATACTATTTTAATTTATACTGCGACCATAGTGTCTAATTTGTGTCAATCTAATTGTTTTGATTTTATGTATATTACAAAATGAAATGTGGAAGAAATTGGTAATATTAAACTTGTATTGTCATTTCTTTGATTACAATTTACAGAGCAACACTATCGTTTAATTTATCATATTGTATATATTGTAATTTATCAACATAGAGGTATATATAACGTACATATAATCTATGAAATGTTGTGATTAAAAAACATTAATAAATCAATCGATCAAATTGTCCCATATAGACGGACCAAACAAATATTTTTAATCTGACATACATTGACGCCTGACATTATACTTTTGTCGTTGGATCTTTATTCTTAGAAGAAGATAGCTGGTGCCCGGGTGGAATATTTATCCTATGTCGATCCTGAAATTCTCTTCTAACTATTGGTGAAAAATATTTTTAAATCGGATGAGCAGTTTCTAAGATCACCTCCTACATACACAGTTACAAACTTTACCTCTATAATATTATTTATACTGTTATATAATATATTATACTTAAATAATGGACCGCCCACAAGCTTACTGGATCGCGATAACCTCAAGAGAGCCGTTGGCAGTGGATGAATGCGAAGGGCGGAGTCCTAAAGTATGGGCGCCTTTTTAATTGAGCGCAATTAAAGAGACCGATATCAAACAGTGGACAGGTATTGGTTGATGTCGTTGATTATTTAGATTAGACGTGATTATTAGATAGATTTATTTATTTATTTATCTTTACAATGAAATTTCGGGTAATGACTTAAATCCTCAATAGGGTTTTCTAGCTAGACAGTGAGTAAGTAATCGTATTCAGTACCAGGTGCAGTAATTTATTAGAAAAATATTATCTAGCCTACATCATGGCGTTCGATTTTTCACAATATCAGATAAGACTAATATGATAGGCAATTGACGATAAAAGTATGCCACTTTGCTGTTTCATTTCACCTGGTATCAAGTGATGTCACTTGTGTTAACAATAAAACCTATACGTCAATTTCTTATGCATTTACAACCCTGTCACCGTATCTAACACCTGAACATAAAAATTATACATAATTTATGAATACCTTTATCAGCCGACATCACTCCTTATCTGATCGATAGTTGGATCATGCAGGCTTTATATTTGTTTGTCATAACAGGAGGTACTTTTATTACTAACATGCAATATACATTACATATATTACGTTGATTCCTATAAAATCTATACTAAAGCTTACATTTTGAGCTAATATAGTTTTTATTGTTCGTTTCTTAAGGTAATTTTATAATGTGTTGGTAGTTTGTACCTACATAAAATAAAATTTATTTGTATTATAATATAAATAAAAATGAGGCGTCGATTTGCTCATTTATTTTATGTCAAACGCGATTTTGTCTAAAAATTGTAATAAAAGTCTATTCATTTTAATAAGGAAATAGTTTTGCGTGACATTCAGACACGAGCCCATAGGTCGAGTAGTTAAGCAGCTTGCCTTAGAGCTGACTCAGGGGTCTCGGGTTCAATTCTGGTCTGGGGTGTTTTAGTAATAGCGGGGCACACTGCGTTTAGCAGTCATAAATCGGGCAGCTGTCCGCAGTAACCTTACGGAAGACTACCGTGTTATAACAGTTGTGCTGCTGTATTTCGGTGAGTTAGTAAGGAATGGCAGAGCTCATTTCTTTATCACGTCCTTGACCTTCTAAGGTCGGCAAGTGCACTTGGAGCATTGATTGTGTTAATACGCCTTCCGGTACCTACAGCCTACCATCAAATGAACCGCCAGCTTGTCAGATGACCTTTACATAGAAAAACCTTCAAGTTTATCCTACAATTTACTCAACAAAGATAGCCATTGCCAGTTGGATGGACCTTGTAACTAAATATTATGCTGTTTCACAGCAATTGACATCATAACCGGTTTTGTAATTTAATAATACTACTATTTCGCGTCTTGGCAACAACTTGCCATTTCGCTTAGTTTTTTCTGCAATAAATATGAAAACTTCCGTAATATAATGAACATTGTGTATACATAAGTATATCACATCACTCGTGAGTAACACAAGCTAAGAATCACCTGAACACTATATTTCTAATGGTCAAAGCACGACACTTAATGCTTGTATGCTTGCTTGTAAGTACATACCTACGTATTATAAAAGCAAAGTGATGTGATGTGTGAACATATTGTAATATGTGTACTAGTATTGAGAGAACGATCGGCTCATAAACTCGTTTTTATTTGCGCACACTATGTTGTGTAAAATATAGAAAGTTTAAAAGTAACAACGAAATGCATTAAAAAAGCAATGTTATACTTAAAAATATAAGAATAAGTAAAAACCAATTTAATATAGAGAAGCCATACTTAAATGGAGAAAACTATAATGCATACAAATTATTATTTTCATTGTATACTTTTATTATTGAATCTATACAATACGATATCAATACTAATTACTCAGGGAAAGTAAATAAAAAAACATATTACATTCAGACATTTCCTAGAAAAAAAAAACGAAGAGAAATAAAGCCGGTAAAATATTTTTTTATGATTCAATCGATTGTATTACGAATCATCAATACGTCACATTTATTTGAATATTGTATTACGATGATTATGTAATTTAGATTCTTAGGCGATATTATGATTCAGAACTTTTTATTCTGAGGGAATAGATACCATTAACTAATTGTTTAAAAAAATGTGTGTGTCAGCTTCGACGCACGACTGGAGTTTACTCATTACGAACGATAAATAAATAAATAATTTAATAAATATAATTAAAACATATTAATAAAATATACCATATGTATTATATTATATTATATTATATTATATTAATATCCATTGAAGCATATTGTAGCCTGTAACGCGTAACGTTTGACGTGTGACATTTAATTTTTACTCCCATAAATTTTCATACCCGGGATATGAAAATCGATTATTAAGGAGTAAACTCCAAAAATCAATCATTAATGAACTAAGAAATACGTTACATAGTATGTATATTGTATATTTATTATATATAGTACTCAATACTCACACTTTCTCCGCAATGTTTAATTTTGAAATGATTCTACTTTCTATAAGAAAGCTCTTCGCGTAAACTACTAAAGTAACACAGACTCAGGTGCACCTGTTTACTTATTGAATAGGGCTTTAATCAAGATTAGTACATATTTGTTAAGTGACGATCAGACGATCACAAAAGATATATTAGAATATACCTTTTGTGTATATTGTATATTAGAAAATACCTTTTGTGGAAATTAGAAAAAGGTAAATAATTTTGTGGACAGCCAACACGTAGTTCTATGTTAGACGGCATTTAATTAATAAACCCTATATGGGCATTTGAGGACTGAGGTACTTATATGAGTCATTTTCAAAAATAATGTATATTATTAAAAAAATTATGTCCGACATACTTAATTATAAAATATGGAGGAAACATCGCATTTTTTAAAGTTTTGGCTAGTTTCCCTATAAATATGAACCTTTCTCTTTAGTCCCTCATAGAAAATATGGCACAATATTAAATTGATACTAATGTAAAACATTTTTAAATTTTTATGACCTTTCAAGTCCCTATATAAATGTCCTTTTTACACTTTACCAGAATCAAATCATTATGTGGTTCCAACGTGTTATTTTTTGGAACTTTTCTGTTTCTATCTATCAAAGTAAATTAATTTCCTTTAGTTTATTTAAAACAATATTAATCTAGGTGATATATTTCTAACAAAAAAACAAACTGTATGTTTGTCCGAGATTATTAACATATGAGTCACTCAGAGGATGTCACGGACATTGTCACGGTTTTTCGTAGTAATCCTTCCACTTTCATCTCAGTTTTCATAAATGGCAACACTGTACGTCAGAAAATTTCTATCAAACCTCCGCTATTTTGCTTAGTGAGAGTTCGGATGTTGTTTGCACATTGGCCGCAAAATTTTTGGAAAAAATATCATGTGAATCACAGTGCAATATAATAAACAAGGTAAGCTGTGTATTTAATTCTTTTGCTTTCATTGCATAGACCTAGCAAATACAACAAATAATAAGTGGTCCGTTTACCTGTATTGCAAGGTATTTTGATATGGTAACTTAGTGAGGTTAGGTTTTCACAAAAAAGCGCTTACATGTTAGTCACATTTCGTGACTCACATGACGTGACTCACATGTACATGTAAAGCAAAGATATGTTTACACTAGCAAAAAGTTTTTAAAATATTAACGATCATTTTCGCACCACAATTTCTTAATTATTTAGTACAAAATGGTTTTTGTTGTGCATAATTAGTGAACATTATAGTGTATAAGTAGATATATTTTCAGAAAGATGGCGATGAATGCAGCTGAACGTCAACGGAAGCGTAGAGAAAAACTTAAAACCCAGGACCCTAATAAATATGAAGAAATTTAAAAAAAACATGCTATACAGGGTGGAAAAATAAGTCGGGCCCTGGAGGGAAACTACCTTAAATCCTTAAGTTAGCTCATTTTACATGAACTATGAAGGAAACATTCCTTTACTTTTAAAAAGAAACAAAACTGCATTCAAAGATTTTCTAAAACTCGCTTGGCTCGCCCGGGACTCGAACCAACTAAAATTAAAAAAAAGAAACACCCGCTATTTTATTATACTAATCGATAGCATTATTATTCAGGATAAAATTTCTCTAACAAACATTTGGTCTTAAAAATAAAAATGATCGTAAAATTTAACATTAACTTTATTTTGTTATAAATTTGTTACACTTAAATTATTTAACTGATAAATTGTTCGAAATGAGCCCCCTCGTTCCGGATACATGTTATATCAAAGTAAAGAAAAGAAATGAGACGTTTCCAAAAAAGTCGTAGATAACGTTCAAAAATGTGAACAACGTTTTTTGATTTTATAAAATAACATGTAGATAAGCATTGAAACAGGTAAATTTACATTTAATTGTAGGACCTTCGCGTGTCCGTATGGGGAAAACACAAGTATCGATTTTGTCGTAGCGTTTTAAAGCAGGCAATGTAAGTAAAGTAGTTGCCTAGACTTATCTAGACTCAATATATTTGTAACTACATAAGTCATTTTTCCCTGCAGTTACTTTTACTGACCCTAAATATTCCTTTGTACATTTTTAAGGCTATTACATAAAACCACATATTACGTGTTTTATATATATATATATATAATTATATATAATATTTTAAATCAGCGCACGTACGAATCCTGTCATTATGATTGTTATCTCGAAATTATTTTCCGTGTTTATCGAGATATACATCATTTTTATTTCACAATAGTTGAATTGCAGTCATTTAACTGTTTGCTAATGGTTTTGTTTGACGTAGAATTTTATAACGCGCTATCGTTTCGTTCCTCAAAATCCTTTACACTTTTCATACAAGATTTTTCTATCTGAGCGAGACGCTCACCGAGCATTTCGTTTGTCGATTTTTGCATGTCGATACGAATTTACTATTTTACCCCCTACTAAATTCCCCGTACAAACAACTATCAACTACCCAAGCTCGCCTAAAGAAGTTTTCAACTTTTCACTTAAAAAAAACATTCACCATTGTACGAATACAATATAATATCTAGTTTGAAAACTAAGCCACTTTTGCTTTAGTAAAAAGCAACACACAATGTCAAGGATATTCAAGACCCATTATAGATTCCGCATAGGTATTCTTGAGCGCATCGCATTCCTCCTTCATATAAATTAAAACAAACAATCCCATTCTAATTAATATGAATTGCGTCTACGCCGGCTGCTGCCCTATCAAAACGGTTGACACAACATATTGACATTAATTTCGCTAACCACATAGCATCATGTTACCAAGTGGAGCGGCGAATATTTGAAATCATCATATACAGTGAACTTTGTTATCTGTTTCTGTGTACTAGTGTTCACCCACTAGTCGAAATTCGGGTTCAATCATTTCGAAGACGGGGGAAACCTACATTATCAGCGATTAACATAGGCTGTATTTCATCTTCAAAAAATAATAATTAAATATACCTTAAAAAGTTACAATTAAAAAATTTGCCATTGTTTGGAGTATGCTGCGAAAATTATTGATGATACATGTTATAAAAAAAACGGTACACACATACCCATAAAAAAGGATCACTAGTCTATACTAATATTATAATGCTGAAGAGTTTGTTTGGTTGAACGCATTAATCTAAGGAGCTACTGGTTCGAATTGAAAAATTATTTTTGTGTTAGATAATTCATTTATAGAGGAATGCTTTAGGCTATATAACATTTTGAACGCGGACGAAGTCACAGGCACCAGCTAGTATTAAATAAAAATGCCTTAAGTGTTTAAAATTGTACCATAAATATCCAAGCCAAACATCAACACACATTTTAGTTCTTGAAATAAATGTCCAAAGTATTTTGTATTAATTGGTGTACTGAAGCATTTAACTATTAAATTTGGCTTAAGTTTAGAGACTTATGAATTCTAACAAGTAGAAAGAATGAAAATAAAATGTAGGAACACTGTAAAATATTAATGAACAATCAACATTCTCACAAGTAGGTACTTATACGAACTACATTATATACAAATGGCATCCGCATCGATTCTTATACGTCTACAACGTGACGTCACCAGATATCGACACACTTTCCAGGCAGACCTACTTCATGCAGTTTAAGGTCGGAGCCCTTCAAGGTAACGGGGCAATTAAAAAAAAAAAACAAGTCAGTCGTAGGTCTCTGGGAGCGTAGGTTCGAATCCTACAGGCTGAGTCATGTTCAAACTGTTTACGCTTGTTTTTCCACAAATTAATAACATTGTACCGTAAAAACATCTCACTACTTCTTGGGACACGTTGTATAATATACTCAAACAAATAAAAATGTTATTATTAGTTTTTTTTAAACTCACAAAATCAATTCCTGTACCTATGACTTCGATATGATAATAATACCGATAACTCTACACTACTATCTATTACCTCTCTAACGTGGCGTCATACGTCACCCGCGCGGCCCGCTTACGTCCCTTTCCCCTGACGTTGACAGAATAAATTCTTTTAGCAATTATTAAACATTTCCGGTCAATATTCACCCTTATTCCGTATCATTCACTTTATGGATAACGCAACCGTTATAGACATATTAAGCTTTAAAAAATCAATGCGATAAAGGTTAAATATGTCTATAACGGTTACGTTATCCAGAAAGTGAATGATACGGAATAGGGCTGATTATATGAATTGACTGAATGATAGTGTATTATAGATACGAGACGAGCGCCCAAAGAAAATGGTGTTTTACATGCTGAAAATTCAAATAGGTTAGAACATATCGCGTTTCAAATGAAAGTATGCATAGAATATTCGAAAATCAATACTGTGAACTGTGAAGCAGGGACAAAGTTCAATAACTGTCGAATCATACAACAAGAGCATAGCTTATTACTCCAGTTCCAATGAACCAAATATGTCAAACAATTCGATTATAAAATAATTTATTTTCTTTAAGGCTTTAAAATAAATATTCTTTTAGTTAGGCCAACTTTAGGTCATTGGTTTGTAGCCTCATGTCCTACATTACAATTTGGTTTAATTGCGATTGACTATCAAGGCAGACACGAGTAATTAAATTTATGCGAGGTGTAAGTTCACCTGTATTCTACCTTGATACTCTTAACAACACTGTTTCTATCGTGTTTACCATTTGTGACCATAATTTATTGTAAAGGATGACAAATACCAAAAGCAATGCCAATGGTGTTGCAAGTTGCTATTTATTAGGATTACAACAGGGGGTTGTAGTTAATGCCGCCATTTGTTATTATACGATAAAAAGAATTTTAAATTTAATATTTTGTTTGAAAAAATTACCAGCGCAATCAAAAATATACACCGGATGTGTATGATATAATTTGTACGTGAGTAATAAAATTTGGACATATGTGATAAGAAACTAATATTTTGATAGAAATATCACCATTTTAAATTATGACCGTTTAGCGTAGTGTACTATCAAATGTAGCCTTATTTACAGTCAAAGCATACAAATTACTCTTTCTGTTTTGGAAGCATAGAAAAGACGTGTAGGTTATAGGTAAATAGTAAATAACATAATAACTTTCTGAAAACCACCCTACGCGTTAGGTAAAAGGGTCAGTGCCGTTTTATAACTAAAAATAATTTTGCCTTCTGCTAATTCGCATATTGCTAACTCGTCCGGGTCAAGTCCACTTCTCCCTTGTTCGCTATTGGTTGAAAACTAGGACTTTTGTGACGTCAGTCTTGCATGGAATCGCTTCATAATATAGCCTTCACCCGATTGGCTAATTATAGGGTTATAATTTTAGAACATCGAACTTGCTAAACTCACGTTAGACATTTCTGAATTGTGTTTAATACATAACCTATGTTTAATAGAATACATGTCTCTTAGCTGAAATAGTTCATCTATTCTGTGATATCCTTCGTGTGTGATTTTGCATAGGTCTTAATGTTTGACTGTCCATCACCAAATTTGTGAATAACTACCCATGTGCTATTAGCGCAAGCAAATTTTAAATAACCATTTTGGAATTTGTGTAGCAACAGTTGGGAAATCCCTTCAATGACCACTGTTTCGTTAAGGGAAGGAAAACATTTTAAGGAAATCTTCAAACATGTAATATGTTTCCTAATACCAGTATACATTAGGCATAGTGGACAATAGTTCTTATTAGGAAGGTGCTCACCTTAGAATAATTAGATATCGGTTGTGGTGGACCATCGTAGGCACAGTATTTTTTGTTGTTCTTATCACACACTCCATACCAAATGCAACGGTCTTCCGCTGATGCTGTGGGTATCTGAAAAAAAAAAGTTAAAAATGAATCAATTTATATGTACAAATCACCATGAATAATTTTAGGATAGAAATGAACAAATACTTGAAATAAATGACCAATTTTTGTATCTACCCATACCATAGAGCATGGGTGGCCAACACGTGGCCCGCGGGCCACATGCGGCCCGCTGGATGTGAACTTGTGGCCCGCGGAGCTAAGTCACATGAACAAAACATTTTTCTATTGTACAACACACCGTGAATTTGGTTAAATTAGATAGTATGGCCCGCTAGGAAATCTCTTTTGGAAATTTTGGCCTAGCTGCCAAAAAGGTTGGCCACCCATGCCATAGAGCCTAGTACTTATGATTTTTATAGAAAGTGGCATACGTCCTAGATTCCTAGACAAACAAAGATAAGAAGTTAAAGAAGAAATGTATTAAAACATATATAAACTTATAACTGTAGATATGAAAATAATAGATTAGATAAAACTGTAAATAGAATATTTTGCTTCGAGTATCTATTGTGTTTGAGTATCTATTGAAGATGTAAATTAATTAGATAAATTTGACAATTTATAATAAAGAAAAATATTTCATGGCGGTGGATTATATAATAATTTCTGTCAAGAGACCCCCGCATCAACATATTCTTGAGTCTAGTTATAAATAATTCATTCATTCATAAACACATAACGGCTCTAACATCTCTTATTATTCGGCTGTCCCATATAAACTTAACAAATAACCGTAGCAGACGCGCTAAAGAACGCACTAAAAATTGAACTTTATCGAATCTGATGTAAAGTTTTAAATTGCGCTCCTTCCACTTGGATCCACAGCTTCGCTCCACATGTGGATCCGCAGATACCTTTATCTCCTCTTAAATCCACCTGTGGATTCATGGATACCTTTATCTCCTCTTAAATCCACGTGTGGATCCATGGATACATTTATCTCCGCTTAAATCCACGTGTGGATCCAGCAATTTGTTTGAGTTTAGTTTTAGTTTAAGCATTAGCCAAGCTGTGGATCCAAGTGGATGGATGCTCGCTTTGCCTAAAATGCTTTTCATTTTGTTTAATTACCTTTTTTGACACAATAAATAATTAATTAAATCTGTTGTTTAAATAATATGAACCTAATAATACATACCACTGTGTACCTATCTCAAAAGAAGATCCTACGCAGACACTTGTCAAATCCTTGATTTGTCAAATAAGAGATTGGTCAATACCTAAATTGGTCAATTACTTGATTCGTCAAATGAGCTATTAGTCAAATACGCTTAGGGACAGTCAAGGAGAAATGAAATAAAAAGATAGGCATATATCTTTTACCACGTCTATTAACTTAACATTAACCTATTTATTTTTAAAACTAAAAACAAACAAATTTGTGAAAGTACTTTGTCTGTCTGTTACCCTTTTATGTCTTAACTACTCAACCGATCATCATGAAATTTTGCATACATATTCTCAGAGATACAAGAAAGGATATAGGGTACCTTTCATCCAGAAAAAAAGTACGGCTTCAGAGGGATCATCTAAAATTAAGAAAACTATCACAACATTATCAATCTTCATCAGACGCAATATTTTTCTTCTTTGTGATGAGAAATAATTAACATTTTCGGATCCGGTCATTGTCATGCTTATACACTAGTTAATAGAAAAAAAAAGTAAATTTTATCAAGGGGTTTTCAGAATAATATTTATGAGAAAAAGAACAAAGGTCCTGAAATCATAGTGCTTCCTTCCACTTGGATCCACACTTAGCGGATTGTGGATTCAAGTGGCATAGAAAAATATTAGTATTTTTGGATCCCCTCGTTTGTGGATCGAAGTGGCATATAAAATAATGTGTATTCTTGAATCCCCTCAATGGTAGATTTAAGAGGAGATAAAAGTATCCGTGGATCCACATGTGGAGCCAAGCTGTGGATCCAAGTGGAAGGAGCCTTAAATTGTGTGCAACCTCCAAACGAATCTATTATTTATAGCTTTGGTAATATCTATCTATGCACGTTCACAACCAAACTGTGGACGTCATTAAAATCATATTTATATATCACATTTACGGAAATTTATGCGCATGCTGGAGATAGATAAATTGAATGTATAAATAAAATCAATAAACCATATAAAAACCCCTAAAGAATCGAACCTAAAAAAACCAGGGAGTCCGCCTCTTTCCACTTGGATTCACAGCTTGGCTTCACATGTGGATCCGCGGATACCCTTATTTCCTCTTAAATCTACCATTGAGGGGATTCAATAATAAACATAATTTTATATGCCACTTCAATCCACAAACGAGGAGATCCAAAAATAATAATATTTTTCTATTCCACTTGATTTCACTATCCGCTAACTATGGAGGCCATTTCAGGACCTTTCTTCTTTTTCTCTGAAATATTATTCTGAAAACCCCCTCTTAAAATTTCCTTTTTTTTTCTATTGACTAGTGTACAAGTATGACAATGACCGGCTGCCTTATTATCTAACAGCAGACGACTTGCGAGCAATTTGCGACAGGCGAAACTATCAATTTGTGCAATATCACACTAAATCGTGTTTTTGGTATCACGTAACTCATAACAAAGGTGTGGTTTGCGATAAGGCCTCTTACGGACAATAACTAAAATTAAAGTGAATCATTTCTGTATGGCAGCACACGCGATCGCAAGTCGTCCGCTGTCGTCTACTGTTAAATAATAAGGCAGCGGATCTGGAAATGTTAATTATTTCTCATCACAAAGAAGAAAAATATTGCGTCTGATGAAGATTGGTAATGTTGTGATAGTTTTCTTAATTTTAGATGATCCCTCTGGAACAGTACTTTAAAGGTAAAAGGTAAAGGTTTTAAGGTTCATGATAAAATGTATCCTATATCCTTTCTTGTATCCCTGAGAATATGTGTGCAAAATTACACGATGATCGATTGAGTAGCTAAGACGTAAAAAGATAACAGACAGACAGAGTTAAGTACTTTCACAAATTTGTTCCACCTGGTGGATAGAAGAGGAAAAAGAAGTATCGATGGATCCACACGTGGATTTAAGAGGAGATAAAGGTATCCGTGGATCCACATGTGGATTTAAGAGGAGATAAAGGTATCCGCGGATCCACATGTGGAGCCAAGCTGTGGATCCAAGTGGAAGGAGGCGGGAGTCCGACACCTCCACCGGGTTTAGAGGTCATTAATATCCAGAATGATATTAATAGCAATGTTATAATGAACATTGGACATTATCGAACTTAATTAATATTAGTAAATTTTAAAATACATCTTGTAATGAATCCGGCTTCCAAACAAAATATTATCTGTTATTTTAGTATGCTAGATTTAAAAAAAAACACGGTTAACGGCACTTGGTGAAACTTTTTGCCACCGGGTCTTTTTAGACTAATTAGACCCTGCTGAACACAATTCTGCCCGGTGTCAACCCCTTCCCCGCTCCCTTTCCCCCCAAACGTGTCCCGATCTGCGGTTTTTTCAATTTTTTTCGGAATCTAATGCAGATTATTTTTGTCATGGATTCTTTTATCTCTAAAAGAAAAAAATGGACTAAATGCTGTTAACTGTTGAGATTTTGAGATTTTTCCACCAGTCTATTATATGAATATTTAATTATTTTAAACAAAACAATATTCATGTGATTCCTGATATTTTAGTAAATCATATATCCGCCAAAAGTGTCAACTTGAAACATTCCATTAACTTATGTCTATTGTTTGAAACAAAGCACTTAGAAAAAGAGCTATAAAAATACATAATAAAAATATCATACTTTAAGATAACGTACTTTTGGTGTGTTATGTATGAACAAATATTGCAAATCTTACTCTTTTTTAAAACAGTGGGTAATTACAAATTTTAAATACATAATTATAAGTAAATAATTCTTTATAACATATGCATTATTCGGTATAAGGTACATAAGTTTCTGTGCCATTATAAGTAATAGCACAGGAAATAATAAAATCCAAATCCAAATAGAACAAAAATTAGAATGGTCAATGTATTCGTAATATGTCATTTTAAATGCTAACGTTCTTTCCGTTTATATCACGGAAAAAAAAACTTTTTTTTTTTAACTTTAATATTGACAGTTGCTATACCGGGAGTGAGTGCGTCAATCACTCGGGATACAAAAAGATATGAAAAAGGACAGGGGTACAGAGTATAGATCAGTAGTGGCAGAAGACCACTGTGAAATAACAGTGCATGTGCTACGGTAAGTGAGTAAGGGATGCCAGAGCCCATTTCCCTGTCCCTTCCTAATTCCTTATCCTTAATCCTACAATAAACGGCGGCGCACATGCAAAACCTTGTGTTATAAGCGACGGTAGCCACCTACCATCAAGTGGACCGTCAGCCTGTCTGTCGTGTCAACCTCGACATATAGAAACATAAAAAAATAGACTGGGCATAGTTTACGTGAAGATTGTAATGGCATTTTAACACTGGCGTTTTACGTTAACATCTGTCAATTCTTAACTATTCACATTTTATGTTGGAGCTTACTGGTTTGTGCCAAAATAATATTCAACAGTTTTTTAAAAAAAAATTAAGCATAAAAACAATAATAAGTAAAATACCGAGTGTAAAGTCAGTCGTATGGGTGGATTTACCATATCCAGATATAATACACTAAAGTACATTTGTTATTGTATGTTGTAATTTTTATATAATGTCATACTTAATTGGAATAATTTACTACATACATGCAGATGCTGCAATGCGTTGCCCACCATATTAGGATTAAGGATAAGGGATTAGGAATGGATAGGGAAAACAGTAATCACACTTTTTCGAAGAACCAAAAATATACTGTGCTGTTACTTAAAATGGTTGAGATGTCAGAGCCCATCCTCACCCGTTATTCCAAAAACTATGTCCTAATTTTTTTAACACTAATGAGATATCAAAACTAGTATTTTTTTAATACCAACACCAATAAGATACTAAAATATTAATTAAAAAGAGAATAGCATTTTTGGATCTGTGATAATATAAACATTTAACGGTTTTAACACTTACCTAAAAGAATTAAATCACAATTGCAACAATTAAAAAGATAAAAAACAATACAAATGTTATTGAAACTTAGCAACATTATAAAAAAAAGTTAAAACAATATTATCATATTGACACAATCAACCTTCATGGTCGGTTTAAGACTTTATACAGACGCATGGAGCGATCAGCACCTTTTGATATGATAAAAGAAAAAAAATCTTAAAATGTTAACAATCAATATCCAACTTCCATTTGAAACAGCTAATCTTCACTACCTCTGCATCCTGATTACCAGGCCGGTTTAAAGTAATATCTTTTTGACATTAGAATGTGTATTAACCTGGTATTAACAGCATAAAAGCTGTAGAAAAATATCAATCTAATGAAATAAAGCTTTAATTAATTAGAACGTGCTCAACTCTGGAACAACATGTCGGATTTAATAAAATAATTAAGTATAGCCCAATTCTTGAGGAGGCTTACTAGCTATTTGGTATCACGGTTATGACCTTTAGAAGACGAGCAAAAAAAAAGTCTCCAGAATTTTTTTTTCCAAAAAGGCTAAGCGAAAACGAAGTAATAACGGGCCATGAGATGCGACGCGTTGGGTCTAGGGCCGAGGGCAGGCGTTCGAAGTGAAACGAAAAAGAGCCGAAATGTGCAGTCCATGCCCTTCTTAATTTCAATTAAACTGCGATGAAACCGCGGAATACAGCTAGCAAGTTAAACACTACAAGGCATTAGCCCGCTAATTTTTTTAAAATTATTTTATGCTAGTTATAACGATGATTTTTGATCTGTTGCTGTTTTAACATCTCGTCTTGAATATACTTAAATAATAAATTTTAAGTTAATTTTAATTGAAGAAAATATATGAGTTGAGTAGTTATATATAAATTTCCTTTCAAACTTAAGTTATTAAAAATTTTAAAGAATAATTTTCCAATAACAAATACCCACTCGTATGATTGTTTCATACAGCCATACAGAGAACCTCCAACGTAATTCAAATCCTGGTATTCTGTTTACTTTGATTGTAACTTATCTTTATAATAACATTCTCTAAATACTTATCATCGTTTAATTTTATACGGCACGTTAACTGCCTACAATCGATGACATTGAGGGAAACCATTGTAATGCCTCAAGATCGATACCAAGTCTACGGGTAAACAACTTATATGATTTTGTAAGCACTAATGAAACCCTAACTAAAGTCCTTACTCCTCACAATATACCAAGTAGTATCTATCTATACTAATATTATAAAGAGAGACTGTTTGTATTTTTGTCTGTAATCGTCGATAAATAATAAAATTTGTAATGAATAAACTCAAGACCTTCAATTACAATTTATTTATCTCTTTTTCTCTTCAATAACAACTCCGCAATATGAAATAAATAATAATATTTAATGTGTATTATGGTTTTGAGTCATTGATTCGTTAATTAAGCCATGTCAATTAACTAATATGATTCATGTTGCAACGTCGTCGTGGCGTGCTTTAGGGTCGATCGGCCGCTGACTCAATTTCACTTCCCGTATTGTATCTTCAACAAGCGATAACTGTAGACTTGTGCAATTTTTGTTTACATTACAATAAATACACCACACTGACATACGGACGGGGCGGAATAATCTATTAGATTTAAATGCCAAAGATTACGCATGAAGTATGCGGGAATAATGTTGCTCTTAAATAGAGCTAAATCCGATGTTCTTTTGTAGTCAGATAAATTTGACAATGATAATTTGCTTGAAGATTATCGCTCATAGTCTATTGGACTAACGACTCGCTCCCAGCTTCGCACGGGTACAATTATTTTCTGCAGAAATTCCTAGCCTTGTGCCAAGCGTGTTTGTTAGTCGGATGGTTTAGTGCCTTTTAGTCCAAGATGACACATAGCTCGCGCCGCCTGCGGCGTGACGTCAGCCGTCCGATATGTACCAAAGCCTTCATAATAATTTAAGCCGAGGCTCTTCAAATGTGGGATTTAGAGATTTAGTTATTTGCAAAAATCTTAAAGACCTGCAGGATTCCGAAAATTGACTATGTAGTGTCTGCGGGATTTTGGAGTCCATCCCATAAATACCGGAATTAAAATGACACTAACTATCGCTTAAACTCACACAAGAAATGTAAAATTTCATCAAGTCTATATGTGAGATGACTCATTAAAAACAGTGTTCGGAAAATATGGTTAGGATGAGGTCATATTACAAGCGTAATATGTTGTCGTTAATCAATTTTAAAGCTCACACTTATGTACCTACATAGATAAAAATATTGCTGGCCAGTCTGGTCAACTATTTTCGCCTTGTGTCACACACACCTTTTGTGAAACAATACGAGAAACTAGAATTCATTTTCAATTAAACTTTAAACCATTTTTATAAGTTGATGTAATTTCTTAAAAAACGCTTAATATAAATGTGTTAAAACATCAACATTTTTGACGAAATTAATATTAAAATAATAACAAAACTTTGTATTATAACAAAACAAAGTCAAAGGTAAATATAGAGTGAACATAAATACATATGTATAAAATGTTTATTTGGGACATTGTAGGTACATTGTAAAGTGTTGGTATTTTATAATTTATAAAAAAGTGTACCAAAATGGTCTCCACTCAGCATGTAGTCTTGATGATCTTGATTATATCAAGATTATTGGTAGTTTTATCCCTAAACTATTCTGATCGGAAATCCTATGGTTGTTTATGTTATTGTGTTTATTTATAACCGTTTCGCACATAGCATTATGTGTTTGGTACTTTGCCAAACCATATTGCACGCCAATCAAGGTTATGAAAAGTTTTACGATTTCCATGCAAACGCTACTCTGATACTGGCGCAGGTTGGCTGTATAGCTACTAAACTTCTTTCTATAGGAGTCAAAACTTAACAAAATGACAAGCCTCTCTCTTGTTAAACGTAAAAGGTATTTTGAAATTGGCATTGATAAGATATTTATGGGCTTTATAACTATTTTTTCAAAGAAACCATTTAAAAAAAATAGAATTTAAATTTTTTAAAGAAAGGAAGCCTCTATTAAAAAGGCATAAAGCCTTTTTAAACAAAGGTAAACCAAGATTTAAAATTTGTTTAAAAAATTCATGGGAGAGATTTTATTAAATAATTATTTTAAAGAAGAATAAAACAATTCTATGTTGAAATATTATCATTATGTTTACAAATCATTGTTTCAAGGTGCGTGCAATGCAGCACTCGCCCAAAGAAAACAAACAAAATCATACTAATTAATGCGATTACGATTACACTGGCGTTAATTTTACTGCCTCGCTTCCAGGAAAATTCCAAGAGTGGTTATATTGTAGCCTAAGATAACTTTATATTTAACATGGGAACGCAGTAAATGCATCTGCAACCTTGCATGCATTTATTTACGGTTTCCTTGAATAAGCCCTTGTTGCAGATGTAATAACCTTGACATTGTGAATTTTAATTTTAGACCATGACTGCAATATGTACTATTTACAAATAAATTTTTTGTTGGACTGTCCAAAGGTTACGAAAAAACTACCACACACTTATTATAATTCCAGTCATGGCACAGTGTCATCGAATGAAACGTGAAAACCTTGCAAATGCTTGTAACTGAACACACTTATTATTATTATTTTATTATCTATACTTCATTTAAGTACTTTGTTTATACAGGCAGATAATTATTAAACTTAGTACCTAGCAACTTACTACCAGGTAACTAGTGTTACTTACATTTTTTATCTATTATACATAAACACTATTTCTTGTTAAATTACAGATAATAATATAATATTATAAAGACAAGATTTGTATTTTTGTTTGTAATTCTAAAAATACTGGACTGATTTTAAATATTCTTTCGTCTATAGAAAGCTACGTTATCAGCGAGTAACATTTTATAAATTTTCGCATACGAAGTCGCGTGCAACAGCTAGTTATAGATAAAAAGATTTTTACACATTACTTAGCATACTTAGCAGAAAAGCGTTATTTTCGTCGCCTAATTTGATTCTCAATAATAAAGACAAAATATTATTAACATTATTAAGATTATCTATTAGAAAAGTTTACAGAAAATAAAATATAAAAAGAATAAAGTTCAATAAACCAACATTTAATCAAATAAATGTCCCCTACATCAAACATAACTCAGCCTCTGTTATTTCATTGATTGGTTTAAATGAATTTTAATTGGACATCAATCTTCATATATGTAACTACAACACTGGCTGTTATGGATTGTTCAATATTTGAACTGTCATATTAATTTTGAATTGTTTTAGACATATAAAGATATAAGATAAAAGCAAAAAATTTCATACAATATATTCTTTTAAGATTAATATTATTCTTGTTATGTTTTCAGGGTTTATCCTTTAAAAAAAACTACAATCCTTAAACTACAATTAAAGGACAAAAAACTTTTAACTTTTTTAATTTTTGAAAATTGCAAAACTGTCCTTTGTAATTTACAAGGTACTTCAACGTTGATATTGGATTTTTTTTAAATCATTTATTTCATTTGTAGTACTTTATTAATTTTACAACTAGGTGGCAAAAACTAATTTTTAATTACAAAATATGTCTTTCTTTATTAACTTATAAGTTGCCTTCAATGTTCATTTCAGTTTTTTTTTATTTAAACAACATTTAATTTAACTTGTACTTTATTATTTTACTCCTAGCTCAGACTTTTAGGCTGTACTGTTGTTATTTCACTCCATAGTCTCTATATATCCCTATATAAAGTAATTAAAGTTTTTCACTTTGAAAATATCTGTATATTTCCATTTTACAATCTCTTTTTCAATGCAAAACTCAAACAAAGATAAAATTATCTGATAGCTAGTTATTCAATGTTTACTTTTGAAAAATTTATATGAGGCAAGGAAGATACACAGTATTTTTCACCAAGTAGAGTGCTTTTTCAGTCATTGGGCTAGTCTTTAATCTAAGTGAGCTGTGAGCTTATTATACTTAACAAGTTAAAATAACAAATAGGTACTTTGAGTTATAACCTGTGCTATTTAATTTCCTTTTGTCTAACCTTGGAAATAATCAGAAAATTTATGTATTATTTTGTTAAGGGATTAATTTAAAATTTAATAAAAAATTGTTTAAATTTCTTCATAAATATATTAAAAAAATGATATGGAATGATATAAAACATTTGAACATTCTAATTTAAGACTTTTTGCTCTACTTAACAGCCATCTTCATGAGTAATGGAAAATTATTAGAGAAGCCTAAGTAATAATGTTATTATTTTAAATCGTGCTTTCTTTCGTTGTATGCTATGTATTTCTATCGTTTTCTTTATAAATAAGCTCCCTTTGTATGTGGGTATAGTAAATAAACTAACAATTGCATTTACGTTGGAAAAATATGTAATATTACGCACTTAATAGGAATCTTCTTATGAGAGCGAAGCGAGGAAATTAATAGTGCGGAACCATAAATTGCAAATATTGAACATCAAGATACTTACGTCTTGTATTATATGAATCAGTAGCAAACATCCGCACACGAAGAGAAACCTCTTGAAAAAAACACCACGGTCGCCAGCCATTGCTTCGCGTATAAAATATAACTAATATATGAACTTTGTCATATCATAGTTACACAAAAATATCCAAATAGAATGTACACAGTATATCATAAAACAATTTACAAATTACGACGCACTTTCGTTATACCGAATCCCACTACACACAATAAATATCTAAACTACAAAGAAAAATTCATGCAATTTGTAGTTTTTCTACCTCACAGACTAGACTAGACATCAGAAATAGTGAAGCAAGGAACATATATACTCTTTAGTAGTGAAGTATTGGTGAAGTAATCGAAATTTCTAAATCCCAAGAATAAAATCGAACTAGTCTGTGCTTGAACTGACACTGACAGTGACTTAACCATAGAGTTTATATAAGCAAGCAAGCTATAGAGTGCTAGTTAGCGAGTATGAACTGTAAGCACGGGTTTGAACAGTATCGATTGCAATGGCGACGCTATTAGTCACAAATGTCACGCGCGCTGATTGTTTCTCCCACCGATATTTATTTAAATTTAATGTTATATTGGTGAATGTGCAGTAGCAAGCTGTAAGAAGGATTCACGGAAGCTAACTAAAAAGAACAATGATATTTCTTTTCATCTGTAAGTAATATTTTGATTAGAAAACACGGATTTTAACAAAATTACTCATGGCGAGAAAGGAGGTTGCGGGAGGCGCGGGGGCAGGTCCACGCAGGACGCGTTTCCGCGCCTCCCGCTTCAGACCTCCTCAACCTTGAAGATAGTGCTGTACCACGTTGTACTCATTATTTTATTCTAGTTTTACAAAATATGAGATTTATAAATACTTACCTACATGATTATGTTACGTACCTACATAATAGATACTTATAAATAATATGTTATTATAAATACCATAACAAATGAAGCCATTTAAGTAAGTATTACTTACCTACAAATATATAATAAAATAATACATACAAGATCGTACGACAAAATAATACAAAAAAATACATACATACAAAATATGTACATACCTACCTAATACTTAAACTAATTAAGTACTGACATTTACGCTCAGATATCAATCGTGGCACATCACTATTCAACCGCTACATCTATCTATCAGTATCTATAGAACATCTGCTTACACTTGGCATAATGGACAACAAGCGCCGCGCGCGCTCTTGTTATTAATTATACCTCTATGGTTCGCGCTCTATAGCTTGCTTATATTTACTCTGAGGACTTAACTGACTGCCTGACTGGTTGGAATTTGAGATGGTACACAGTGGTCCCAAATCCTAAAAAGCTGGACAAAGTCGAAACATAAGTATTTTTTCTAGGGCCTTTCTCAGAATTGCATATTTTTCGAAGACTTCTATTTTTCGCAGAAAACACACTTCTGGACTAAACCATTTACCCCCCATAGTGCACGGGCATAGCCAGGGGGAGGGTTTTGGTGGTTCAACCCCCCCCCCCCCCCCCCCCCCGAAAAGTTAAGATATTAACATGTACTATTCACCCCATACATTTAGATCACCCCATACATAATAGATGGCGCTACATACGTCGTGTAAAAAAATTAACTTTATATGTTTTATAATTTGTAATTTGTACAGATTGTTGCAAATATTGGCTACCATACCTGTTTCCACTGCTACCCCAGAAAGGACTTTTTCAAGCCTAAGAAGACTTAAAAACTACTTGCGGAACACAACGAGTGAAAAGAGACTGAAGAACGGCTTGGCTCTCATTAACATTCACTATGGGATAGATATTGATGCGAATGAAGTAGTGGATATATTTAAAAAAAAAAAAGCAGAAAATTAATTCTGTAATGCATACCCATGACATAATATAAACAGAACGTTATTTTTTTAATTTAGCCTATACTGTCCCACTGCTCGAAAAAGGACCCCCAATTCCCAATTTTCTTATACTTTTAGTAGTTTTATTTTCTTGAACACACCCCCCCTTCTCCCCCGATACTAAAACCTAGCTACGCCCGTGCCATAGTGTATATGTTTTCATTTTACATAAACAATGAATTCGCTTTCAGAGAGACTGAGAGGTAATTCGTCTTGTCTCACTTATCTCTTCTGTGATCATATGATATATATATTTTGCTTTATGGTTATCTATCTATCTATTGGAATGTAATATACATACATATTACATACACACCCACAGATTATTATGTTATTATACAGTACCACCATACTTACACACGCAATACACACGGAAACACGGTAAAAATAAAAATATAAATAAATTGTATTTTGTTTTTTCATATATTGTATATACTTTAATTTAATTTAGCATAATAGTGATCTGAAATGAATGAATTTTTTACATAGACTATAGTGTTTCGTGTTTATATTATTGATTATAATTCCGACATTTTCGACACCAAATTGTGTTAAAAACACAAATTGTTAATGCAAATTAACAACAATTTAAAAGCTCTCCTAACGATATTGTTAAATGGGTTTGTTTCATACGTGTATTTCAAGTTATGGATGAAAAAAAGAGACAAAGATGTGTATATGTGACCGGCAAACAAAAAAAGAAACTAATTGAATTAATAACAAAACATCCCGAATTAATTGCTTGTAAAGTTACACAAGACTTTAACTATAAGGACTCTCAAAAGCTTTGGCAAAATATTGCAAACGAGTGCAATTCCATACCAGGAGCCAAAAAAACTTGGAGACAGTGGCGAAAAGTAAGAATATTATCTATTTAAAATTTTGTCGTCATATTCTTTGACGGTGTAATTAATATTGGTATGGTAAATAACATTCGTGGCATAAGAACAGTGGCAATAAAGTCTTATTGATGATGATTTTTTTCTTTTTAACTATAAAGTTAATTCAATTGCATTTTTGGGTCGCGAATTCTGCACCTATTTTCCATTTACCAAGAAATGTACTGTTTAAAAACAAATTTATTTTATTTAAAATTAATTTTAACAGTTTTGTTTAAAAATATTGATTATCTATATTATGTTTTCTGACAAATTTTAAATTGACTAGTAAAAAAAATTAAAATCTTGTGATAAGCAGAAACAACTGGCTAAATTTCTTACTTCTTTCAGAATACATATTTTAATGCAATAAAGATTCTAAGGTTTCAACAAAAATCTATTTATTTATTTGTAACAAACAACATAAAGTAGATAACAGTAGTTTAAGAGTGACACTAAGCATCCCTTCATGTTTTTTTTTCTAGATGAACTATAAAAACTAATATTAATAAGTTAATTACTAAAAAATTTATTTTAGACATGGCATGATCTACGATCAAAAGCAAAGAAAAAACAAGCTGAAACTAACGGTGAGGTCCCAACATCGGCTGTAATGCTCACAATGGCTGAACAAGAAGCATTAGGTATTAAACATATAGCTGACAACTATACCAGTTCCCAAGATACAACAGAATTTGTACATTTAGATCAAGTAAATGATTCCGAAAGTCATTTCAATAATGAATCTGAGTCCTTAGCATCACATAGGTCGGATTCTCCGATCGAAACAAAGGTGTTTACAAGTAGAAGAAAAGTGACGAAATTAAAAAACAATACTAAATCTAAACATGGATCTCTTTCGAATAACTGTTATTTTAACTGTGATGTATTAGCTGCGCAGGAGCAGAGAAAAATACAAATTAAGGAAGACTATTTAAATTTTAAAAAGGATTATTTAAGGCAAAAGTTGAATTTATTGAAACAACAAACCGAAGCACTTAAAAGTATTGCTAAGGAATTATCAAAATAACAAGAAAAAAGAAATAACTAAGTATGAATTGAAATGTAATTATCAATGTTTATATTACAATGTATTGTATACACAAGCCGGAATCCAAATTGCAAAGTAGGAGAATAGGGCAACCATTTTGGGAATTTTCATATGTAATACCTATTATTTAGTAATTATTATTATCAGGTGTTCATATTTCCATTATAGCACCTGCATTCCATAAGATGCTAATGAACTTACATACAAAATGGCTGTAATTTATTTATTCTTACATTATGTAATTAATTAGGTATATTAAAATGTATTTTTATTATTTTTTCCAATTGAATAACCGATGAGTGTGTATAAATATTTCTATATAATACTGATCTCACAGAGTGGCCCAACCAGTACCCTTCCTTTTATCACATTGCTGGCTCCCTTTCTTTTAATTCAGTTATTAGGTTTGAGCATTATTATCAATAAAAAAGGAAGAAAAGCAGATAATATTATCTTTTTTCTATTAAAAATTATAAATTGCACATGGAATTCTTTTAAGAGTATGTGCATCAGACTGTTGCAAATCTCATTTAATCATTTTAATTATTCTTTAGTATTCATAATATTAATACCTATAATATTCATTGTATAAAATAAGAAACTCTAGGTTTTGAATTAGAAATTTGTATTTTTATTATTAATTTTTGTATATATGTTGTTTGTTTCTTAATAAAATAAAATAAATTACACAACAATTTGGACTGCTTAGATAAGATTTGAAATAATTAAACTGTTGTTGAAAATGTCAGAGTAAATTATATTTATAAAAAAATCCCAGGACCCAGACTGGATTATTAGTTTTCGGAAATTAAACTGGCCAGTTCTGAGCAATTATACCAGACTGAAACTGCAGTTAGTATGGTAGATGGTATAAATAAAATAAAAATAAAATATATGCACTTAAAACATCCTAGATCTGAAAGTAGGTAGTGATTTAAGGAATATTATAATAAGTATAGGTATACATACTTATTTAATTAAAGGTTGAATTTTTTAATTTAAAATTTACAGTACCTAGCTACCTATGCATATGAATAAAAACATTAGTTTTAATTATAAACAAATGCAGAGCGCTCGCCAGTGATTTAAAAACCAGCTATAAAGATACAGTTTTTTACAGTACTTAAGACAGGATTACGGAACATTAAAAGGACTTGGAATAAATAAGATAATGGTCTTTCACTGTGGTATTTTATTTTTGTATGCTAAAAGACTGCGCGGTTTATAACTGTGAAACAGTGTATCCTGCTATACCTACATATACAGGTTTAGGTAGGTACCTAATGTAAGTCCTTGGGCCTCAACATGAAATTTGTGAATGTATGATTTTTTTAAAGGAACAAAGTCAAACGAACCTTGAAATTTATTGTGGAAAGTTTTTCGTTTTTAGATAATAATATAGTAGGCACCTATCAGTAAAATTGTATGTATATGTCGCAATTATTATTTATTAACAAGTAATATTTAAGATAATTAGTGACAAATGGCGCTGTCTATCATATCTTTTGTAATTGTATGAACAAAGAACGTTCATTTTTATTGGTCTCCTTGAATAACATCCATAAATAGTATTCATTCCTCTTAGTTCATTATAATCGGTTAATTAAAAGCTAGTTTGCGTAATATGCACATATTTTTGGCAGCAAACTATTTCTATGTGCCACAGATTAATTAATCTGTTCTGTGTAACAATCGATGTGCGATTGTCTGTGTGTGCTAAAACGTAGTGATTATATACTCTTTGGTCTGTGCAAGCTATGAAGTCATGTAATGCATTAGTCAAATAAATAACTCATTTCAAAATTTTCAATCAAAATAAAATATAATTTTGTTAAATTAGTTTAGTTGCCCTTTTTAGAATTCTAAAAAATGTTCTATAAAAACTTTGTAAAGCCTAATTCTTCGGGCAACGGCTCATTTGTAACTCGAATAAATGGTGATGAAGCGAGAAAAGCTTATTTAGAAGAAATTCAAGATGCAAAAGACCCCTGCGAGAATGTGGCAATAGTACAAAATGATAAAGTAACTACACACCAAACAAGAGAGTTTAAAATACCAGATAAAGAATTGTATATCGCAGTTCAAAAGAATGATGTACAAACAGTTAAGGATGTTTTAAACGACACGCCTGATAAGATAAGTTTGGTCGACGATTATGGATGGAGTTTACTTATGATAGCTTGCCAAGCTAATGCAATAGAAACTGTAAATGAACTTTTAAAACGTGGCATAGACACATCGGTAAGAGACAAAGCGGGGAACTCTGCACATAGTCTCGTCATAAGAAATAAGTATATAGAATTAGCTAGTATATTGCTGAACCATAAAAGGACTGAAGAGAAAAGTCGAAAAAATAAAGTTAGTATTAGTAAGAAAGAGGAATATCTATGTGAACTTTGTGGAAATAAAGTGTTTCAGGACAGAAGACAACATTTGTCATCAACTATTCATAATATAAATGCGAGCAGAGGTAGAAATATTCCGGCAAATTATGTTATTCCCGAATCCAATAAGGGTTTTCAATTGATGGTGAAGGTCGGTTGGGATAAACAGTCTGGGCTAGGTCGGGACGGATTGGGGAACAGATATCCTATTAAAGCTGTACAAAAGAAGGACAGAAGAGGTCTCGGTCATGGTAAAAGAAAAGAAGAATTTACAAAACCGACCATAGTAATAAAACACAAACAGAATACTGAAAATGACTATCAAAGAAACAGAAGAACAGAAATCAATTTTAGGAGAGAATTTTACTGATTACAGCTTAATAAAACTACTTTGTATAATGTAACCTTTTCGTTTTATTCTATAAGGCACCAATAAACTATACTACATTTTTTCAAAAATCAAACAATGTTGTCAAAAAATACTTATAATAAAAGAAATATTTTTTCTGTGTTTTATGTAACAGTATTATGTGTCATATGATTGGCAGTGATTAAACATATTCCATTAACTATAAATAAAAATACTTTAAAAAAGTTTTTAATTCAGGAAGGAAACCAAATGGAAAAGTTTAATAAATCAAACTAAAGATTAAAGGCGAGTTAAACTTATTTAAAGAGTAAGAAGTTATTAGAAATTTTTTAGTATTATAATGTAGGTTAATGAACATTTTAAAATGTCAAGTATGTATGTGTTAATATTATGGTAAAGAAGTTCAGTTTCCCCTCTGAATATTTATTTACAATACCATGTGGTCATCTTTTCACTTTATCCTATCGGGAGTCTTAATCTATAATTACATTTTATATAACATTTAGTTTTTCTAAACTTATATAAATAATGAAGATACAAATAGTATCAAAGATTTGGAGCAATCCAATCGAGGAATTTAACAGCCACCTCAAATCCAACGAAACATGCTGCGTTTGCGGGAAAAGCTCGAAGCATAACTGGTGTTACACCTTTATACAGAGCTGTTGGGCCTTCTTTTGCCATCAACTGTTTGAAAACATCCCTCATGCCGTTCGGATATGTGCCTTCTGGAGCAGTTTGTAATCTGCTCTTTAAAACATCAGCGGGCATGCCAACCAACCAGTTAGCTATACCAGCACAACCACCAGCTACTATAGTTGCCATAAATTTCGTTCTTGCACTTGCATCCTCTGGAACAAGTACTTCTTTGACCCATTCATAGGTCATGAAGTACATTCCGCTAGCTGGAACATCTCTTAATATTGTAGCTACACTCCCCTTGTAAATACTCCTTATTCCGCCTTCTGCATATAGCTGTCTAGCACAGTCAACCATGCCGCTGTATTTTTGTGGCATATTCCCTCCTTGCTGGATTTGTAACAAACATTTTATTCTCTCACCAGGTGCCATAATTGATGTAGTGAATATACCAGAAAAAGCACCGGCCGCAAATAGCTCCGGTTTCGTTAACGCTACGTTTTCGTCACTCTTTATAAGTTTTTTACCTAGGCCGAATCCAAAGAAACTAATTGCAAAAATAGGCGCAACTCCTGTGAGAGGAGCAGACATACCCTTGTAGAGACCTCGGAAGCCTTCCTTTCGAACCGTCTTTTTTATACAGTCCCAAGTCCCCGCGTACATGGTAACTTCGCCTGGTTTTGGCACAGGCATAGTTTGTAGTCTTACTTTAATAGTATCCATCGGGTGTCCCGCTAAAACTGTGCATATCCCACCGAAACCTCCACACAAAAAATATTTCACAGGGCTACTGTTTTCGGACATCTTTTCGTTACTTTCGTTCGAAGAGAAAGGAAAAATTTCAAGGAAATGGACTAGTTCTTGTTCTATCAACTTGATTATAAATTCGAATTCGTTCGACAGGTAGGTAGGTACGTTCACAGCACAGCTGATTGATCTTTTATTGAAATGTCAAAGTCCAAGTTCACATTGTTTTTTTTTAAGTGAACGGCTATGGCAAGATAAACTTACAATATAATGCCAAATTTGTTATAATTTTTAATGATCAAATTGAATTTCTAGGAATAAAAACTAATCAAAATATATTTTTATTTTAGAATCCAGTTTTATCGTTTCGTTTGGTGTATATATGTTAAATTACTCTATGTTATAATATTCTCTTTGGTCTTGTCTTAGCTCGAGCCGCCCAAATTCAGTTCTTATTTTCAAATTGTACATTACTTAAAAGTTATTTTCGACAGTTCTGCAATTTTAAAAGTCAATAGGTATCAAATATCAAACAGAAGAGATGATATTACGATTATTATTCTACTGCCGCTCCAAAGTTTAATATTATACGATACATATAATTGTAAAATATATTAAATATATTTCAATAGTAGGTAGTATTATTAGGAAAATAATGATAAATTAAATACTTAATAAAAAATTAAAGAAAACAAAATCCTGCATATTAAAACCCGCCGTATGACATAATTGCTCACTGGAATGCCCCTTCCCACATAACCCTGCTAAGCGAGAATATAATAAAGTTACCAAAAGTACTTGAATAGGAAGAATAACTAGGACGTATCGCACTTGTCTGCAGCAATGCACCGAGTGGTTAGTGTGTTTGTCTTAACGCTCTGTTCCAGGGTTCGATTCCCGGCAGGGTCAATTTACAAACTATAGGATCGTTAACATCAACTCAATAAAACTTATAAATTCATTGACTTATATATTACTTTGTATAAATTATATTTATTAAGGGTAGCTAGTTTATACTAAAAAAAAGCGTTTGAACATTTGAACTTTATTCAAATTATTATTTTTTATAAATCCAAATTAGCCAAGAGTTCATCATCTTCGTCGTTTTCTATGAAACTTTTGTACAAGTCGTCGTTGTTATTAGAACTTGTTGTGACTTTAGCGGATTCCTTCCTCACGTTTGTGCCGGGAATGAAGTCGTTCGCGTTTCTCGACGTCGAAGGCATCAAATATTTACTTATGTCGCACTGGCTCCCCTGAAACAATTAATACATTTATTTTATTAATTATAATAATCATTTATTTCAAATATTACACCTATAGTAACATCTAAAATATCTATTTTTCAGAATTGCATTATACTAGCCGACCCGGCAGAAAATGAATTTTCTGCATAAATTCTTTTCTTGAATATTTCTGTCCTTATTCTGCTATACGGAGAAGAGAAATGAAAGATCACAAAAAATTATTCGACAAAAACATATAATATGAAACGTATGAAGTTGTGTGTCAAAATATAAGATATATGAATTTTCGCCAGACAATTTTCGAAAATTGTGAGTGGCTGTAATCACGCTGAAATTAAAGCCGGCCATTCAAGGCAGTTTTAAGATCGCCTTTTACAATCCACAGCCTTCAGCCTTTATAGAAAAGTACGTACCTGATGTCTAACGGTGGTGTCTTCGTAGCTATCTTTGCTGAGACCGACGTTATTCAATACCTGTCAATTCAATTTAAAACATTAAACATAATATACTACAAAACTTGCTTCTAAGAAATTTTCTATTTTTATGTATCTTAAAGGCCATTATTACTTTAATGTTGTGCCTAATTTATCTACAATTGTGGCTACGAAATTTTATCAAAATCGGTTCAGTAGTTTAGTTCATCGCTAACAAACATGTGACACGTGTATATATAATACATATATAGAGATAAAAATAAAATGTTGTGTTGGTTTGTGTATTACTCAAAAACTCGAAAACTAGCCGACGGATTGACTTGAAATTTTTACACAATATGCAATCCGCTTCAAGGATTAATCATATCTATTTTTCGCGTAATAATATAATCTTGGTCGCGAGAAAAAAAAATCGCTTTTTTTTATTCACTCGCTAACGAGAACCGCTGTCACATTTAAAGTAGAAGTTAGCCGTTGCTATGGCAGCTGAGTTAATATAATTGCCCCTCTACATTTTCGGCGAACGTTCGCCCATCGAGATGGCCATGCGATGGTTGATACGCAACTACACAATGGCGACATTCAGTTGTGATCTTAACGTTTTCCGAGATGGACGTGGAAGCATTTGCCGCTGCGACAATATATCTATACCTATCCCGATATATATCTATCCCAATATTTTTATTTTTATTCATTTAATAGTTACAGCATGTAACATTTCACAAATACATTTTAAAAAAAACGAATAATTAAAAAATTATAACAAAAATTGTATTATAAAATTATATTAAAAAATTATATATATATTGTTATATTTTTTTAATTTTTAAGTTTGCATATAATGTATAATATACTTATATAATTATAGATACATGTATATTATAATACATTATATGCAAATACATACATATAGAAACATATTATGCGTGATTGCGTGCATGTGTGTGTGTTAGTGTGTGTGGTACTTCATTATGAGGCCACGTATTAGTCATTTTTAAGAAAATTCATAAATTAATAAACAAAGCGTGACGTCCACACTCAACCACGTTCGAGCAGGCACTGAGGAATGGGCCACGTGTAGATGCGTACCGCCATCGTTGGCCCACTGCCTTTGATGTGCGGCGGAAAAACCGACATCGACGCCATCCCACGACAATCGCACGCGCCATAAGCCAACCTACGCAAATACGCCCTCCACACGCTCGCCCATCATAGTTGGCCAACGCTATGGCGGGGCTATAAGACTGAGCCAAAGCGAAGCGTGGTCGGGTTAAGCTAGTTGTAAATAATTGCGCAAGTGTACGTCTGTGGCTACTAAAGGCCTGCCTCCTATACGCGTCAGTGTGAATGAGGCCTGTTTACTACTATACCTGCAGCTTGCCCTGCAGCAGCGGCCACATGAGATCGTCTGCGGTGCGTCGTGCGAGTAGATAGCGCACTCGCACGGCGTGCGGCTGGCCCAAGCGGTGCGCGCGAGCCTCCGCTTGCGCCAGCACGCCCGGGTTCCAGTGCAACTCCGCGAACACCACCAGACTCGCCGCCGTCAACGTCAGTCCCGCGCCGGCCGCCGTCGTCGACAGTACGGCGCAGCGGCACGACGGCTGCTCCTGGAAACGGTCCACTAGCGCTGAGCGAGTGGCGGCGGGCGTGCTGCCCACTATGCACACGTACGGTGTGCAGCACTCGTCCAGCGCCTCGCACACCGCTTCGATCACGACGCGGTGGTGGGCGAACACTAGGAATTTGCCCTCGCTCTCGTCGCTCGCCACTTGCTTTATGTATTTACTGAAAAAATAAAAATGAGTAAACCATTTCAATTGGAATCTATCTACTAATATTATAAATGCTAAAGTTTGTGAAAACGGATGGATGTTTGTTATTCTTTCACGCAAAAACGGCTCAACGGATTCGGATGAAAATTATGCACACAGATAGTTTATTACCTGGATTAACATATATATAAAGGGATATAGCATATTTTTTATCCCGAAAAAATTTTAGGGTCCCGAGGGATCGTCTACATACAAAAAACCTACTGCCTTATGCACCGAATGAAATTTTTTCAGTATTCCACATCGGAACACGGTGTGAAATACTGCTAAAATTTAATCTGCAATGTTGGCCCTGTCGGAAAAACTTAACAATAGGGTATGTTACCGATGTCCCGATATTTTTTTGTACAATTACAGGCTTATAATATATACATTTAATTAATTCTCAACGAAGCCTAGTACTACTTACCAAACAGCGGGGATTTTCACTTTAGCAGATTCGCTGAAGAAAGTGATGAGTGCGGATTGTCTGTCCGATGAGCTGCTGCTCTTGTATTTTTCCGCCATTTGGGACAGCTCTTGTTCTTCCTGCTTGGAGAACTGGAGCAGAGAATCGTCCAGTAATACGGACTCCCTAAAAAATGTGCACATACATTCGACTTTCATTAATCATTCATATTATTGTTTCAAAATAGCGAATGCTCTATTCCGATACTAAATATCCATGTTCCAAATTTCCAATTCTAGGCTTGTCACAGAGCTGAATTTTTAACAGCAAAAAAATGTGATTATTTTTAGGGCTAAGAGACCATGATAGTACCTTATTTATCGACTACCACTAGTTTGGTATGTACTGTGGCATGCATACTATAGATATACAGCTACATTCTAAGGATAAATTTAAAATATTAATAAACCTTGTCTTTTCTTTCAACTTGGTGAGCACCTGCTCTTTGGTCCTCCTGATGAGAAACTTCTTCTGCAGTATTATTTGTAGTTCGGCCAGATTGGACTGCCCCGACATGTCCCAACCGTAGTTTGTTAATTTTCCGGCGCAATACCTTTTTCCTGTTAAAATTGTAAGTAAAAAAAATAAAAAGTTTCAAACAAATATTGTAATAAAAAAATTAGTTTTACATAAAAATGATGGCTATTTGTGAATTGGTGAAGGACATTTCTTTGGTTGGTGATTTTTTTTTAACTATGTGAGGCTTTTATGGAATTTTTAGAAGAACTGTTCGCTTAACTGACTACATATTTTGAAAATGAGTAACTGGCTTAGGCTAGTAGGACTCTGTTGGAGAGGGCATTAGTTTGGACGCTCTTGTTAAGGAATTAATCGGTGAAGTTAAATAAATCGTTCAGAAGAGTTGAAAATAGTGTAATACATAATTAAAGGTTACCGTAGTCATTGTAGGGCATGAACTTGTGGTCTATGATGGCGAGCTGAGTGTAGAGCTCCTGCGGCCGACTGAGGGCCGGAGTCCCGCTCAGAAGCAGCGCGCGAGAGGCCGCGCGGCAAATGCCTCTCAGCGCCACAGTGCACTGCGCCTTCGCCGACTTCAGGTAATGGGACTCGTCCTGTCACAATTCACATTTCACTTCATTACTTTCAAAAGCTCAATTCTGAGCTATTACTTTCAAAAGCTCAATTCTGTGGCTTTAGATGAGCTATTACTTTCAAAAGCTGAATGCTGTGGCTTTAGATGAGCTATTACGGCAGCCCATCGGACGCAGTAACCACCCCCTTATAGAAAACCACAATTAACCCGTGGGGTAAGTAAGGAATTTTAGAGCCTTATATCCGCCTTAGCCTTATAGCCCTATCCGTTCCTAACCCCTTATCCTTAATCCTTTGGCTAGTGTTTGGACGACGATAAACATCTACCATCAAGTGGACCGTCATCAACAAATATCAAAAACATCTAACTATATATTTTATATTAATAAAAAATCTCCCGAGACTTAAATCGAAATCTAGATCACTTACAATAATGACACATCCGAATTTCTTATTTTTCAACAAGTCCGTGTGCAAGCTCGTAATCTTGTAGCTCACTATAACTATTTCAGTCTGAAATCAATAAATTATACAGAGATTTTATTATACATACACAAAAGGAAGGTAGCAGGAGTAACATGGATGAGAAAAACGCAAGATAGAAAACAGTGGAAAAACTTAAGAGGAGGCCTAAATGTCGTTTGACAAGTAAAAATAATATTTATTTATTTTATATTAATGTATGTATTTTAGCCTGAGTTCGTAGAAATAATAGAATATCTATCTTTTTTAAATGACTAAAATGGTTTCACTCAGGAACGAATTTGTTATAGTAAAGTTAATTGAAAGTTGAAATATGCTATAGTAAAGTTAACTTAAATTTTATTCCATAGTAACATGGTATAACAGTTGGCTGATCTGTTGTTTTCCTTTTCGTTTACCTGTCTGTCTGTCACCAATGAAGAATCTTTACTAGTACTCAATGTGACCACACTCCCCTTAGGCACGGAAGGCATCAGCTCGTGTATCTTACTCTGCCATGTCTCTCTGAAACAAGTTAACAAATAGTCACCAATATATTGTATCGTTGTGGACTAATAACTATTATAATGGATGCAGGGTATCCCGTCTGGTGGAAGTAACCAACCACTTACAGAATACCACTGCGAAATAAAGAGCGTGTGTGCTGTTTTGTTTTGGTGAGTAAGTGATGCCAGATCCCATGTCCCTACAACCTTTAATCTTTAATTAAAAAAATAGAATTGAATTAATTTACAATGAATTTAAAATTATCACAAAGTTCGATTGATAGAACTATTCTTACAAACCTCGCGGCCAGATGGCATGTAAAGAACATAAAACTGGAATGTAATTAATTACATGCCTGTATCTGTCACAAGAGTGGCATGAACATACCTCATAGAAGATGTAGTGACAATCAACAGAGGCCAGTTATGTCTATAGTAATTGGCTATGGCCAATGCTTGGAATGTTTTCCCCAACCCCATGTCGTCCGCGATCATACATCGCCCGCGTCGCGCTATTCCAAATCTAAAAACATAAAGATCACCATAGGATAACACGATTATACTATGTGACAATTTAAAAGGTGTAAAAACTAAGTAGGATAGACAATGTTGGGTTAACATGAGGACAAGAACTAAATTTGACACCAAATGTTTAATTGTTCAAAAATTGTCCACTAATATTAATAAATATGAGTTAACTATAATAAACTGGCTGTTGTAGGCGACTTCGCCCGCGTATCTCTATTATTAATTAAACAAAAAATTAAATGTGCACATAACTAAAAAACTAAACGTACGTACACGCACGCACGCAGACAGGCTGACGCCGTTGGTCTGACGGTCCACTTGATGTTAGGTGGCTACCGTCGCTTATAACACAAGCTACATATAACGAGTGCTGCAAATGCACCGCCAACTACTGTAGGATTAAGAGAAAGGGATAAATATGGAATTGGGAATTTATACAAATACTGGGATTAGGATTCTTAAAATTAAAATTTCCCAAAAATGAGATGTTCTGGAAACAATGTAAAAAAAACCTTACCTAACACCCTCCTGTTGGAAAGGCAGCAATTTGTTTCTCAATGTGGGCTCAATTGGTGATAAATCTACATTACTAGGATCTATTGGCTCTTCTTTTAAAACCTGCAATAAAATGTACATCAGCTTATTAACAGAGGTTTAGTTTACTCTTCAAAATGATTACTGCAAGATTTATGTTACTATTTATATTCCTTTTATTCTTTTACTAGCAATCCACCCCCGTTTGGTTGCAATTTATATCGTAGTTTATAGCTATTTCCATTTGTGAAAACAGTATGAGAATCTGTTAGGTGGTTTAGAAGAAGTTTGCGGAGAAGTCTGGGTCACTTCAATAAAATAATAATAAAATGGAGTTCGATATAATTTAATGATAAAATATGAAACGAAAAGAATACAAAAATATAAACCTTAAGAACGTATGGTGGTAATGGTCCCAATACAACATGTGGTGATAGGGAGCTCACTTTGGTCATGAATTCTGGGTAAACGTCTATTGAAAAATTCCACAACTTTGTTTTGGCATCTAAAATATACAATTATATTCTATGAATAATTGAATATGGCTATGTATAATTATAAACAACTTTTATATAATTTTAAATTTCAAGTGAAACCTAACAAATGTGGACTTTGCCTTGTTAGTGACAGTTTCCAATATATTACTTCTTCAGATTTTGACAATAAAAACAAGAAGTTATAGGTAATATTAGGAAACAAATAATGAATTTTGCCTCACTTCACTAATATCAGCAGCAGCAATATTTGTCAGCAGTATACCCAATATTAGAAATTCATCATGACTTGATCTTTTTCGCAGGTAACTCTCATCACTTATGTAGATGTACAAGTTGAATGAAGTATTTCTGCTTAGATACAATAGGTTTCTTCAAGCATATTGTAAATAAATTTTACAGTTAGCAACATAGATATGCCACCACTGTGCAAGACAGTGTTGTTTGAAGAACTGGATGAAACTGAGTCCACTGGGCTCCCTTTATATAATCAATGTATTACATAGATTCATCATGTATCATGTATTTCCCCTTTTTTGCTGTTATCGAAATAACATCATAATTATATAAACTACATCAATACTAACCATATATTCGGGAAGGCATGGTCCTGAACACATTTATAAGAGGTGTGCAGAATTCCGAAGGATTTACCTCAAACCTATCTTCCGATATTAAGTAAATAGTCCCAGAGACAACTTTGTCTTCAACCACATTAGGTACCGTTCCGGAATCACTACGGCCAACCACCTTACTGTTGGGACTCAGATTATTTTCCACTCTAGAGTACGGATGAAAAGTTCTATTGGGGGTGCTTCTGTAAGGTCCAGCCTTAGGCTCAGAAGAACAGTAACTGGAGTCATTGTGCGAATTAAACTTCTGCGATGAACTTGTTTGCGTAGATATTTTATTTTGTAGCTTTTGCAAGGCGGCCAGACGCTTTCTTTCGATCTCTTCTTTACTACACAGCATACTATGCACGCATAAAAATTATTAGGCACAACTAAAACTGTAAATGAACTCGCAAAGCAATGTGAAAACTAAAACACAATCATTGGTTAACTTAACTAAGTTAAAAACTTTTTAACATGAAAGTAACGATAATTATGTAGGTAGAATAAGAATTCTTACTGCATTAAAATTTATACTTTAAACAACAATTAACCCAAAACATAAACGAAGTATTTCGAATAGAAATGTATAATAAGATAAGCGTACATAGCTCGGTTTTATGTTCATAACATAATTTATCAAATTAATTAAATCAGTCATACAAGTTTCATTTTGTTATTGTTAAACTTCAAAATAAAATTGAGATTGACAGCGCGAGAACGTAATGAGATGCGAGTTTATATAGTGTTCTGTGGTCGTAGAAGAATAAAATAATTTGACAGATTTGCTATTGCCACAGGTAACATACAACCCTAATATTCCTTCATTTCGTTTTTATTTTTATTAATATCGGGAAAAATAGGTTCCGAAGGATCGTCTAAAAATATAGAAAATAGTGCCACTGTCGCCGTAGTGGCGCCATCGTCGTCAAAACGATATTATTGTCACGTATATTAGCACAACATGACAACATAGCACTATTAGAGCCTGTAGTTTTCAAGTTGGTTTGTAAGCACCTAATCATTTCATGTCTCCCCTAAAAATATAACACTTAAAAATAATAGTTTAAGTAGCTACCTCCACGAAATGTATTATCACTACAAATAAAAAATTAAATTAAAAAATAATAATACATATATTATTCCAATAAAAACGCGTATCAGAAAAGACAAATCTAAACATACATATACGCGTAATGTAAACATTTTTTCCCTTTCTATGGATTCTGGATATTTTAATATTAAACTATATTTAAGTAAGTACCTATTAATTTATAACTACTTTTTTAATATTATATACCATATAGTTGTGCGGGTAGATACTATATAAATTTCAAAATATATTATATCAGTAATTAAAGTTTAAAATACTTATAAAAAAATACGTAACATTTAAAAAAAATACCAAAAAAAATACAAAAAAATATTACATAACGGCATTATGATAGACATTGGACTCAATCAGAGTTTATAAATGTAGTTTGCCGCCATTGCAAGTTCCTTGCTTGGCAATAGTAACCTTGTCCCGGGATTTACTGGTAAGGCATTCGAACATGCATGCATTATTGTATGTTTGTCCATCCGATCCGCACAGAGGTTTGAATTCTCGCGTGCACTGGCATGGCTGCAATGCTGTTGCGATGCCGACGAAACAAACTACAAGTAGGAACATTCCTGAAAAAAATAAAATAAAATATTTATTTCGGGTTAGGCCGAAGGATTCGCCGAAGAAATATCATAATTTGTATTTGTAACTTTTCTTCTGTAATTACTGAGGATTGTAAAACAATATTTTCAATAAATATTTGACACGCCTATTTATGGGGAGAATCAGTTTGGGCGATAAATTTTTTGGGTGCCCGAAGCTGGTGTAAATCATTTTGCTTCCTAATAATTTAACCATTAAAAGAAGCACCAAATTGGATTATGAAAAAAATATGACTCAAGCAACGGCACATGTAATTAAGGATAAGGGATTGGGAAGGGATAGGAAAATGTGACATCCCTTACTCAATCACCGAAACATATTACAGTACATGTGCTGTTATTTCACGGTGGTCTTCTGTAAGGGCCAGACAAAAAGCCCAAAAGACTGCGAAACGCAGGTTCCCTGCCATTACTTAACAGTTATTAGTTATTAAGTACTTAATAGTCACTTATTAGTTGTATAAAAATATAAAAATGTAAACTAAATTTACTTACCAAAAAATCCAGTTATTTTATGCATCTTGAATAAGTTATCTATTGTTTTGTAAATCGGTATTACACTTGAACAATTGGAATCCTATTAAACAGAATAGGTAACGTTTAGTGCGTAATCTAATCTCCAAGGACCCTAAGCACTTGTGCAACTTGTTAAAACCGTAATAACAATGCTATTTACTTTAATGATTAATCAATGTAACAGCCGCAATAAGTCTGATTCAAAACGACTTGCGACTTCGGTTTTTATAGAAACACATTGTTTTTCAAGCGACGAGGAAAATTGAACGTGTTATTTCCCGCCAATACTCGTTCATTTACAGGCTTCAATATAATTACCATTATTCACGTGTAAATACCCTTCAATTTACCAAGCAAATGTTTAATTGTTTATAAGCAAATATTCTACTATTATAAAATTAATCCAACAACTAAAACAACTTTATACATGCGAAAGTGAGTTTGTTGTAACGCTTTCATGCCTGAACTGATCTTCGTGAAATTCATTCATTCTATTCATTCATTCATTCAGAAAAAAAGTACTATTTCTGGCCAGTACCGTATTAGCTATGTAGCAGCTACGGGCCACTACGGGCCACCCGGGCCACCGCCTGCTTGAGCGTAATATAATTTTTTCAGCGAAAATATTTTTACACTCCTATCTTAAAAGATTTTTATTTATTATTATTTTTATCTAATAGTACCTACAATATGTCAAGAATATTCTTCGAAAGTTTTAAGTCAATCGGAATAAAACTGTAGGAGAGAGAGAACCTTCAGTAATTTCAGTCATAAGGCTTGACCGGCTGGGAGCGTCACATGTATGTATATCGCTTTATTCTTTAAAAACTTTATTTTGAAGTCGATGGACACGATTTCTCTCTGAAAACCAGATCTCAACAGCTACAAATTTTCAATATTTTGAAATGAACATAGGTAGGTTTATATAGGTAGGTACTTAAAAGTTTAAATAAAATTATCTATATTATATACAATATTTAAAAAACATTAGAGAAAATACGCTTTATTTTAATATTTAAAATCCACGTAATCCAAGGGCCTTTTGATAAAATTTCCGGCTTACTGACGATTCGAACACAAAATATTCGCACAGTCGTCCGAATTGTCACTTTATTTTTTACTGAAAATTCGGACACCAGCAAAAAAATTGGTGCTTTCACAGTCAGATTCAATCCACAGATAAAACAAGTAACTTGTATTTCGTCAATAACATTTTTATATTGTTTCCACCTAAATTCTCACGTACTAATTGTAAGTATTTTGTGTTGGTTCATCTAGGATGAACCTAAAATGAGCTGGTGGGCGGCTAAGTTTACCATAAAAAAACTGCGTTTTCTTAGGTTTATTTTCAAATCAAGTACCTAATGATTTTGTTATAATCCGTTTCGTCAACAGAAACAGAAACTGTGTGATCAAACTATTGATTTTATCCTAAGTACCGACATTTTATAATATTTTAGGTTTTTTTTCTTGTGTTGTTAGGATACGTTTGAAAGGAAAAGAAAAGAAAATTAATAGTTTCGGAAAACAGAAGATGTAATACCTACGTCAGAGTTGTACTTAGAACAGTTATAAGTGTGGTGTCCAACTTGGACCACCACCCTAACACGCATTTCATTTCAACTTGGGCCATACACCATACATTACCAACCTTTCCCAACGCCTGCGTGGAACGCGCTAGAAGATTTTGACCATATTTTGACTTCTAACAGACAGCGAAAATAAATGGTGTGCGTAAAAAATTATATATAAAAAGCATTATTATATTATATGTCAGCAAGTGTAAATAATTGATTAATGTTTATAGAAGCTTTGTAAATTATTAATTGTAGGTACATTCTAATATAGCTTCATGGTAATTGATGGTTGAGTTTTATTGTGTGACTGCATCCGATATCCAAAGAAGGTAACAAACATTTACCTATACCACATAAGTATAACTATAATATAAATATATATGGGGAAATACCCATTGGAAGAATGTTCTAAGAGACACTGGATTCAGCAAATATTTGTCACAAACACCTACACATAATTCACAGAGTGAATATAAAAAAAATGGTAAAAAATAATCATGTTTTTTATTTAAAACTATCTGAACTAGGCGTGGTGCGCGCGGTATTGGACGCTTCTTATTTAATACTAGCTGTTGCACGCGACTTCGCCCGCGTAACTTTGTAAAATATAGCCTAATGTTACTCGCTGATAATGTAGCTTTCTATTGGTAAACATTTTTTTCCAAATCGGTCCAGTAGTTTTTGAGTTTATTCATTACAAACATACACATATCTCTTTATAAAATTAGTATAGAAGTCCATAAATAATATGGACTAGTATATAGATAAATCGTCTTAAAAAGACGCGGCGCTTCTTCTTGATATTTCAAATTTAAATTAAATTAAAATGGTGTTAATTCTACATACTTTTATTAAAATTATGTGGTTTAGCTCATTTGATCCGGAATAATGTCTAGATCATTGTGCCAAATAATTAAATTAACCCATAAAAAATAAACACCTTCAAAAAATAGTTATAAACAATTAAAGACCTTCAAAAAATAGTGTTTGGTTTGTAGCTTATTGTTCGTAAATTATAAATATTTTCGAAATTTGAAAAAAAGATCCTTAAAGAGGAGGAAATTTAGTAAAAAAAAAAGTTTCAACTCCCGGAACTGTACCTCCATTATTTATAAAACCCCTGCGCGCCATTGTTAGGTTGCGCGCACGGTCTCGAAAGCGAGTACGTCACTTAAAAAAAATTTTTTTTAAGTACTTAAAGTTAATTGAAAAATCTAAAAAAATTATAGTATAATCTACACTTTGAAGAAGTGATTCCCGTTGGAATTTTTAATAAAAAAAATTTTTTCAATATGCTAGACGATTGTTAATTAACAAAAAATTTTCAAACTTCCTTCATCGTTCTAAACTAAAAAAAATGTTTAAATAATTGCCGTAAAATTATTTCGCTTCGTGGAGCTCATACATACAAAACAAGATTGCGTCATCAGTTTTAAAATTTTTTAATACTTTGTTTATAATAATTATTGTGTTTTTACAACATTATTGTGTTTTTTCTTTTTTTGTTAACATACAAATAAATAATAAGTACAATACCTTTTGTCCGCAAACATTTATTTAGTGTTTATATATTTTTGTTATGCCTGGAATTTTATATACAAATCATTCTTCTTTATAATCTACTAGTTGACCCAACAGTCGTTACCTTGGCAATTTCCTATAAAAATTGCCACATTTCCTGTGAATTTTTAAAACTCCAAAAAGTTGCTTGTATTATAGACTACGGTAGCCTAGCCACCTACCACCAAGTGGACTGTCAGCCAGTCTGTCCACCTTAAAGTAAAAAAAAAATAAAAATTGTAACTGTACCTAGTTCTGGCACTTTTTATAATTCTTAAATAAACAAATGTTATAAATTTCATTAAACCTGAATTAATGATTTTAAAAAATCACAGTGATTTGAAATCACGCTGTATTTAATGTACCTACTTATTATGCAGTATTTTGCTATACAACGACTATGTCTATAATGATTTAATATCTTTGCATTTGGCAAACAATAGCAGTTATTAAACAATCGAAACTACTTATTTCTGCTTTTTATCCCTGATAAGTTTTTACGTAGGTAACGTATAAAATAGAAGATGTGTTGGAGGTTCCATAATTACCTACTTTGTTATCAGCAATCGTGGTTATAACGGTTCTCATTCTAGTTTTAATTGTTGTTGATTTCTTATTTTTTTTTTTTTTTAAATTTTATAAGGTGGAAAGACAGACAGGCTGACGTGACGGTCCATTTGATAGTAGGTATAGTCACTATCATCGTCTATATCACAAGCAACGCCACGTGTGCTACAACTGTACGTGTGTTACGACTATAGTAATGGATAATGGATAAGATTCAGAAGGAATAGGGAAATGGGCTCTGACAACCTCTACTCACTCGACGAAACACAACAGCACCCGTGCTGTTATTTCGAGGTGATCTTTTGGAAAGAGGTGGTTACTGCCGCCAAACCGGAGCCAACTTTGAAAAGTTCGTTTCCAATGTTGACCCTGCCGGGAATCGAACCCGGGAACCCTGAAACGGAGCTTTAAGGCAAGCACCCTAGCAACCCAAACAACGGGCTCTTCGAATATATCATATTATATAGTATATGTCGTCATCGAATTTTTATATCATATATAAGTAAGTAAACTTAATAATGCCTATGTAGTTAATTAAGTATATTTTTTACTTATTTCAAAATTCTCATGAATATTTATAATATTCGTATCTCTTTAAATAAGCACAGGTACCTATCTACGACATGACTGCGTGCACTGCGTTTTTAACTCTCTCAACGATTTTCGTTAGGTACATTATTCAAGCCAAATGCAAGAATTTACAATTAATTTATTCATACCGGAAAACGTATGATGATAAAGGCAACACAAAGGAATAGGTATTCCGAAGAATCGCAATTGTTAAAGTAGGGAGTCCGCAGATAAATATAAATTAAAAATACAATACTGATAACAGGTTCACAACCATTTAGGTAACAGCCAATCAAGTTAAGTGGTAGATATATATTGTAACACATGACAAATAAGGCTCGTACGTTGACTGGTGAAAGTCAGTAAGTATCAAGTGTTTGACGTAGGACTGCGACAGATTTTGCTATGAATTGCAATACAGGTGAGTCTTTCTTAACAGACACTTAAAATGATATTAGATACTTTACTGTGTGAGAAGAATTATTTTATTATTCTCGGATTATAGAACTATCCTTCCCTATTACCTAGATCATTTTTATGTGTTTCTAAGGTTTAATGTATAATTATTTTTCAGCGACTTGGTTGCAAAATATTGTTTGTTTTTTTTTTTAATTTATATAAAAACTTATTAGGTTTTATTATATAATACTAGCTGTTACTAGAAAATATGATATTATGAAGATCATAGTCCGCATGAGTATAAACTTTATCCTACGGACGCCCGAACTTTGTAAAAATCTTCCTTCCTAGAACCATATTGTAGCGAGATGGCTTCTTCAAGGGAATTTCAAAATTTTCTGCAGGATCGGCAGCGCACTTGTACTGCAGGCGACGGTAGCCACCTACCATCAAGTGGACCGTCAGCATGTGTGCAACCCTTAATAATATAAAAAAAAGATAGACATAGAAATATTCCTCTTTTGAACTAAGTATTCAACTACATAAATTCAATATTTTTTATCTTTGAAATTTAGTGGCATTTAGCATAAAACTTAGTTAAACTCGATTACCTATTATTTATTCTAATTAAAAAAAATCATCTAAAATTAGGTAATTTATTATTACAAATTTTGATATTCAACGTATTTCAAGCTAAAAGCATTTAAAAGAGGGTTATCTTAATAATTTGTAACGGAAAAAATTTGTCACATATTTAAAACTGCATGGTCAATCCATATAAAAATTTGTCACAAATAATTTATATGACCTACCCGTTTAGAAACAGTTTATGCCGCTGCTATAATTGATTTTTTGGACGGAATTTATGTAATTAAACTTCATTTTTTGATGTCATTGTTGGACCATTTTTACTATAAAAAAACAATACTTATCAGCAATTGTGGCTCACGGTCCACTTGATGGTAAATGGCTACCGTCACCTATTATCACAATAAACGCCTCAAATTTGCTTAGGCGCTGCCGTCCTTGAGAGAAGACTGCATTCCTTACTCACTCACCGAAAAACAACAAGCACTCGTGCTTTTATTTCACAGTGGCCTTCTGTAAGTGGGTTTTGATGCCCCAGTTCATGTTTGCACAACTTATGCTCGTTTGCACCAACTGTCACCTACAGTTAGGGAACACTTAACTGCTACTTAAGCCATTCACTGGAGTAGTGTGCATACTACAACTAGGTACAATAAAATTATTTTTTGAATTTATTTAAGAACTTGACTATTATTGTTGCTTAGACAAATTAATCGTGATGACTCAACTCTATATTCACGTGATGTTAAGACAAGAGGCTGTCATTAAAGATATAATAATTGTGAGATCAAATTGGTCCCAGTTTCCTTCTTAGTGCATGCTAAAGGTGAAAAATCATTATTATAACGATTAAATTAATGACACGCAACGTAATATTCACACATCAGGTACACAAGCTTGATTAATCAATTATCTAAGAACGAAAGATTCATAATGGTCTCCTCCAAAAAGCCGTAACTTAACATATTTAATCGCATTATGATCTTAATCGATATTATCGGAGAAATTAATCGAAAATACGTAAAATGATCTCCAAACAGGTAGTAGCAGGGCACATTGTGTTTCCCACATTACACTTCACACAGGCAGCCTGTCTAGCCACAGTAACCATCCCCTTTTAGAAGGCTACCATGAAATACCTGTACCTAATGTGTGCTATTTGTGTTTCAATGAATAACGGAAGGGATGCCAGACCCCATTTCCCTATTATCTTTTAATCCCATATCATTTATGCTACTAAGGTCGGCACCTGCATTTGCAGCACGCCTGGCAACTTCTAATTTAAAAAAAAACAGCTGCAATTTTGCCGATTGATAATTTACAAAGGCCGACCTATTGATAACCGCTTCAGGATAGGCACAATATTGCTATAGATATATTGTGACTATTTATTGGTTCGATAAAATTGCGGTTGTTAGAGATAGGCTTAAAGCTTCGCCTTCTTTCAGTGTCCGTACTGGCAGTACTGGTACTAATGATGACGTCACTATCATACGCTGACAACTGGTCCTCGGATTGTGCTTGCACCAGGATTTATCTACCGCTGTGTGCGTCAGACGGAAAAACTTACAACAACCCATGCACCTTTAATTGCTACGCCCGACACGTGTGGGATAATTACCGAACTGAACTCTATGTGACTAAGCATGGGAGGTGCGAGGAGGCCTACGCTTAACAAAATCTTTGACAATAGGTATACATGAACATATTACACTTGCGTAAGGTTTCATCGTCAAAAGATAGCGACATAGACTAGAATATTCTCGAGTCCAATAATTAAAAAAAAATAGGAGGTATACCTACCTACAAATCTAATAAAGTATTTATAACCAAAAGAGTTGTTAAAAGAATTAAGCATTTTTTTAATAAAAGCTCTCTTTTGACGAAACCTGAACGAAATATATCTAAACTATCCAGACGGTCAACGAAACACAATGGTTCTATTTTTATTTCATTTTTCAATAAGTAAATATTATTTTAAAGCGTGATAGCATTGCATAATAAGTAAAAAATTTACTTAATACCTTACCTACTTACCACAGACAGATAACAACACGTTAAAGTTTGATCGATACCCACTGTGCTTTTTCATTATTTATTTATGAGTAATAACTTGATAGTTATTTTATTTATTTAATATATGTACTTACTATCTACCTAGTGAGTAAGGAATTCCTTTCCTATTCCTTCCTAATCCCGTATCCTCAATCCTACTATGGTTGGCAACTCACTCACAAAACCTGTGGCGTTGCTTGTTTTATAGGCGACGATAGCCACCTACTATCAAGGGTATATATATAGCTCAGTATCGTTAGCAACAATGGCCGGGGAGTTTTTAGCTGCGGTTGACGTCACATGAATGTTAATGTGACAAGGTTCCCGCGCATTAGCAGTTTGCGGGGATTATAACGGCTGCTGTGTTTCAGGGTATAAGGATGACGATATCATTTCTCTATCGCCTCCTAATTCCTTATCCTACTATGGTCTGCAATACACTTGGCACGCAGCTCTTTGTGTAATTTTACTTGCAAACATACAACTTTAAAAGGGTGTTTTAAAGTGATAGGCGTCGTCGGACTCCTCTGTCACTGTATCTATGTCAAGCTTTACGCACACATGGCGTCATGTACCTATATAGTACCTACTTCTATTTTTTTTTTTATTAGAGATGGGTTTGCTCTTGACCAACAACCAGCTGTTTAGCAAGGATGAGGCCTATGATGGAGCGAGCTCACCAAGAAGATGCGCCTCTATTCACTCGAACTTTGAAAAGATTTGTGTTATATGAGGATGAGGTCGGATATACAGACGCCGGCTGGGATTATATATATTAGGGGTTAAAGTATGAAATTGCCGATTTGTACTGAAAAATAAAAAATCGTTTTTTTTTTAATTTAACATATTTATTTAATCAAAATAATTACCATTATTATCTTTACATTGCTGCCATCTAATAGGAAGCTCATTTATGCCTTTGCGATAGAACTCTGGTGATCTAGATTCGACAAACTGTGTGAAAGCATTTTGCACTGCCTCCTGAGAAGAAAACTTTTTATCACGCAGAAAATTGTCCAAATCACGAAAAAAATGGTAGTCCGTTGGAGCAAGGTCTGGCGAATACGGAGGGTGACGAATGGTTTCTAATTGCAGTTCCTGTAGAGTTAAAACGGTTTCTCGTGCTGTATGAGGTCTCGCGTTATCATGGAGCAATAATGGTGAAGATCGATTCATAAGTCGGGGCTGTTTCACTGCTAGTTTCGCTATCATTGTTCGGAGTTCGGCGCAGTAGACATCTGCCGTTATTGCTTGACCAGATCGGAGAAAGCTATAGTGAATAACACCACGCTGAGACCACCAAACAGTTACCATTACCTTTTTATTGGTAAGCTTTGCTTTAGGACACTGTTGCGGCGTTTGACCTGGGGTCAGCCATTGCATTTTCCGCTTACGATTATCGTAAAGAATCCATTTTTCATCACATGTCACAATTCGATCCAATATTCCTTCATTTCTGTATCGATTCAACAAGGCAACGCAAGTTTCAACACGCGTTTCTTTCTGCAGATCAGTCAAATCATGAGGCACCCGTTTTTCATATTTTTTTATTTTATTGATTTGACGCAAATGAGTCAATATTGTTGGTAAGGTAACGTTAAACCATGCCGCTAATTCCTGGGTAGTTTGGCTCGGATCGGCTTCCACCACCTCTTTCAAATCATTGTTATTCACCTGTGTGGGCGGTCTTCCACGTGGTTCGTTCTTCAAATCGAAGTTTCCATCACGAAAGCGTTTAAACCAAAATCGCACAGTGCGTTCATTAGCAGTCCCCTCTCCAAACGCAACATTAATATTGCGAGCTGTTTCTGCCGCGTTAGTTCCGCGTCGGAACTCGTATTTAAAAATCACACGAATTTTCGAAGTATCCATCTTTATTGTCTAAGCTGAATAAAAAAAAACAACTGAAAGTTGATAATCGAATGTTGCACATTTTTTAAAAGAAGAACTACATAGGTACCGTATGAAAAAAGTTTCACTCAAAAATCTCAAACCATGAAGGTTCTATGTCAATTCGAAGTACCTATTACAATAAAACGGCAATTTCATACTTTAACCCCTATTATAATCCCTGCCGTTGTTTTATTTTGCATGACAGTGACGCGTTAGGGAAGTCCACAAATTGGAGGACGACACGGTAAAGTATAGTCCGTCCTCCAATGTGCGCCGGCCCTTAGGCGTCGTCGTTGTCACTGCATCTAATCAAGCTTCAGGCCTTGCTTCAGGCACACATAGCGCCCGCCGCGCGCCTGAGTTGACTGGAAAATGACTTAATGTACTAATTCAATGTTTTTTTTTTTTTCTTTTAGTTATTCTTATCGCTATTCTGTTCACGGCGACCGACGTCGTCAAAACCACATCGGGAATGGACACGTTGGTTTCAAAAGGATTGTTTCTGCACACCACAATATGATCCAATATGCGCTTCAGATTCCCATCGCTACAGGAATTTGTGTACCTTTAAATGTCGAATTAATTTTTTGACAATTAATGATTTGCCGCTTATTGAAGGCGTTGATTGTGAATTACTGCCACCTACTGATCCGCTCATTTCATTTTAGCAAATCATAATTTGGTTATGATTTCTAGATAATCTTCTAGACAAGTAACCCCTTCTACAGAAGACAATTCGGAAATATTAGCATGTGCTATTATATGTTATTGCATGAGCAAGGTATACCAAAGCCAAATTCACTTATAAAGAAAAAACAACATATAACAATACACAGGTGTATCTAGTAGTAATATACCGATGAAAATAGGAAGAGATAAAATAATAAATAAGATTTTTTTTTAAATTGCTAGACACAGAATTTTAATGGAATAAAGGCGATGTTACTGTAAACCTTATAAATAGATATAGGTATATAAAATTAATACAAATTTTTAAACAGATAATATTTTAATAATCATATTGTTACATAGTATTGTTGTATAATTATTTTAATCATACTTGTTTGTAATAAATATATATTAGTTTAAATTGTTTTAATAAATATATAAACTTTTCAATATAAATAATACACATTATTGTAAAAAAATATATACATATTTGAAGTTTTATTTATTTGTAAAAACCTCATATTAGATTACTAGGTATTTATTTAAATTATGAAAAAAATTAACTATTAAATTTTTAACAAAGTTATAGTTTTGAAGTCATGAGTTCATTAAACTCCAATTTTTTCCTCATGAAATTAGGATTGTAAACGGTTTCAGGTAAAAAGTTTTGCAGAAACATATGTGTGATCAATCCTGTGATACCCCATATTTTATGTTTCATCAAAAAAATAGGTAAAGAAAATTTATCATATTCAAAATGTGCATGCACATTTGCATCGCAAAACGATTTCATGGGCACCGTAAAAATTTCTTCGACTTCTTTTTCATTAGCCTTCAACTGTTTAGTATCAAAATTTAATATTTCACCAACTACTGGAGTTATTAAAATATCTTTATCACGCCCTTGAAACTGAGGCATTATAGTCCAAATATCGACGCTATCTCGAGAAATGCCGATTTCTTCTTCGGCTTCCCGTAAGGCTGTTTCAATGGCATGTTCATTACCATCTGTCATTCCGCCAGGAAATGATACTTGCCCTTTATGATTCCTTAAGTGTGCAGATCTTAAAGTGTAAAGCAGACACACTTCTCCGTTTGCAACACATAAAGGGATTAATACTGCGGCGGAATATTTGGGTTTTGTATCATGGAGAGTTATTGCTGGCATTTCTCGTAAGCCTGCCACACACCTTTCACGAGCAATGCTTGATAATAAAACTTTCGGAGTCAAACTCATATTTGTATAACAGTTGTAAGTATGCAAACAGTAATTCGTTTAAGAAAAAGTATAGTCAAATTCATTAACAACTTATAAAACTGAGTTTTGAAAATGAAACACAACTTGGAGTTTGAACTTATGTTTTTGTTTTTGTCAAAATTGTCAATTACTTTACACAACTTTTGACAAGAACAGCTGAGAACTGTCAATTTAAAATTAATGGAAAGCATTTGGACACTGCCTATTTTAGAGGAAATTGTAAACAAGGAAAAAGGGAGTTTGTCATTTTCTCTGCCTAGATAAAGTTCCATTACGAAAATTCGCGTAGGACTAAAAAATCGAATTAATGGACTATTAGTACAAGGACAGTGGTGAAAAAACTTATATTATCAGTTACTCCAATTTGGTTTTCTTACTAAATAGGTCTAAAGGGAGAAAAGATATTTTACCAGGGCGAATAATGTCTTTAGTCTACGAAGCACATGCATAGCAGATGTAAAGGAAAGTTTTGGCACTTTGGAAGTATATGTAGGAGGTATAGTTGAGCCGACTTATCGTTCTCTAAATAGTGCTGTCACATTTTCCTAAACGCGATGGATTTCCATTACTTTATTATTGGGTCTACATTGGTCTCATCCTTGCTACACAGCTGGTTGTTGGCCAAGAGCAAACCTATCTCTAATAAAAATAAAATAAAAAAATAAAAATTGGAATATTCGTTTGATATGTTGGCAACATTAAGAAACTGAAATTTCTACCGTCACTGTCAAAATTGTCAAACAAATGTCACTTTTTATTCAAATCTTTATAATACGTTTTCTTTGCCATAATTTTGCATAACTATCGACAAAATGATAAACAACCTTGGACTTTAACTATAAATTAAAAATAGTATAAATAAATTAAAATAGTGTAAATGATACTTAAATATGAGTCACAAAGGTTATATCAGTATTAAAAACCTCTTTTCACATACGAGTCGCGAACGATGTTTGGCGAATTTTAGGAATCAACCTTCAATAAAATTGAGTAAAAAATCGCCTTCAGAAACCGCTGCAGTGCTTGTGCCTTTGTGTTCTGTTGACAATTCTCCTTCACTCCTATACACTGTGAGATCATCGGATCTAAGAATTAACAGTGGTCAAATATCGTTTCCTGGTGGTAAAACGGACAATGGTGAAAATGCTGTAGCTACTGCTCTAAGGGAAACTAAAGAAGAAATAGGTTTATGTCCATCAAAGATCGAAATTTGGGGACCTGGGTCCGCGGTACCGGGTAAAAATAACAAAATTATGATAACACCTGTCATTGGCTGTATCAATGATTTGAAAGGCGAAGAATTAAATGTAAACACTAAGGAAGTCGCTGAAATCTTTTCTGTGTCAATAGAGCACCTCTGTGATCCACAGTGTCAATATTATACACAGTTTCAGAATGGGTTCATTTTGCCAGTATTTGTTGTAAACAATTACAGAATATGGGGTGTAACTGCATACATAACACACGCATTTTTAACTTGTTTACTGCCTAAAGACGTTTATAGAAACGATTGGATGAAAAAGAAAGTCATATTTAAGGAATAGATGTTGTCACGTTATGTTAGTTATTTTATGTGGATTTTTTTAAATGTAATTTTTGTTAATAGTGACCTACAATCTGTAAAAAACTTAGATTTGGAATTCAGCCCTCTGTTTTCTGGAAAACATATTTTATATTACTTACTTATTCTAAATAAATTTATATTTATTATTAATTTTTTTAATAATTTTTTATTATATATTTTTACCAATGTGCTGGGAGATGTTTCCAAGACACTGGACTGCGAAACACAAGAGGAATGTCTGTCGTAACGAGCTTAGGGAGTTGGGAAAGACCTACATCCAGTAGTGGAGAGAAACAGACTGCTGATGATGATAAAATGATATTTTAAATAAATTTTGGGCACACTGCCTTTCACAGTCATCTGGGCAACCTGTCAGGTAGCAGTAAGCAGCCCCTTGCAAATAAGCACCATGAAATAACAGCATGTGTGCTGTAGTCAGGGATGTCAGAGCCCATGTATCCTATCCCTTATCTTATTCTTAACCCTAATATGGTCAGCTGCACCTGTGGAGTTGCTTGTGTAATAAGCGACAGCGACAGCCTGTTGTCAACCTTTAGTCATTTAAAAGTTTTTTAATATTAAGCATAATCAGTTAACACAAACTAGGCACTTTAATTTAAAATAAAATGTAAGTTCAGATTGTTTACAAAATAAGAAGCATGGAATATTGTACTTACCTGAAATCATTCATTTCAAAAATGTTGCTTTTTGAGCAACATCTAAATAGAGAAGAAAATCTAAAAATACGGGAATTTTACCATATAGCATATGGTAAGATCTACTCAATAACTAGTTCCTTCAATATATTCCTTCGTTACATATGAGTAATATCCAAAAAAAATGTACGTCAGGAAATGGTCAGGAAATGGTTTTGTCAAGAATTGTCAGGAAATGGTAAATGTAAAGGTGTATTCTGATTGATCAATAAAATACTAGATAAATCTTTCATCAACAAAACTTCTATATGCTTATAAACATAGATAATAGTTTCAACACAAACATTTAGTGGAGCATAATTATAATTTTTTTCCACGAAACAAAACCAATCTTCTAACAATCAAAAATATTTCTTGAAGTTACAGGTATCATTAACACTATAATCAGTCTTAACACAAATCAACACAAAAGCAATATATACCTACATATATATTGTCAGGATAGCTGTCCTTAGACACACATAACATTTTTTTTTAAATAACTACACAAATTTGGTTTTAAATAGTCACATAGAATAAGCCTCATTGACATCAATAGCTTCATTAAAAATATAATTATCATTATCTTTCAGAGGCCGAGGCAAATACGCAATAATATCTTTAAGATCAATTATAGATATATCATCCTGAACTAATCGGAACATATTTTTAACTTTTTTTGATTTCAATCCTTTCACTACTATAGAGTCACCATGAATATTTTCAATCAAACAGACATATCTGTATATTTTCTTAGAATGCTTGGTATAAAATTTAGCTAAAATGAAATTTCCAACTCTAGGAACTTCAGAGTCCTTGGAACTTGTATCAACTTTATTCTTTTTTTCCTTTAATTTGAATAGACCAGTTTTTTCATCTAAGACTTTTACAATCTCAATATCATTTATAATTTTTATTTTTGTACTGCAGGATGTTCGTAAATCGCGATTTAGTTCTTGTAACTCTAAAGGCCTGTTTTCTTTTTCAAACATACTTGTATATTCTTCTTTGTCTTTTCTTTTCTTCTCCATAATATCTTGATCTTCAGTCATTTTTCTTTCATCTTCGTTGCTACTTTCACTAATATCAAATCCTTCACTTTCACTGGTTTCAGCATAAGTCACATCAGAGTCTATTTCCGTATCTGTAGAGTCAATTTCTTTCTTTTTTTTATTCAATTTATTTAGTTTTTCAGTCCTTTTGTCCTCTCCTTTTTTAGCAATGGTTTTCTTTGCACGAATTAGCTGGTGTTTTTTAAGATTAAAACATTTGCAAAGTCCTCGGTTGTTATACCCACAGTAGCAACTTACATCCCTGTAAAATATACAACCTTCAATGTTTTTTGTTATTATCTGATGAACCTTAATTGTCCCTGGCAGTGGTAATAGGTCATCAGGTATACTATTTTCAATGGCGTTAATGTCTTCTTCTGGAACGTAAAATATTTTCACTTCAGTCTCCTGTAATTGTAACAGATCGTATGCTGCTTCAGCAGATGGTATATCGTGTCCAAAAGCCACCAATTTGTCTAGTTTTCGTTTAATGGCACCACCTACGCCATCCGCAGGGCCTTTACCATGGGCGGCTTCGAAGTACGACCAAGTTCCATAATCATAGATTGTTTCACTGATGAATTTATTAAATAAATAAAAATTCTTTTTCTGTCGGTACTGTGTAGACCAGGGTTCCCCAAACTATTTTGGACAAGTGACCCCTTTTCAACAATGAACTGTTACCTCAGACCCCCATGGTCAAATTACCTACTTTTAAGACCAACCCCCTTATTCATAATGGTCCGCTAACTTAAAGCAGCTATCTATCTTAGTCTATCTTTAGTTTTTTCCTATTGGTACAAAATACCTAGGTACTAAGGTGCCAATTAGAAAACTTTGCACTTGGTTAAGTGAGTGAAGTTGATTTCATTTTCTCGTCAAAATTTAACAAAATAAAAAGACAATCCAATTCAGTAAATATCAAGTTTAATTTATAATTATTACAAATTAATACATAAAGCATCTTAAGTTGGTAGGAAATTATATTTTAAAAACTATTAATTCGCAAAGAGAAAATAAAACATTCAGTGCGATGGATGAACCTGGTGACTATCTACCAATCTAGCTACATCCGGTTCAATATTAGTGAGTTGCAGCCTTAAATCTCCACGTTCGTTGATTTTCAAACGGTTTCTTTGTTTTGTCAAAATGTTTGTTACCACACTGAAGCTTTTTTCAACTAGATATGATGATGGAAAAGCGATAAGGTATTTTTCAGCAATGTTCCACAATGTAGGATACTGTGTTTCAATTTTGCGTTGCAACCAGAACTTCTGATAGCCTTGGTTGAACTTTTGCTTAAGCTCTTCGTCTGTGCTGATGGTAATCAACTCTTCTTGCATTATCACATTGGCTTCTTCTATGGCTGTGGTGTTATACGGATTTATTATCCATTGAGGAATTTGTAAATTTAAAAGATCATCAAACCTCTCCGTAAAATCCTTGTGTAATGCGTCCAAGTGAGTAACATATAATAAAATGTCATCATCTTGAAGCATTTTTGGTAATTTTGACAAATGCGGAAACTGCGAATATTCTTTTCTGCCTAAATTTTGTTTATAAAGAACTAGTTTACCCACGAAGGCCGATATTATTGATTTTGTTTTAATCAAGTTAAGATCATCACCCTGTAGTTGCAAATTAACTTTGTTGAACATTCCAAAGATATCAGTCAAGTAATAAATATCTGTTTTACAATTGTTCAGATTTTCTTTCAAATTCGGATCTTTTTCTTGTAAAAACTCCAACACAGATTCAAAAAGGGCTGAAAATCTTTCTAAGCAAGAGCCTCTTGATAGCCAGCGAACTTCAGTGTGCAGAAGTAACCGAGTAAAGACTTCGTCGTTTTCGTCACATAGTTGAGCAAATAACCGAGAGTTCAAAGAATTGCTTCGAATCTTGTTGATAGCATTTATTACATATTGTAAAGACTTATGCAATCTAGGACTCAGCTTTTTTGCTGCTAAATGCTGCCTGTGAATCACACAGTGAATAACCAGTACATCAGGCAGTTGTCGCTTTAAGTGAGCTATAAAGCCACGATGACGACCAACCATAGACGGTGCACCATCAGTCGCAACAGAAACAATATTCTTCCATGGAATAGCTTTATCAGTAAAAAAATGTTCCACGGCCTGAAAAATCGATTCTCCTCTAGTATCAGTCTCTAAATATGCAGCAAAAATCAGTTCTTGGCACATATTTTCATCTTTGATAAATCGAACATATCCTAACAATAGAGCTTCATTGCCGGGTAATGTAGACTCGTCCAACTGGAGAGAGAATCTGCGGGTCTGTAAGAACTTGCATAAAATGTTTTCCACATCGCGTCCCATCTCATCTATGCGTCTCTGAACGGTGTTGTTGCTCAAAGGTATTCTCTTTAAAATATCATGTGCGGGTTTGTGCAATACATTGTTAAGGACCTCCGCAATGGCTGGTAAGATAAGCTGCTCTCCAATTGTATGGGGTTTCCCCGACTTCGCTATTAGTAAAGATATATTATAGGACGCTCGTAAACCATCATTGTCTCGAATAGATGATGACGCAAACATCGATCCTATGGATGGCCTTTTGTCTAGTTTTTCTTTCAGTGCTTGAAAATATGACAAGGGCTTACTTTTTTTGTTAGCATGTACTCTTGATAAGTGGTCATCCATTTTTGAAGGCTTCATGGCATCGTTACTAAATACTTTTTCACATATGAGACACATCGGGAAGTGTTGATTTGATGGAGATGCAATAAATCCGAACTTCAAGTAGTCCAAACTGTATTGTCTGCATTTTTTTTTCGTGTCCGCCATCATAAAACTTTCAGTAATTCTGCAAACAAAAAAATAAGGAACCTAAATAAAAAACAATAATAAACTGTTAAATTTGCACACTATCTTATTTTTATCACACTCAGTTAATGGATTCTTGTTAAGTATTACTGACTTACTCTTTGATAAACTTTGATACCTATATTGGGAAGTAACTACAGTAGGTAATTAGGTATAGAAACTTCGTATTAGGTAATTAGGTAGAATAAGAACGAAAACCAAAGACTTAAGTGTTAGTAATTTTTACAAATACAATTATACATACCTATTTAAAATATGTTGTATGTTGTGTTTAACACTTTTTCAGTCACTTTACTTCACTTAATTTAGCTTTGTAATAAGTTTGTAATCTCTTGAAATAAATGAGTACTTAGCTATATGAGTTTTTATCGTTCAAGCTCCAACGAATTTCAAAACGCAAATGAACTTTCAACCTAAATGCAAGCTCGTTAAATAGTAAAATATCAGGAACATGTTTGGACTTGATCATGAATTCGTTCGTCTTAATTCGCGTAAAGCCGCTATCACACTATTCAATTTGAACGATTCCAATTTAGGAAATCGGAAGGTGTGATCGCAGTTAGAACAGATTGGATTCAATTAAGAGTTTATCCATTTTCAACTCTATATCTTCGATTTAGAAATCAATTTAGCGTAGTGTGATCACGAGCTCACTACTTAGATTCCTAAATAGGAATCGTTCAAATTGAATAGTGTGATAAGCACTTTATCGTCAAATAGAGAGCAAGTCAAAACGCCGCTGAAAGACGTACGCTCCAACTCAATCTTGCACAAACTTGTCCACATAGACTTGCCGAGTTTTTCATCTTGTACGAACTTGAAACTTTACATTCCTGGAACATTATTTCCTACAAAAATATTAATTATTCTTAGTACACGTAACACAACATAAACAATACAGTAACTACCTACTTACCTATCTTGAAAGTTTTAAATAAGAACTTGTGTTAATATAATAGGGGTCGATTTTTAGACCTCGTCGACCCCCAAAATCACTTTTCGTTTATGTCGACCCCTAGGAAACCGATATCGACCCCAAGGGGTCGATATCGACCACTTTGGGAATCCCTGGTGTAGACGGACCATCAGAAAAAATGTGAATGACTCTTGCCATTAGACATTTTTCTTTTGCATACTCCATAATAGGTTTTAAATGGGCCCAAATCGCAACAGGTCCATGAAAAATCGATGGTGATATAGTACAAAACGACGTTGGGTTGTGTCCTTGTAAGTAGATCACTCCTGTGTGTAAGGAAAATTGATTTTTACTTGCTCCAAAATGTGCAGATTGGATTTCTTCCGACATTTTGCAAGTAAAATTTTCCGAAAAGTCGCAAATAATTATGATTTCGTCCTCTTTTATTGTTTCTTTGCACATTTTAAATGCTGAATGCTGAGTCACAATGTTAAAGTAGTGACGCTTAAAGGCGTGCAACTCTTCTTTAAACTTTCTAACCAAAGTTTCTACTGGTCCTGTTAATTTTTCTTTTGCATATCTTTTTGTGACAACTGTTTTTGAAGATCCCGATTGGGATTTGACATATTCATGATTTTTCAAAATCCATTGGTGCCATTGTGTCTCTTTTTGGTCATTGGTATCAGTGTTCATTTCAGGTATTTTGTCTTTACAAACCTCACAGTTGGAATACATGCAGGTTATGGAATTACAGTCACAAACCACTTCCTTAACAAGCTCTGACAGAGAGTTCGTTTTAAGTATACCCAAAGCTTTTAGCTTATCGACTTTCAGTTGCAAATTTGTATGTCTTGTGCACAAGCAGGTATTCCTATCATTTACATTGGGACTTAAAACGAAAAATGGTCTATATCGCCCAAAACTTGTTCGAGATGCTTTTCCTCCTTCAGATTGGTATTTTTTATACAAATTGTCCAAGGTGTCAGTTAAAAAACGTTTCTGCATTTTGATCTTTTTATGAGTTATAGTTTCATTTCTTCCCGCTGTAGAGCGGCTTACGTCGTCACGAAGGAAAAAATCCTTAATTTCTTGTCCTAAAATCTTTTTATATGCTTTTTTTGACTTGATTCTTATCCTTCCTTTGAGACCTAACTTCACCGATAAATTGGTTTTCATACGATACTTTGTCGTTATCTCATTGACAGCAATGCTCTTTATTTTTGCTTTTATTTCGTTTGTGTTAGCATTCTTGTATTGTGATTTAATAGACTCTGATAACACATTAAGTTCGAAAATTTTCTTTTTTATCTTATTTTTGTCATCATCCCGAATTGGTGTTTGCAAACAATCTATAAAAGAATTTGTCTTGCTTAAAGGAGTTGTAGGTGTAGCTCTCTCTACTTGTACATCATTGAATGTTAAAGCTTGATTCTGAGCTGCAGCTAGTTGGCTTTCCATTAGCACTTCATTGGGGTGTGAAGTTTGATTGTTGCTCTGCTCTTTTAGTTGCTGAATTTCTTTCTTGTATCGGTATAATCTCTTTTGAAGAGCAAATATTTTTCTGTTAAGGTCTGTGACTTTTTCGCGAAACTCTTTATTTTCTTTTGTTAGTTTGCTATTATTCATAGCAGCTCGTAGCTCTCTTCGTTTTCTCAACTTTTCTTCTTTTTCTTTTTGCGAAATATAATTTTTCTTGTCTTTTCTCTTTTTATTTGCTTCGCGCCATTTCTTCCTTTGCATTAGTTTTTCCTCTTCTGATAAATTGCCAATTTTTTTCTGTCTTGCTTTTACTTGATTAAGATGTTTCAATCGTTTTTCTTCAAATTTATCGGGGTTATCTTTTTTCAAGCGTTCTATATAGCGTTTTTGGCGCTCTGCACTAGTTAACGGCATCTAAAAGTTAAAAAGAAAGACTAATAAGGCACTATATTTTTCGACATAATATTTTGTATTTATTTTAAACACTTTTTTGCACAATTTACAAATAATTTATAATTACAAATAATTTGTAAATAATAATTTACAAATTAATAACAAATAATAAATTAATAACAAATATTTGTAAATAATAATTTACATATAATTTACAAATAATTTATTATTTGTAAATTGTACAAAAAAGTTTTAAATAACATACACGCATATTATTTGTATTTATAATTTATATAATTAGTTGGTACCATAATTTTTTTTGTGTGAACTAGGCCTGATTAATGAATACAATTTACTGACGTCAAGAAAGTAACGAAATTGTTATCACGAAATTGAGCTACCATAACCGAACTTTTCGTATAATTCTGTAGATTCTTCCATATGATTAATTTTGCACAGTCACATCTTATGAAAGGTTAAATTTGTATTGTCTACAATGTGAAAAACGTTTTTTACTCACTTTTTTGGCGTTTAAACAGCGTCAGGAAACAGGTTCTATTTTTCACCAAAGCACACCAGCTCAACAAAACGACTACTGTCCTAGGATGAAAAGAAGATGGCTAAGGAATTTACCTTGTCTATGACACACGTCAGTGTTGCCATTTCAATTCCTAAAAAACTATCCTAGCTTATGAATTGTTTTTAGGAGAAATCCCTGTCACTAAAAAGAGTCAGGAAATGGTTCGATTGATTAGGACATTTAGTTTTTAACGATTTTCTAGAGTTTTTATTTATTTCTGAAAATAAATCAAAGTATCACTAGTCTATCAATGTTTGATTCGCACGTTTTGTTTGAAAACGTATAATAATAGCACATAGAAATGATAAAATTGTCTTTTCTAAAAAATTGTAAAGGGAGCAGGACACTACTTTTTTCTAATTATTTCACCACTTTTTGAAGAAAAAAAAACGATATTTCCTTTCATTTTATTCAAAGTAAGTTATTTTATGAATGATTTGTGTAGGTAAAGATTTAGTTAAACTATTTTAATAACATTCAGAATATTTCTTACAAAAATTAGCGAATTAACTTTATAGGACACTCGAAGGATAGTACCATCATAAAATATGTACAACTTTTTTGGATATGACTCATATATGAAATAATAAAATTACGTATAAAATATATTCCTTCCAGACCACAATGTTGAATTCCTAAAATGTTGAATACCAAAATGTAGATTGTGATTAATTTAATAATTATTCCTAAGTTGGTCGTTTCATGTTTTAATTTAAAACTAGCTATTTCACGCGACTTCGTCTGCGCAACTTTATAAAATATAGCCCATCTTACTCGTCGATAATGTAGCTTTTCATAGGTGAAAGAATTTTTAAAATCAGTTTAGTAGTTTAGAAGTTCATCGCAGACAAGCAACGTGACACATAATTTTTATAGGAAAACTAGTGGCCCGCTCCCGGCTTCGCCCGGGGTGCTTTTTTGCAATCCAGCCGATAAATTACTTTAAACCGCCATCTGTGAGAACCTTATGGAACTCACAGATAAATAATTGCTGTATTGAATAAGTATCAACAGATACTTATTCAATACAGCAATGTTAATAATATTATATAATTTAAAAAATAATAATAAACAAAATGAGATATAAACTATCCTATCTTTTAAGTTGGACCAAATAACAGATACTTATGAAGTTTGATCAAAGTCCGTTCAGTAGTTTCAGAGTTTATCGCGAACATACATCGTGACACGAGATTTTTATATATATAGATATAAATGTCACTGCAGTTGTATACATCATTATTTATTTACTGATGTTATTATTCATAACCCGTCGAAAATATCTTGGCATTTTGAAAGAATGCAATACTACTCGCTACAGTCGGCAATGGACAGACAGTACAAAAAGTTTATTTATATTATATTTCCGACGGGTTGTTGTAATGTAATTTAACTTTTGCAAATTATAGATAAAATTGAATATCCTTTACTATCAAAAATCAAATCAATTACAATTTTAAGATTTTAAGAACAAAACTAAATGCAAAATACTAAAAGAAACCATTTTATTGTATCAAATAGAAACAAAATAATAATGGACACATTAAGGAAAATTTATATTTTCAATTTCTTTATTATAATTTTTTTTACAAAAGCTGCAAGCTGTTGGCACAATTTTATAAATGGACAAAAAGTTTAAGCATAGGTAAGTTAAGCTAAGGAAGGCACGGAAAGTAAGCTATATCACATTTTAAAAGCAGTCACCAGATTTCAGCTGCACTGACAAGCTATAAAAAAAAATCGTGTGTGTCAGCTTCGACTCACGACTGGAGTTTACTCCTTACGTACGATAATAAAATTTTAATTTTCACAATACGAACACGCCGAAAGAACAACATTGTTCTTTTTTTAAATAATATTGTGTAGATATTCTAAAATATTCAAAAAAATAGAACGTAACTATAACGCATAACATAACACATTCGTGTGACAATTTTGATTTTACTCCCATAAATTTTCATTCTTAGGGGTAATTAACTCCAAAAATATAAATTAAAAAGAGTACACACATTTATGTCAATATAAAAAGATCAAATGAACCGGGAACGGAGAAGAAAAAATAAAATAAAACACAAATAAAAAAAAAACTAATATTTATCCAGGTTTAAAGTCCTTAACGTTTAATTAATGTCTAATTCAATATTCTTACATACATTGTCGAATTGACATCATGATCGCCTCTCGCCCTTGTCTTGTTACTGTACTATAAACAATATTGAGTTCTCGTGTAACATTTACACATTTTTCCATCATAAACTAACTTTTCATTTCTGGATTAAACTAATACTTGGACATTTGTAAGAAAAAAAAAACTATTGCTTCAGTTTTAGAAATTTACATTAACCATCATATATATTAAGTGTAAGTTTGTTATAAAATCACAATGTAGAGCAAATTTTAAATAAATATTCGTTTGAAGGAACAGAGTAGACAGTTCAAATATAAAATAAATACAATTAAATTTCAATGAATTAAATATAAATTTAAAACAATGTCAAATACATCTTACATATGATGAATACGACATAATTTTTTTATGGCAATTCAAATAAACCGACTTGCAAAGCAAATACTATTTTTTTTTTAAATACTGAGTAGCAAGTTAACATAGTACTCGACATAGGCAACTCGACGTTGTTTAAAACAAGTCAAAAATCCAAATTTATTAAATATTGAAAACCAAGTATTCAGACACCCTACTCAGATTTATTAATGTCGTGAGAGCTTTACGATGGAAAAACGTATATTTACACCAAATTATATGTCAATAACACTCTACCATAATATATAAATTAGGTGGTCCAACTTAAAGCCTCACATCTAATATTCTATAGAAGCTTTGTGTGTATAAATAAATAACCAAAAAAAAAAACAGAAACATTATATTTTTAAAATAAATAAGTACTAGAAACGAAATAACCTTTATCAAAAAGGTAACTAACATTGGGGCAGGCAAGAGTACTATCAGAATGATTACAATATTATTATTATTTTCAAATTGCACACTGAAAGAGGCAGAGCATGGAGATTAGAGGTAAGGAGGCCCAGCTCCTATACATGAGAAAGTGTCCGTCGAATACGCTCAATTAGGCGGCGCTGCAATAGAATTGGGGCGTGGCGCTCTAGTAGCATTTTATTTACGGTGGTTTCATGAACTACAAAACCAACCAATCATATCAAACACCAATGCTACACTAGCGCCATTTTGGTCAATTTATGAACCACTATTCAACGCTTTTAGCTTGACACTTTTTCAGTTTAACACCCATGTAAGTTGGTCCTCCTTACCTCTAGTCTCTATGAGGCAGAGGTATAAATACAAAAATGGCCGCCAATCAAATCTAAGGGCCGACGCACATTGGAGGAAAGCGCGGCAAGCAAAGTATTTTTTATTTATTTTATTTTATATATTCATAGTACCTACATTCTAAAGCGCTGACAAATTATTTTCATATTCGATCAATTTTAGCAGTTTTTTTTTGTAAAGTTTCATACGGAAAATAAAAGCAAAATTTGTTTGAAATTTCGTGTTAGAGGTCACTTTAGGATTATACAGTTATTTATGTTTAAAATCGTGTATCGAAAGCTGTCTTTTTACAGGTGATTTCCTCAATATTCACATTTTTGTTTTTCACATCTACAAATATTAGCGTTACTTAGTTAAACATGATCTTGTATGATGAATTTTTGGAGGGAGACGCCTTAAGGGCTTCAAATGTGATTCAAATTTTATTGCATGCTACTGCGAAATGCCGAATTATATTAAGGTACAAAATTCTACTTTTTTATTTTTTATGTTAATGTCGGCAGACAGGCTGACGGCCCACTTGATAGTAGGTGGCTACCGTCGCCTATAACACAAACAACGCCATTTGTGCGTCGAGGACCATACAAAATTCTATGAAAAAATTAAAATATTCTGTCGTGCCGTCCTCCAATTTGCGTTGACCCTAAAATGTACAATGAACACTGTAAACGCGAATCAATCTTAATTATGTTTTATATAATACGCCATTTGAATTCGTTGTTTGACCACTATTCTAAATTATCTATTAAAAAAAAAAAAATATCCGCAAGGGATTTTCTAACTTTTTAAACATAGTATTTTCTTTGTTTAGCACCTCTGCCGAAATATAACAAAAACAATTATCAAATAATATTAATCAAAAGTATTAAATAACGACCACAATTACGTTTGATTGATCTTAATTTTAGCATCTTTTTTTTTTCAATTACAACAATTATAAATTGCAAAACATTTGAACATATCACCACACAAAATGGTGTGAAGTTAAAACCGTTCCAAAACTTTTAAAAACAATAATTGCAATTTTGTAAAGCATCCATACAATCTCTTAAGAATTAACGAACATTTCAATGCTATATAATAATAATAATAATAATGCGCACGTGAACGTTTTAAATAATTATATAAAAATATAGCCATCTGTCTGTCTGTCCGTCTGTACTGGCTCGGAGGTAAAAATAAGCTAGCCATTGGTACCGTAGAATTGTAACTGTTGGCATTTAATTATATAGTAAGTAATAATTATATTGTCGAAAAAAAAAAAAAAAAACAAATAGAAGAATAACAACATATAGTCGACAAAATGTCCTTACTGTTGTTTAAAAATCAAACAAAATATTTTCTCTTAACTTAAAATTCTCTTACATTTTAATTCCAGACGAAATCGGGCCTAACACAGAGTTGGAAAATAAAACGGTGGATTCTCTTTTTAGGTGACCCCACACTCTCACCACAAAAACGACTGATAATAATTATTTAGTGTGACATGCAATACATAAATGACGATTTACAATGAGCCACACCCGCTCGCGAGCCAAGGCCTCGGATAAGGTAAACACTAATTTACCCCGAGGCGGACCTAAGAACTCTAACATTAAGAAATGAACAATTAAACGGAATAAGCGTGCCAATATATTGTACTATTATTTACTACACAAGTAGTACACACTTGATAAGGCGCGTCGTCAATCTTTGTTCGCGCAAAAAAGAAAGTACGGCTCCGACGATTAACGAAGAAAGTTTAAAACTTACAATAAAACCTTAGATACAATATCTATAAGGTTCATAATACGATGCAGCTGTTAAGTTTTGTCTCACTCGCACGAGCGTAAGAAGGCAAGCGGCGCACACTAACATGGCGGCAGTTGGCGACCAATAGCGGTACTGGAAAAAAACCGCCAAGTGTGTGGCTTGGTCGATAGCATTTCCCACGCTTTAAAAATTCGCCTTTAAACATCGGTAAGCCATATCAGTTGGGTACTACTGTAGCAGGGTAAAAAAAAAAACATTTAATTTTGCATGAACATTAAAAAGTATCTATACTTTCAAAAGGTAAGATTTTCAAAAGGACAGACTTTCAGATGATCAGTTTTTCAAATCGTCAGAATTACAAATGGTCAGTTTGGTACAGTCTACTAAAATTACAAGTGTAATTTTATTAAGGAAAAAATATCTTTAGATTGTTTAGTCAGATTCCGTTATTGCCAGCAACGAATATTTTTGAAGTGGTATTGGATTTATGCGAATGCGTCTTTTGATAATAAATTAATTTTTAATTTTGCCGCCTAAAAATACTGCTGTCAAACTTAAATTTTAACATTGGTGCAGTATATATACTCTCTATTTGTAAGACTGACGATTTGAAAAACTGACCATCAGAAAGTCTGTCCATTTGAAACTCTGACCTTTTGAAAGTAAAGGAAAAAGTAAAATGTGATTTCTACAATGCAGCCACTTTTACTTTGCCTGTTACCGTTTAAATATAAGGCAGTAACGAATCGTCCGAATGGTCAGTGGTCGTCTTGTGAATGGTCCCCGTATATGTTGTACCAAGGCTACGTCCAAATTATCCCCAAACCACTAGTTCCCATTTCCATTTTATTACTCTTCTATATTGTTCAATTCGTTCACGTCGATCGGTATCGATGTCGTGAACGTCGGCGTCTCTAGTTCTTCGTGTTTTTTCATTTTCAATGCCTGAAAATTGTTATCACAAGACAATATTATTTTACAAAGTTATTTTGAAAGAGGTCAGGTGACAGGTGAGTCAGATACTGAAAGAAAATTAAAGAGGTGTACAACTGAAAGCAAGTTAACCCTTTAACCGCCTGGTTTTGTAGGATGATTTAAAAAAAGAAAAACATTATACAAATAGAGAAATTTACGGCATTTTCGTACATATACGGCTCTGGCGAATTGAACACGAAAATAACTGTCGGATATTTTGCCGACTCTGGCGGCTAAAGGATTAAGAGCCAAAATGAAAATGTATTTTAATAAACTTTACGCAATTTTAAATATTCGCGGACAAAACTCAGCATATTTTAAAAATAATAATAAAATCGTAACTCAATATTACAAAGTAACCCGAATAAAACTTATGTTAAGAATACGATTTTCATTTTAAGTAGTGACAGCTTTTTTTTAAGCTCTTCGTTTAATATATGTTTTAAGTGTAGTTACTAATATGAGCCACTCTGATGTAAGGATTTTTTTAAACTGTTAAACCAATTACGCTTCTAATTGTGCATTTTTTATTAACAAATCACGAAGCTTTAATATTATTTTAGGTTATATATCCCACACCACAATCCCACTACTACCTCATTGTTAATTAAGACAAAACAATACAAATATCCACACCATTTTATGACTGTCTCTCAAAAAAAAAAAAGCCAAATATTCACGAGATTTGGTTGTTGTAAATAAAGGTTATATAAATTTTTAATTAATGAAAGTAATAATGATTTATGCACTACACTATAAATAGAACAATTGATATATTTTTGTTAATAATGTGTGTGTATATTAAAACAAAAACTACCGATATATCGATATTGTTCTTTTAGAGAAAAAAAATAAAGCCTGTGAGAATCGATTACTACATTTAAAAAAAGTTTATTATATGTGTATCAAGAAAAAGCTAATAGTAAGAACATCGGCAAAAACATATCACTATGAGCAGCAATGACAAACACGTTATTATAATGGTTTTTGTAATAATTTTTATGGTTGGTTATGGTTGGCAACACTGTGATGACGTCATGGGACACAAATCAACGACAAGCACACCGTAACGTACCGCGTCGTCATTGTTGTTCTGTCGCATACGCTTCGGTGATATACTCCAACCCTTTGCGGACAACTGAAGGCGGAAATACTAATTAAGGCGAGAAAGTATTATAATATAACACCAGAGAAAGACCCCCAACAGATCCAAGCGATACATATATATTCAGGGAATACATCGAAAACTTGTTTAGAAACCAATTATAAGTAGATGGAAAATAGAAATATGTACTTATACGCAATCGGAGAAACTTAATTTAGATTTGTTATTTACTTGTTCATGTATAGAGCAGGGATGGCGAACCATTGAGTTTGGAGGCGATGGATATTTAGTTTTATTATTTTCCCAATAATCTGCAGCCTCATTAAACATTTCTTTAGAAAATTGCTTCGTCAGGCTTAGCTCCTTTTTTACGAAGCACGATAATAGTGATAATAGCAGAAATATTAAATTATGCAAAAAAAACATCAAGTATCTAATCCACTCGACTGTACTTTTCCGGTAAATTAAGAATTTGACTAATCAAGAAGCTGACCGATTACCGAACTTATCATTTTGATAATACCGAAACAATCAAAATGATAAGTTAATCCATAAAGGTTCACCACCTCTGATATAAAGATTTACTTTTCTGGACTTAATCTCAATAAATATGCATTAATTTTAAACACTTTGTTAATTAAAAACACCAACCAGTCATAATGATATAAATATTTATTAATTTTAACGCCAGCTTAATGAAATTGTGAGACTGAACAAACTACTTTGTTACTTTTGAGTTCATACAAAACTTTTATGGATATTAAGAGCAGACTGACGAAAGGGCTCAGAAAAGGCTTTTCACATATTATTTTTAACCTTATTGCAATTGTCTTAGCACTCACACTCTTATTATTTCAAAACGAAGAGGCCGTAGCGTTTCGCGTCACGCCACGTTATTTTTTGGCAAGTCGCGACGTGCAAATGAGTGTGAGTGCTAAAATCATTGCTATAAGGTTAAAAATAATATGTTTCAAAAAAGTTACTTTGCTGTGCCGTGCCATATCGTCATTCGTCGCCGGTTCTATGGAATAAATGGTCCGAATATAGATAATGTATTCATCGTTTTGCAATTATAAACTGATCAAATCAATGCATAATAATAGATCTTAGGTGGCGTCCTAATTGGCCACGAACGTACGAGCAAACGATGCGTTTTCGTCGCACGACGAGATTAAACACACAAGTCTCTTAAGTGTCCTAATTTAAGCTCGCACGTCATCGTGCGATAGAAAATGGTCGTGCGATCGTGTACATGACAATTTGCCATATTGGATTTGTCAATGTATTAACATAGTCGGTAAAAAGTGGTCCCAGAATACGAGTAAATTAAAATGGCGCTAGTAGTAGATAGAAGATGTGCTACACTAGCGCCACTCTGGTCACATTCAGAACTTTGGTTTCATAGTATAAGTTTGTCGAATTCTAGTTGCGATGACATCATCGTACGATGGGCTCGTGCGATCGCGCCCAATTAGGGCAGCGCCATATTGTGTGTGTGTGGAGGGTACTTGCCTGTTGCAGCTTGTAATGGTTGATGATGTCCTGGTCCGCTGGAGAACTCTGCGTGAACGCGTCCAGTTGGTACATGTGGTACATATAACGCCACAGGGCGCGGAAACCCTCCTGGAACCAACACATTTTTGCATTTAATTCAACAAATTCAATTAAACCTTATTCGATATTGGGATTAATATATTTATGTCAAGCAGGGTGACATTTGGCTTGATGGTAAGTGACTGACATTAAGTAGGAAACACGAGCAAGAGCAACTCTTCTGGCGATTCAAATCTTGCACACCGCACAGTTTGTAGTGGTAGCATGTTTACCCTCTATCGAGTCAAGATCGGCAGAATATTTTGCACACTGTTGGTGTTGCCTGTTTAAGACGACAGTTTTTTATATTTCTGGATTCCCTATTTAACTTTCTGACAAGACTTGTCATTTTTCAGCCATCTAGTACCCCCCGCGCATTTTTTTAATATATTTTTCTGGGATAAAACTCACCGGAATTTCAAAGTCGACGAAATATTTGCCGGCGACGCGAATGTGTTGAAGCCTCGGCATCAGCTCGCAGTCGAAGCAGCACATTGTGTCGCCCGTTAAAAACCTGCACACAATACAATGCAGAGTTAAAACACTGCATAGAGAAAGCTTTGCATCACAGTGTTGTATCAATAAACAATACCTAGTTCCCCTGCGTTCGAGCAATCCATCAATACGTGCAAGATGCGCGCGTAACGCCGCAGATTTCTGTTCATCCTTACGCACCAATACAAGCTTCAACTTGGAATACAAATTCTCGATCAGTGATGCCACCTCTTTGTCCTGGAATTAAAGACCTCCATTAGTTTAGTACATCAACTCCATAATAGTATCACGGTATGCTTTTCTATGGTATACGATATTATGTGTAAAGTATATTACAATTTAAAATTGAGATATTAAGTAGGGTTCTCTGCCTTTTCGCAGAAAATTGTTTTTCCGATTATCACTTGCCAACTACCGTTTTGAAGAATTTTATTACGCGGAATAATCATTTGCCAACTTTTTTTATAATTTTGTTTTATTTCCCAACCTCACAGTTGCCAACTGTATGTTTGGTCTACTTTTTATGACACTTTTCAAAATGCCAACTTTCAAGTAGCGAATGTTTTAGTTAGTAGTAATATTCATTTAGTTGTTTATTGTTTACCAAATGTTTCCAGTACAAATAAGTCTTGTAACACATTTTGTAATAAGCGCACAGTCGTTTTGCTACAACCAGTATTCCTTCTGTAAAAGGGAAATGTTACACTGACGAAACGTTATTCGTCTAATAGTTGTTTGGCCAAGTGAAAGATTTTACAAATGATAAATGCCCCAAACGTTTTGTGTCATTATAATAATCAGCTTAACAATAATTCTACCAATTGAAACGTTGTTATACAAAAATTTGATAATCGTTAGTTGTCAAAATGAAAAATAGGCGAAACGTTGGTTGGCAAGTGATAATCGGCCAAACAATTTTCGGCGAAAAGGCAGGAGCCCAAAGTAGATATTATTGAAGCTATGTTTACTTTATTACCTGTACAAAAAGATTATGTCCACCCGGTACAGACTTCATGATGTGACGTTCAATTTTCTCATTCTCCAATATTGCGAGACCGTTGTCGATTAGAATCGGAGGGTGCGTTGCCTCAAAATTGGTGCGGAAGTCTGGTGGTGGCTTCTGCATATCTACTGTTGTCACCTGGAAATTAGCAATTTTCACATATTAATAATATCAAAGCTATTTGTTTGTTGTTTGTTTATCAAGTTTGTTTGTTCGGTTGAACGTGTTTAACTGTAGAACTGTCAGTCGGACTTAAGAAAATCTTATACTTGATAGCCCATTTCTTGAGGAAGGTTTGTAGTAGTCACTGATAGTAATAGTCTCGGGAGAAGTCTCGGGCAAAAACTATTATTTTATACAGAAAAACAAATATCACAAAAAATGGAACAAACTATAGCGCCAACGTTAATTACAACGTAGACCAGAAAACATCAATAACAATTAAATGAAGCAGAAAATAGAGAAAAGATGAGAATAGAAAATATAAGATTTGTTTACCTTTAAGCTGATGGTCTTGAGCTCAGCCAAAAGGTATAGATCCATGAAATACTCCTGACAAAACAGACATGCTCCCTTCCGTCGGCCGTCGATTGTCGATGCCTGGAATAAAAATATAACTAATATAGTATTTCAATAAGGTTCCTCGAATTATCTTTAAAATGGATAACGTCAACGATATGAATGTACAAATAAAATAAAAGATAATGTCAGTGTTAATAGTATGTCGGAAGTAAGAACAAAATTAACTAATTGACAGAGCCGTGTATGAGGTCGTTTGGGTTAATCCTATCATGTTTCTGTCCTCGTAGTTAAAAAGAGGATCTTTAAATGAAAATATATGCCCATTAAAAAATTCACAGGCGATAGGTTAGGTTGGGGTACGTACCCACCATAAATCATAGTTTTGTGGTCACCCTGGCACTCGGCGGTTCAATCAAGTGTGAACGAGTGAATGGTCAAACATAGTGGCTTACTTATTTAACAACTCATTCGAAATACACCGGTTACTAACTTCAAACTAGTCCAGTGCCGATTTTAAGTTTGCAAGTATGTAATTTAGTATTACTAGATTTCTTACTGGCTAACTCTGTACTAGGTTGAATCACGACCACCATGTAAGCAAGCCTATGGTGGCAAGTGAGTAGACAATGAAGAAAACTTTATGGATTTATATTTAATTTATGCGTCTCGACTCACAATTTATATGAATTTAAAACAGGGTACTCATTCAAATTTATGACATTTTTATTTATTAAGTGCGTGTTCAAATATTCAAGTGGTTGAAACTGTGTGTTAGAAAATGTCATAAAAGAACACAAAGTACACTTTAGAAAGGTTTATAGATGTAATTTATTTTAAATGAAACTTCTTACTTAAAACTGCTTATTTTAGTTGTAATATTTCGATAAAACGATAAACATTTTAGGCATAATAATTAATAGCTAATTCAAAGAGTTTTCTACATTTACAGGATAATCTTTCTGCGAAATCCACGCGATTATTCTTAAGTGTTCGTAAGTGGATTTCCTAACGTAACCGGCAAGGTGATTTCACCTTTGACATTAAATATTCATAAGTGCCATTGTTAAATTATAAGTTGGCACTGAGTTGTAACCTACGCTAGAAATTATAATACAAAATATTTATTTATAGCATCTTTTCACCATTTGTTATTTTTACCATACTTAATTTAATACTATTGACCCGCTCCGGCTTCTCATTGAGTTGAAATTTTCAAAAATCCTTTTTAGCGGATTTTATAGCTGGTGAACGCGACTTAGTCTGCATTGAAAAATGGAAAACAACACCTGAGAAAATATCTGACATCTTTGTCGCTGTCGCGACGGTTCCGCCGCCACGGCGACAATGGCGCCCAATTTTTTTACATTTTTAGACGATCCTTCGGGAACCTAACCTATTTTTTCAGAATAAAAAGTATCCTATATGTTAATCCAGGTAATAAACTAGCTCCCCCCTAGTTGGGTCAAGACCGTGCAGTGGTTAAGCCCCCCCTAACCCTCGGCGGTCCGGGCGGTTGCAGGGGCCTGTGGGGTCACCGGCATCTGCTTGACTAATCGGATTGTCGCTGGGGAACCAAGAAGACCCACGTGCGTGTACCCTGAGTGGGCTCCGATCATCGGAGCTCGTGGCGGAGCATCAGTTGGATACTCCTACTGTCCATTGGAACTTCACCGGTCACCGCTCGCTGAGCTGAGGATTCGTACCCGGCTCATGCGGGTATTGACCGGTGAGACAACACCCCCGGTCATTGTGCGTCGGACCGAGGTATGGGTCTCGGTTCTGCGCACGAAGACCGGCGGGGGTCGCAGCGGGCGGATTTTCAGGTGGAAGCGGCCTCCGACTCTGAGGTAGGTTGTGCTGCCGAGAAGAGGTTATAGGGTGCCTCGGAGGCCCTATAACCTCTCGCTGTGCCGCTGTGAGGGATGGAAAATAGGCGGCCTGTACCGCTTCGCCCGGGGGCGGCGGACACCGGGGCCGTTCGCCGTCATCACAACAAAGGGCGGCGAGGGGAGAAGTGCTGTGTGTTTCCGGCACGTCTGTTCACGGCGCCTAGGTCACACTCCGCGCCTAATCAAGGTGCGCCTAAGAGAGTGGAGCTCTCCGCAAATGGCAGTTCTCGGACAACTGCCGGTGGGGGATGGACGTTACTTCATTTCTCTAGTCCCCACCATCACAGGCAGAGCGTAAGAACACCAAAGCGGTTTTAGTCGGTAAGAATCCGATATAACCCACCAGCCGCCTCAAGCCCGTGGGTATTCATGATGAAATTCCCCTTGTAAAATAAAAAAAAAGGTAATAAAGTAGCTGTGCCTAATTTCATCCAAATACGTTAAGCCGTTTTTGAATGAAAGAGCACACTTCTTCACAAACTTTACCATTTATAATAATGTATCAGTAGGGTATAAATTTAATTGTCTTCAACGCATACAAGTAATTCTCTTTTTATTTTTATTGAAAAGGGAAACTTTTAATTTAAAACAGTTACCACTGTGTTTTACACGGACGAACATAAAATAAAATGCAAAGTGCAACAAATTAAAAACCATTAATTGCATTAAGAGTGCATTACAGTAGAAGAAAGTTTTTTTTATTGCAAGTTATATAATAATACAAAAAGTGATATATATACACACACACACTGGAAAGCGAACTTGTGTCGGTTAATAAATGTAGTAGTTTTTGTGTTAATAATAACATTTAGTCATTAACGGACTCGTGTATTTGTAGACACGGACGGGCATAAAACGGTGTACGGTCAATTTTACTGTTTGTGTGTAATAAAACCGTGAGCAAGTGCGTGTTTTGATACACGCATTATAATAAAAAGTAGGCGACGATGTTTTATTTACCTAATAAGTTGTGCTTCTTAGAGAGTTTGACACGGAATACAGGGAAAATTCGCGAAAATAATACGAGAAGAATTATGTCCCTGTATAATGATAACAAACACAAATTATGAACAATATTAACAACGTTAATGTGACAGACAAGAATTAATTAATAAATACATAATTTGAAAAATAAATAAATAAATATATAAACCTTTAGGTTAAATATAACAATTTTTATTTATTTATTATATAAACATTTACTTATATAATACTAGCGACCCAGTTCCGGCTTCTCACCTGGGATGCAATTTTATATATACACAAACCTTCCTCGTTTATCAATTTTTCCATAAGTGAAAACCGATTTGTTTTAATGAAAGAAATGGTTACTGTGACTCAACCGTAACAGATAGATATGCCATAGCGATTTTTCGAAAATCGTTAGCGGTTTCAAAACTTTCTATAAGAATAATAACTCAAAGTTTATGATGATTGGTCTCCAGGAGACCCTGCCATTAAGTTTCCTGTTAAGCTTAAATCATTTTACGTTGGCGTAATAGAAAGCTCATTGTTGGTGCTTCATGAGTCATGATTCATTGACCCAGCTGCGATTCGAGGTTAAAAGGGCTTTTATGCTACGTAAAATAGACTTGCTAAGTAAAAACCTTTGTTTAAGCAATTTGCTAAACCTACTAGAAATTGTTACGTTCTTGTAAACAAATAGATGAGTATTGAGTTGTCGAAGCCTATATTTGGTAAGAAAGTCTTACGCGTTTAACAGTAAATTCGGGATTCAGACACCAGCTCGAAAAAAATTCATTAATTTATTGATGTTTTAGCAATACTACTTAATAGCTTATTTATAATATTATGACAAAAATACATAAGAAAATGTATATTAACAATAGAAGACTGCAACTCTAATCTCTGATTGATCACATAGAAAGCAATTTACAGAATATTCCTTGAAGGAACTTTGTTCATGTATAAACTAAATTACTGTAAATTATCACCAAAATCCGTTCAGCAGTTTTTACGGCCTGAGTCGATTTTTTTGCTAGCGAGAGTATTTACTACTCAGCAAAAGTTAAGTATACTTCTAGCTACTACTATTTTATGCCACAGAAAACATAATAGTACAATTATACCAAGTATAATGGAGTAAAAAGAATAGACTGCAGATTAATTGAACAAAGGTTCATCTACAATAGTAAAGGTATGTTACTGCTGGGAAAATTTATAACACTAAGTTCGACTGTAACTCGCGTGATGCCCTAAATGTATTGTTGGCGTTTCAAAATCAACTTTAATACAAGAAACGTGCACACACATTTGTGTGTATAATATTCACAACATTCGTCTGATGAAATGTTGATATATGTAATGTAGTTTTCAAATGCATCGCTAATGGTGTTCTAATCGGATCGTTCTCTACGGTGTAGTACCCACACGTTATGGTCAACTGATCGCGAGACGTATATACACATACACACAACAATGTGACCATTATCTGACACATATCTCGACGACAGTGACACATTATATTACGAATAACAATACTGCACATGTATGCAATTTCAGTAAGGCCAATAAATAATACATGCGATTATACCTTTGCAAATTACCGAGAAAGAAGCGTATTGTATATACACGATAATATTTTAATTATCATAATATTTTGTGTTTCTATTCTAGAACATTATGAATATGGAAATATTTAGTGAGCTGCATTGTTATTTTACGAGTCTTAATGAAAACAAAAAACATTTGAAACGTAATGAAAACGGCATTATAGTAGTAGAATCATTCGTGGTTTAGAAAAGAAAAATGGTTATAGCATTTTTAATCCAAGGTTTAAACCGGTCTATTGCCGTTTTTAGATTATGTTTTGTAATAAGACGGAAAAAGTTCAACGACAAACATTGGCGCATTCGTATCATTTGCATCAATGTAGCTAAACAGAAATTATCTCTTTAAGAATACGTTCAAATGTGACATTATTTCATTTAATTAAAATAAGTAAATTTGTTTACTATCAACAATTTATGCTAGATTTTGATTTTTTTTTTATTAGGTATAAAAGATAGCAGGCAAGTCTGTCGATCCAAATTGGTTGAGCGCTTATCCTGTAACTAGATCTGATAAAAATTAAAATGAAAATTGTAGAAAAATAACATGATGAGTTAGCATATCAGCCTATATTTAATTTTATTAATAGCCATGAGACAAAAACATATTAAGTGCCATTCTTAGTCGGTTTGTCTTGTCAATTTAAATCAATAAATCGATTAAAGTGAAAATGCTGTAATTATTGATTTATGCATGCCGTGATTGCATACAATGGCAACCACACGTGATCTAAAAGAAAAAGTTTCTCGTTTGTGTCTTTCATCACATAATAGTAGCCTACCCTTTACTCATTGACGATGCTCGTACTCATATGACTTTGACATATGATCTATGACTTTCGGTCTTACTTTTTGGAATCGTTCGTGTAAGGTATGTTCTCTTAGCTAAAAAACTGTCTAACTAAAATATCCATTAAAACATTACAAAAGAAACGAGAATTTCTGTTTTATAACAATGTTGCAATGATACGAAAGCACCAATGTTGACCCTATTTTACGTCTTTTTAGAAAACGTAGTCTCAGTTTGGTCGACGCCCCACCTGATGGGTGGTGGATACCATTGCTATTAAGCTGTTGAATAGGGAAATAGTTCGCATCATTATCCGGGCCATATTGATGATGCGTATTATCAAGAAGCACAAGATAGAATACGATTTGGTCCTGATTAAAACCAATTTAAATAAAATTATATAGAAAGACTGCATCCATTCTGAAAAAATAAAGCAGGTCTGGACTAAGATGACTACATATAATAATCTGTCATTATATTACATTTAACATAAATGTCAAGAAAATAACATTCTTTTAGCTGTGAAAATAGGAGTCAGAGGCCATTCATGGATAGCGTGTTGCTGCAAATTGCATTAATCATATAGGTAGGACACTTCCTCGATAACCAGCATTTACATACCTGTTGAAATGTACGTAAAATAAACATTATTATTTCATAACTGTGCTTCGTTGAAACAAGATGGAGAGAAACAACAACAACAAGAAAACAAGATCATCACATTTTGATTTTGTTTAAATAAATCATATTTTAATAAAATCGGTTCAACATTAAATTTAATATAATATTATGGTAATAAAACACTAACAGTCAATAAATCCTGCAATGTTGTTAACGAGGTGAAAAAATCTTGTTGAACGACACCAGTAACGCTACGCCTCGAAGCGCTTCACTCCGCGAGAAGAAAACACGATTAATTGCAACACCAAATTACAACATTCTAGCGAAACACGATAGGATACTCTTGTAGTAGATGTAAAAGCAGCGAGCCGTGACAAACAAACATCAAAGTCATCGACACAACCCGAACCATCCAGTCACTTTCAGTTTCGTGAAATCGAAAGCAGCACACACGTCTCCAATGTATATATTGGCTACGACTGCCACTTTTGCAAAGATAAACTACGAAAAACTTGATGGTCCGTCACGTCCTGGTCACGTCACCGTTACTGCACACGCGAAAGCGTTTAACGATCGTCAATTTGTCAATTTCAATGTAGAGATGTTCCTCTCTATAATACACCGATACCCACAAATATCCAATTTGGCATAAATTAAGTCAAGTAATCTTGAATTAATTAATAACATTTTAAAGTTTTGCTAGTCTGAAATCCAGAACTTCAGATTGTCGGCTGTACGCTCTCAAATGAGATTTGGTTAAACGGCATTTGGTTTAACGCACTATTTGTTTTAGCGGAAATATAATATGTTCGTATTTTTTACAAAGGGGTGCAGTCAGAAGAACTTAATACAAATCACAGGAGAAAGACCCTCTCAATGTAATGTAATTGTTATAAAAGTGAAACAGATTTATATTTATATAATTCAACACGTAAACTGTAAAGGTGTACCAAATGATTATTTTGCAACATTTGCAAATTCTAATAGTATAAAATAAATGTTACCCACCATAGTAAAGACAGCGCAACGTTTAGAAGTTCCAGGGAAGTGCAGTGACCTGCGACAGTGAAATGCAACCGGACTGCGCTGCGGCCTTCTAGCGACCGTGAAAGTGGATATACCTCTCTAATTACCTCGGCTTACCTTACATGGGATCGATTTTCTATCAAACTGTTATTTGATAAAATGAAGATAAAATTAATACAACAAACCACATTACACGAATACAGGGACAATTTGAAGGGAAAACAGCTGTTTACACAGCGAATTTTTTACATTTATTTTCAAAATGATATATCCTTCTTTATTATAACGCGTTCAATTGATGCGTTCTTAACTTCAACACATAAACTGCAAATTAATAATTAAGAATATAGTATTTCACTTTTTATGTAAAGATCATCAAGTAGGCTGAAAGTCCACTTAGTGACTACCGTCGCTTATTCAGCTTCAAAAGGAAATCCTAGTTATTCTAAAAATAATGTTTTATGAAATTTCAATGAACATGAGGCAATCGTTGTGTGCATTTCAACTTTTAACAAAGCACGTAATCCACGAAAACTGAACGAGTCCGGAAGCTAGAGGGTGCGGCAGCTTGCACAATCCAACGTCATCCGGTGTGTCTTTTACATTTTTTTTGTATTTGAAATGCAATACTAACATTTATTTCAATTAGAACTAGTTTCGATTTACCAAGTAAAGTGAATTTGACAAAATTGGCTTAGTTGCTTAGTTTTTTAAGGATATCTCTTTTAGGTACAGTTCATATTATACAACCTAAGGCAGAATATTGCACTTTGAATGTAAGCTTTAGAAGGTACCATTTTCTTGCCTGTTGCATATAATAAAATTGGAGCAATAAATTACTTGTAACATCTCAACGATACGTACATTTTGCAAACAGCATTTTTTTGCCAAATTATATTAGACGTTTATTATCACCTCAAATTCTAAAGAGCTTCCAGATTTGGAACGCTTTGATCTTATATTAGCAGTGGTAAACATATTTAAAAATAAAATAAATAGACTACAAGAAAATGACTCAAGACTAAACTACAAAATCAACTTGTATTAACTTATCGGTTTAAAATCTTAATTGAAAAAGTCCATGAAATAGATAGTAACCGAATGCACACGTAGCGGGTAATTAAATTTGATTCGTTATCGAGGTAATGACAAAACACTTTTCAAACACGGTAGGTTTATAAATGTATAGAGTGAATAGCTGTAAATACCCTGTCATCCAAGTACAATCTCATTAAGAGACGCCACTTGAGTGAGGTATAAAATTGACAATATAAATTCTGAACGTGGACAGTGCGTGCCATGTAGCGGTATGCAACAAAGAATTCTAAAGGTTGGAAACTCACTTCATTAGTTGGCGCGTATAGAAAATTAAAGCCTACACTGGTTCAAGACTTACTTACTCGAGGGCATTACAGTGACACTATCATCAATGTATACAATTATCACGTGTAATAATGATTTACTCATTTGGATTTACATTTTATAGACGAATAGTTTATTAATTATAATCTTTCTAAATAACGCTTTATTGTGCATCCTAGATTAAATTTACACGATATAGTTGAAGGTTAAGAAAATATTTTTAGCATTTACAATACGCATACATTATCCTTAAACGCACACACGAAGAATGACGTTAAGCTTCCAGAACATCCTCCAAGTAGCCTTTTATGTTTACCCGATGATATTTACAGCGGTTTAGTAAATTGCGATGATCTCAACATGCGGCCGTAAAGCACACTCATAACTTAGTGATGTCGATGATAGGGAGGGTGACATCACAGTATAACATTCAATTAAGTTTTCCAATAAATAAATTTAACGTTTTCCTATTGAGTATGGAGCATTAATTGAGATCAAATAATTTAATAAACAAGAAATTCATAACTTTAATTCTTTTATCCATGATAGCTACCCCAGTTGCAGCATGCAATTTTTATTATACATTAATAAATGGGAACGCCCATAAAAATGCTTGAATCGTCCAACATACTTGTTAAATATCAAAACACTAATTACAACATAATTACTAATTATTTATTATTTTATCAAGTCTCAATCAACATTGTATTGGACAGGGGCCAAAAATATTGTACATACGTAGATCGATTAATTAAAAAGCTTAACCCGAAGTGAATTGATGTATTTTGGTATTGTGTTAGTTTGGGAAATACCTATAGTATCTAATAGCCTGTCGTAAGCATGTGAACTTTCAACAATAAAGTATTACACTCATGTAGCTAAAATAGAAAGGGTAATATTTGCAGCTGTGACCTTAAGTAACTGCGAATAGTTTGTCAGTCCACTGGCGCTAGACAAGACATAGCGCAATTTAGATTAGGGTGTCAATGATTATAATTCATGTGATAAATAAAATATTGTCATAGTATATGATAAACTAAACACCGACACATCTGCTAAATGTGCTATTAACCAAAGAAATAATAAACTTCGTCCTTGTAATAAAAATTCCTTTAGTTATAATTACAAATCAATTTAACACTTTAGTTGTGTACAAAACTATATTTCACATACTTTTGATTGAAATCAACAAAGAGTGTAAAGTCGTTTGGAACATTAAAGATGGACTTCACTTGATAGACTACGTAATTATCGTCATCTACAATCTCGTTAAATAATCGTTAATGTTAGTCGTGGCATTTTAAGTTTCATTGTTGTAATAAATGAACAAATAAGTATACAATGCAACTTTGTGGCTGAACATAACATGTTATTTTATGGAAAAATCATTTTTTGTAACTATTATCATTATTTTAAATTATATCGATATTGAAATACTGTTTATAAGTTATACTGGAAAAAAGAAAAAAAGAAAAGTAATAATAATATGGCAAGCAAATTTAATAATTTAATAACTTTGTTAAAACGATTTTAAGAGTTCTAACTTATGAAGTAATCATAGATGAATGAATACTTAACAAGGATACACCGCCATAGTACGGTCAAAATCGACATCTGAAATCGCAAACGCGCATGTAACTACGATTTTTTTATATGTTGTTAGGTCCCTTGAGAGTAGTTTACACCCAAGTTTGCAACCCTGAAAACCCTGTGCTACCCCCACGGTGCTCAAAAATTTGCAAAATTTTGGCACTTGTTTCAGTATTTTCGAAAAAACTATCCTAAGGAAGCGTTTTTCAAGTATGTTTGTACTTTAATAAAGATAACTAAATTTGCTACAATTTGAGCGAAACCTGAGCACACTATGTCTATTGGTTGCGAAGATATAGCAAGTCACAGATGGGCAATTCTCCCGCTGTGCTAGGAAAACTGTGAAATTACAGAATTTCCGATGTGACAACACTTGTTTCAGTTTCTTTTTTTTTTTCAGCGTCACCAAACGACAATGCCTGTACTAGCTGATGTAGGCGGGGCTGTTTCTATTATTACTCTATTTTTGTTTGTTCTGTTTTTTATGTCGATTTTGACCGGCCTACCAGTAGATATATGAAATTTATTACAAAAGAATAGTTAATCGATATAACTACATCAAATTATTTAATTAAAACATAATACACAAAGGAGGACTGAAATAATGACCAAACGTTATAATGTTGAAAGTAGTGTCAATTGTAGTGAATACGGGAGTTACGCTGACTATGGTTGTGAAAGTAGGAGACATTATCGACAACCAAAAAAAAATAAAAAAAAATGTTCATCAATTTTGAATCAAGAATCCTTTTTTATTACAATTATGATATTTTTTTTAAGAAACTGAAAAAGGTAAAGCTGTGACAGAACAAAAAATATTCGGTTTCAGTTTTGCATTGATAAGGCGCGACGTTCATCAGAAAAAAATCTCTAAGAGAAAACTGAAAATTGCTAAGTTCCGAGTACGACCGTGATTCGCTATAACAACGGAGCAATTAAATATTAATGAGGTCGTAATTGTATCTTCTATTACACCGATTAAACATAACTTATTATAGTATTACAATTAAAAACTGATAAAATGATAACGCTCACATCTTCTCTTTAAATTTAACACCCAATATTGACAGTAAAAATAAGAAAAGAAAGGACATAATATATACACGGATATATATATATATATATATATATATATATATATATATATCGACGAAGAGCAAATTGTAAGCCTTATTCTTTTTATTCGTAATCTCTCATTTCTCTTGTCTTTTAATTTTTCAACGAATGGTAATTGTTAAGTAGAATACATATGTAAATATTATGTGTGTCATATATTTTATAAGTTACAATACGAGTTTTCACCAGATCATTGTGCATTGATGTCACGTTCGGGAAACCGCCATTACCTGTGATAAAACAAACAAAAAAACTGTTAAATCACAAGATTATAATGCTCGCTTTACTAATTGACACATTTTTCTAGGTTCCAAGTGATCTTGTTAGTGGTTTCTGCTTATTTCTAAGGCCGTATCTAATTTGTAGACAGTACTTTCCCTCGGCTCGTATTCAATGATGCGTTTATTTAGTTCAGCTGTTGTGTCCAATTTGTACGATGACTTTCGCCAATTGTTCAAAAGCTTATTGTTCCAATAAAAAAAAAAGAATAAAAAAAGAAACCTCATTTGTCGTTTGTGCTCAGCATTACAGTTAAATAATAAAAAAACAGACACAAAAATCTTTAAAAAATATAGATGGGATTTAAAAAAATCTATAATGGGCGTAAAAATCATCCCATAATGGATGTACTTATAGACTTCAATTAATCCTATCTTTTATCTAGTTACATTTAGGTGGGAACGACATATATGTATATACATATTTTTACTTTGTGTCTTTATTGAGTTATTGTGCGGAAGGGTTTTAAAATTTTCAATTTATATTCATTTATATAATAACATGTAAAGGTTTTTCAGTGTTTACCGATCCAGGTTTCAAAGGTACTAATATGCACGATTCATTTGAGTCCCCCAAGCATAATGCACCGTTGTAAATTCTTTTGACGCTGATTGCATGAAACATAAAATCAAGTTTACGACGATAATATTGCAGTCACTTAATAAAGTGTAAATTATAAAGCTGCAATGCCAAATTTAAGAAGGATGTGCTGCTAATCTTCAGCTCAGTTGACCTGATCTTCATGGCACACACCTAAGAAACATCGCAGTTAAACTATCTTTTAATAATAAAAAAAAAACCACATATCATATGAATTCTTGCACAAATTGATGCATTTGTATGGAAACTACGATGCTACAGAAGCGTCCAACTTGTAATACTCCCCTTTTGCATTATTACATAGACAAATTATAATTAATCGGAGATTTTGAAATCTCTATTATGTCAGTAACTCGAAAGAAACCCGGAAGAATCGGATTTATTATAGATATTGGATAGCCTATTATAGCGTAAAATTGATCGATCGAATAGTTGATACTGTAAATTATTTTAAAAATAATAAAATCGAATAGATTTGATAGTTACATTAAAATAACGGCCATTTAACATGGTGTTTGTATAGTGCTAATAATGCGCTTATCTTCCCCGGTTGTCCTCGACCGACAGGCGGTTGATTGCGTCATTGTTTCTCACACCGTAAAACGGTACGATAGTCTGTGCTAAAACTAAATATACATATTATAAATTTTCTAATTTAGGAGACATTTTATACTAAAAACAGTAACTAATATATATATACATGACTTCAAAAGTCACATAAATGACACATCTTAAAAACTTGTTTTTGACGTGTATTATGTATTTGAAAGATTTGAAGTAAAATCAGATAAGAATACTTTACTGGAAACAGAAAGTAAAAAAATAAACAAAAGTTAGAATATCTCAACGTAGTTGTCGAAGCTATTATAAAGATAAATTTACATTTACATCTATAGAAGTTGTATTGCAGATGACTCCAATTTCAATAGGAAAACCGAAATACATATGTTAATGTGTAAAACAATAAATTCTTAATATTTCAAAGGAATATTCTGAAACATCAGTTCTAGAGTAGTACTATGTTAGTATAATAAAAACCTAACTCAGAAAGAATTTTAAAGAAATCTAAAGAACACACTAGACTTAATAATCCTCGAAGTTGAGACCCTGTTGGATGAACCAGATACTTTCAACTTCGATGAACTAAGTATAACGTGTCTTTGTAGGCACAATGACGACAGACATTTTAAAGAATATTAAAAAAAAGACTTATTGTGATAGGTAAGTATGACGTAATATTGCAAGCCGCGCTGTTACACATGACAATACTATTATAGCTATATTAGTCATACATGACTAAAAATTTAACACTTAGGACTGTTCACATACTCAGTATGTTGATAATTAGGATGACCTTGGAAGTGGAACACGTGACAGTTGTATTAATAGTTCTTCCTGAACACTCAACGTGCTTAGCTTCTAATATTATTAACGGTGTGACGATTAAGCCCAGTGAAAACTTTTCATTGTGGTTTTGTATTGATGTCGTTGGAATAAGAAAAAGAAATCGAGAGAAAGCCTATGGCAAAGAAAAATTCAAAACTGATTTTGAAAGAAAAATAGCTGAAAAAGCTATTGTGATCTAATAAATTTCATGGCTTTTAAATTCTACGTGTGACCATGACTTACCCACCCGTATCCGCTTCAATACTCGATTTCAATTTGAAGCACCACAGCCGTTAGTTATAATGCCTCGAGCCACTTAACAGATACCAGACAATTAAATTAAGGTCAATGTACTGATACAATTAAGAAATGACACATATAAAAGCATAAATATACCTATAGAGGAAAAGAAAATTGTTACAAATCATGAGGACCATTTCGTTACCTACCACACTATGACAATTTGCGGTTTGAATTCGACCGTTATCTGAGAACTCGTGTTTGAGCCATAAAGAGAGCAACGTCGTTAAAATACAAAAACATTCTGAACGACTTACACGCAGACGTTGCGTACAAATGTAAAAATTCGAAAGCAACCGTCACACATAACAATAAAGACAACATAGGAATAATAGGAGAAACAAGCAATGCAAGTGTCATAGATACGGCACGAATTGCAACAAATCATGAATATGAAAAGCGTAAGGACAAAAACTATGCTCCATTAGCTCTGTGAACAAAACGTAACACAAAGGCGATGAGAGAAGCGATCACTGTGCAAGTAGGCCACGTTTTATATTCGCTTTATGAGGCACAAAACTCAGCCGTGACCGGATTTGGAAATGTCTCTTTCGAAACTAAAATATATTTATTATTTGAGTGTAAAATGGTAATAATTATTTCAAAATGGCAATAAATATAACATCAATTAGCGTAGCATGGTTATTCAAATTCAATTTTCAATGAAAAGTACCTTTCCCTATCTTGCAAAAGTGTTCATACACGATAAGGAGATAAGTTTATCTTCATCAGTGTTTAATGCGGCGCGAGGTGGTGGTCATAAGGAAAAATCTACAAGTACCTAGTGCATATTTTTTTTCCATTACTACTTTTTTTAAATTGAAATGAAAAGTAGAAGAAAACTTATTATACCTTAATGCAAGACCCTACTATATTATATGCGGTTATCAGAGACATTGGAATTTACTAATCTCAAAGGGAGGGTATATACAACTTGTATACAATGATATAAAAATTATTAGAAACCGGTTGTTATCTGATGACGTCACTTTCGCGATACTGAAGTGAATATTTATTTATATTATATTTTATTTTTGTGAAAACACATACAACTAAATATAAAGAAATCTTGCATGGCCTGAGAATGTTAAAATGAGGAAAAGTGTTTAATTTGTAGGAATTTAAGCACCTTTATAAATTTCTAAAAACCAGAGTTAACATAGTCGTGATGGTCGATTGACTTTTAAGTTGGAAGTCTTAAGCTTTTAAAAAAAAATAAGGATAATGTCTTCGCATAAAAGGAAACTGTTTCTTTTTGGAGTATAATTTAAGAATACAACATTTTTAAACAGCTTTGTACTTATGTAAACCGGCTAATCTAATCGAGAAAGCTATCAACTTTATCTTTAGACGAAGGCGTTTTGTTTAACAAATAAGTAGGTACTCACTGCAGTGTTGCAATTACTGTACACATACTTGTGGTACATTGTACTCGTGTTTGAAAATATTTCTTCCACGTATACGCAAGCTTCGTTATTTTAATAGATTACTATAGAATTCAAAAATAGGATATTACTAAATATGATTAGAGCAGCATGACTTCGCCCAGAATATGTTTTTAAATAATTGAATGGATTAAATAATCCATTTTTTAATTATATTTTATGCAATAGAAAGATAATTTAGATTCTGAATCAAATGTAATTTCAACTCCGTGCGCAGCCAGATCGGGTCGCTTGTATCTAATAATACATACTTTTAAATGTGTTATTACTAAATAATATTTAAAATAATTAAACATTAATCATTTTACAATTCAAGTATTCACACCATGGCGTTATCTAATTGATAAGTTGTTGATACTTCTACTTGTATGTACATGATAAACATATATAAGTATATCATAATGAACTACCATACTTATCTATCATAGTAACTACTTTTAAAATGTTGTTAAATTTTTTTTTAATAGTAATATAATTATGAATCATGATGATCTTGCTTTATAACAATCTGTTTTTATAACAAGTTCCAAAGCCATATTACAAGCATTACCTTTATACAATGACTATTTTACTGATACAGCCAAGATACAGCTTCTTGGGCTGACCATTGTTTGTGGTATATTTAGTGCTTGTATATTCCTAAGATCTGGCCAGACAATTGCGGCAGTTATGTGGGTTAATAATTGCTCAAGCCCACGATTCTTCAAAGATTTTATTTATTGACTCTCGCCACCACTATCTCTTTAGCAAAGGAATCCAGAATCTACTTATGAGATGGCGAAAGTGCATAAGAAGCAGTGGTATATTATTACTCTTATTGATTAAATATAATATTATAATTTCATAGTTTATTTTATCGTTTTGTTTTTTTTTTTTTCATATTAAATGCCAATTTCATGTGTAAGGACCTAATATTACTATTTTTATGATATTAAAGAATCTTAGTTTATGTGAAGGTTTCAACGAATTCTCAAGAAGAGTATGTTGGGCTTTACAAGCAAAAAGAAAATGTTGTAATATACATAAGAATGAGACGCATATATTGAAAAAAAAAAGAAAAGAAAGAAAAACGTGTAAACTATATGGTTATTGTACATAACATTACAATATAATATTTTAAGCTCTTAACAACATAGGCTCTTGGTACGGACCAAGTAAGGATGGTATTGTAAATCCGGTTTCTGGAATGAGTCACCCGACCTCAGAGCGACCTCCTCCACAACATCTTGTGCAGCACAACTTCGCGAAGATTTGCTTAGAACTTTTTACTTTTTTTTTATTCACGTGCAAAAACTCGTTTGTTACCTACCTAGTTGGAGGACAAACAATTGATAGGCGAGGTTGTTTGATTCTTCTTGCGTTTCGTTTTAATAGTTATATTACTTATTTCATTATCTGATATGATATTCGATTCAGAGAGTAAAAGTAAGTAAAACGCTCTCTAGGTAGTAAAACACACCATTCCTCCCGCTATAACGTAATTTAGATTTTTTAAATTACCTTACGTAAATAATAATGAATGACCATTTTCAATATTGAAGTTGAACGCAATATTTATTAATAAACGTTAGTTATTTAAATCAGTATGACAATATATACACACGTATAATGTAAATAAAATCAAAGTTCATTTATCACATTATGTCATTATGATCACCGCACCTGTTCAGAATGGCGATACTTTATGTATGAGATAAACCTCAATGCCGAAACTACTCTATTGAAAAATTATCAATTTGCGATGTACTTACATAGTCTATTTATAAATTTGCTTGAAACCCAAGAGTTTATCAATTTAATTATTATATTATTCTAATTTCCTTTTAGACGCCATTGGCAACCTTAATTTTTACTGTGCAATATCGTTTGTCCTTGTCATTCCTGTGTTGTGTGAAAGGGTCAAACGCTGTTCGAGATGCGATTTCTACTCGAGTAGCATTTCATAATACGACGAGCTCTAATTCAACGATTGCTACACCAGATCAGATGGAATTCTTTAACAAGTATTGATTACTTATATGTTTGTATGATTACTTACCTTTAATATAGACCTTAATACCTTTTTACCTTTAATATAGATATCACGCACAAATATGTCGACTTTTTTCTGATTGTAAGGTTACCCTATATTCTTTTCTGTACCCCTGACAACGTGTATGCAAAATTTTATGGTTATCAGTTGAGAAGTTAAGGCGTGAAAGCATTACAAACAAACGAAGTCGTCAGCTTTATTACAATAGTATAGATGAGTGAAATGATCTAGATACGAAATAGAGTAGGTATCGATTTTAGATAATAAATAAAAGTTCAAAATATCAATAACAATGAAATATCAATGACGACGTGACTTGTCATGTCACATAATCTAAAGGTGTTACATTTCTGCAAGTTAATTTGATCTTTGATAAATATTATAGATGCAATTTAAACTCAAATAAAAAATAAAAAACAACTTATTAAGCTTATATTGTAATAAGTAATTATAAGTTTTTTTTAAAACTTTTTTAAGTATATTTATACTGACCTATCATATTGATCTATTGACATACTTCTAGCTAGCTAGACCATTATTTAATTTCTAAGAACTTATTTCGTACTTATATTTTAAACAAATATATTTCTTGTTTCAAGAAAACCTTCAAAGAATTTCAAACAAGAGCGAGATATGATTTTAATAGTAGAGGTTATTCTAGGTTTGAGTCAAAACCAATCCGTTATTTATTAGAGATAAGCCTATAAAAGTTGGTACTTATCGTCCGATTTTATTTTACCAAGAAACACTGTATGGAAGTAATTATTATTAAAATACTAATTAGTCCTGAGCATGGACCCAGGCAATCCTGTCATCAGACAAGACAGAAGAGCTGTAAAAAGCAACAAGCAAAAGGTGTTTTCTTCCCCCTAAATATTCAATAACTTCGCGAGATAGATTGTCTCGGATAAGAGATAATAACAGCTTTCAGTGGCACTGGCAAGCCATGTATGTGTACACAGAAGAGAACGCGTTATGCATTATGTATGTTCGATTTTCTACATGGTGAACTTGTTCGTATTTTTAGAAAAAATGGCGCCTTAGATGTGTTGTCAGGTAGTTGTTGAAAAATTATATTTTACTAGTTATAGCCAGCCAGCGACTTCGTCTGCGGCCCTTTTAAAAAATATAACGCCTGACAAAATATATGAACAATAATTTATTCAATATTTAGGTATTCCCCGTTATATTTTTGCCAGACGTTGGATGTTTATTTTTCCCTGTCCTTTTAAATATCCCTGAAAATTTGTATGCCAAATTTAATGATGATCGGTATCGTAAACGAGCCGTGTCTCTCTTTATCTATATAAATAAAATCAGAGTGTCTGTCTGTGATTTGCGAAAAACTGCCTCAAACTAAGCTTAGAGTCATTCGCATGCTGTTAAAACGTAAATAACTTTTTTTAGAATTGTTGTCTGTCTGTCTGTCTGTCTGTCTGTCTGTCTGTCTGTCTGTCTGTCTGTCTGTCTGTCTGTCTGTCTGTCTGTCTGTCTGTCTGTCTGTTCGGGGTAATCTCAGAAACGGCTGAAGCGATTTCGATGAAACTTTGCAGACATGAAGAGGGGGTCGTCAGGAGTAACATAGGCTACTTTTTGTTTATGTAAATTGCGGTACATACACCAAAATAATATTTTTTACAATTTTTGTCTGTCTGTCTGTTTGTTCCGGCTAATCTCTGAAATAGCTGGACCGATTTTGACGGGACTTTTATTGGCAGGTAGCTGATGTAATAAGGAGTAACTTAGGCTACGTTTATTTTAGAAAAAATACACCCCGGACGAAGCCGGGAGCGGGCCGCTAAATGTATTGCTAAGCGCAAAACTCGAGAACGGGTGGACCGATTTTAATTCTGTCTTCACTCATGGACAGAGGGATAATCAGGGAAGGTTTTTACGTTAAAAAAATGCACCTCGGGCGAAGCCGGGAGCGGACCGCTAGTATTAAATATTTTTAAAAAAAAAAAAATTGTACCTACTTTTTGTAGGTACTTATGTTATCTTGTGTTTGTGCACGCTAATCTCAGAAACGGCTTAACCGATTTGAATGCGGTTTTTACTTGTGTATTGTAGCAAGCTTTCTCTTCAGTGTTTGTTTCCTAATATGCCTAATACTGAAATAACAAGCGTATTAAAACCGCACATACGAAGTTGCAGGGCCATAGCTAGTTTATATTATTAGTATGGATATTAAATGTTGAGGTTCCTACTCACAAATGGTGTTCTTTTTAATGCATTTAAATGCAACTGAATAAATAGGAATGGTTTGTGTCAGTTATAACCACACATGGCCATATGTCAAATTTAAATGGGGAACGTGCAACGGTCGACATAAAAGGCAGGTGTTTCGCACGCGCCATAGAAGGGAGAGCGCCCCATAGGGAACGAACGATGGGGGCATAACAAACTCTCAACATACGGCCAATTTTTAAATAGGTGTTTTGGACTCTTGTTTTATTATTTATTTATTTATACCATGACAATACAAGAAAAATTAAATACAGGCAAAAAAATACTAACGAATTAGATCAGGTGCATATGATGGTATGTGGCTACCGTCGCCTGTAACACATACGGTTATAGGCGATACAGCTTTCATTAATGGAAGAGCAATAAACGAGGTATAATATAGAACAAAAAAGCATCTGAAATGGAATTGTAAAAAAAAAGTGGTTGCAAAAAAAATTGCATCTGAAAGAAAATGTTTAAAAGTAGGCACTGGAAGCAACCTTACTTAATTCGATTAACTTTACCGATTATTATACACAATTAATTAATTACATTCTCAACATTTTTACTACAGGCTATGTTTTTATTTTAAATGGGGCGCCACGCTTAATAATAAAGTTACAACCATTAATTTTATTAGTTTAAAACTTTAAATAACTCAGTCTCTCTAAAAACAGCAAGGTGCATATAAAGTTACATTGACATGTAGGTACAATTTATAATTATATTAATTACAGTAACGACCCGACCCCGGCTTCGGGCGGAGTTGAAATTATCAAAAATTCTTACTTCATAAAATAATCCTATGTTCCAAATTTCAGCTTTCTAGACTTAGTAGTTTTAGTTGTGCGTTGATAGACAGGACAAACAATTTTATAAGTATAAATAAAAATAGATGATAATTTTTAAATAAATAAAAAAGATAATACACAGTCATGGACAGCAAAATTGTTTGCTCTGATATTAATTAAAATTCCACATCCCCATACCTAACTATAAGCATATACACAAAAGACATAAAAGTAGGGGTTATTTCAATAAAGTTTTCAATAAAATTCCATTCTATTTTAACAACGAAACTAAGCGATCAAGCTTTCACGAGTCAAAACAGCCGACAATTCAATAGGCATATCCCATGTATAGATTGCGTTGCATTTAAATGTAGTTCCGTGATAGAGTTCGCTTTGAAAATAAGTCTCGCTTGAGTCTCGCTTGTAACGCAATTCGCCCTCGATCCGACACGTCTCGATTTATCGATGACCGTGAACATCGATTCGATAGTCATGAACAATAGAACTTAATCCTCCCTCTTACTTTCATTGCACAAATGCACATTCAAATTTTAATTTCTTAAATTCGAAACTGTATACATATTTTGGCACGAAAGCCACAGAGTAATTTAAAAAAAAAAGGAAATTCACAATTCGTGCATTAGTTACAAATGACAGAGTATTTTACGAATGTTTAAGGTGTATAACGCCGATTTGGCCTTGAATTATTAGGCTAATTTCCCCGCGCCACCCTCTACAAGAGATCGACCGCACAGAGATGGCAAAGAGTAGTATGGAGACTAGACGACAAAGGCACGACATAGTCGACTGAGCCTACTTTACTGCAAATACATACTACAAATTTATAATTATTTACAATGTAGAGGGATAATTCAGTAACAATGAAGCTTGTTTTGTTATTTAGGTAGTAAATTATGTTACCTAGTAAAAATTTTTACCCGTCTGCGCCACAACGAGGGTTATGTTTTTAGAGTGTATAGCGGCGCACTCCCGGCTTGGCCCGGGGTGTATTTTTTCTAAAATAAACGTAGCCTAAGTTACTCCTTATTATATCAACTACCTGCCAATAAAAGTCCCGTCAAAATCGGTCCAGCCATTTCAGAGATTAGCCGGAACAAACAAACAGACAGACAGACAAAAATTGTAAAAAATGTTATTTTGGATTTTTTCTAAAATAAACGTAGCCTAAGTTACTCCTTATTAAATCAGCTACCTGCCAATAATTGTCCCGTCAAAATCGGTTAAGCCATTTCAGAGATTAGCCGGAACAAACAGACACCCAGACAGACAAAAATTTGGTTTGGTTATGTGGTTGGTTTATTTTGGTGTATGTACTCATATATGGTGTATGTACGTATATATATTCATATGCATGTAGTAAAAAACGGTTATTTCAATATTACAAACAGACACTCCAATTTTATTTATATGTATAGATGTATGTATATTTCTTTATACGAATATAAAATATATGGTAAAAGAGCCAAACAAAAGTTTTTATCAAAACTAACAAATTTTTTAATTTTCAGTAAAAACAATTGAGTTTTTGCACCAACCGTGCAAACTTCGCGTGGTACGTTTTGTTTGGGTAACGCTAATGCCGGCGGTAATATTTTTTTTTTTAATTTTGATATTTTTTTTCAAATTCACCAAGTGAGTGAAGTGACAAGAAATTGAGAAAAAAGTGTTTTTTTTTTTTTTCATTTTGATAAAGATTACGAACTTTTTAGAGCGAGAATCTTGCTTCTTCAATTTTTTCAAAAAATCTATCGAGTGGGACAAAAAAGCGGCTGAGTGGATTAAATGGAAACTCTGTGGGGCTTTTTAGGGTATATTGAACTGTAAAAGGCACACTTAACATTTATTATTTTCTCCATATTTTTGATTCAGCGCTTGATTTTTCCAAAAGCTATCAAAAGCCCTTTTTTATAATTTTTAAAATTCATGTCAATAGAATTAAAAAAAAAAAACAAATGCTTGTAGAAAATTTATTCACGTTTTCATTTTGTTTTCGTTTTGTCTTGTCTTTTGCCATGTCTAATTGTTTTGGTTTGGTTTTGGGTCTTATTATTATTAATTGTGTAATTTTAAAGGAGGGGGGGGGGGAGTAAGGGGGGAGCGGAGGGGGGCTGGGAGAATGGTGTTGATAGATTACCCTCATCCTTTCAAATGATACCTAACATGGGGGGTCTATTTGTAACCGTTGACCATGGTTACGTCAAATTTTTTATCTCGTCGAGACGTCCCCGATGAGCCCAAATACGATCCGGCTGTGACGCGCCGTTTTCGAGTTTCGGCCGGGGGGGTCCGAGGGGGCGTCAATTTTTTTATCTCGAGACGTCCCCGATGAACCCAAACACGACCCGGCTGTGACGCGCCGTTTCCGAGTTACGGTCGGGGGGGTCCGAGGGGGCGTCAAATTTTTTATCTCGTCGAGACGTTCCCGATGAGCCCAAACACGACACGGCTGTGACGCGCCGTTTCCGAGTTATGGTCGGGGGGGGGTCCAAGGAGGGGGCTTTTTTTTGGTGCCCCGGTAGACCGGATGACACTTTCCTTGGTGACTACCGATCACCCTATATGACCTTCTGCAAACGCCACCCTTCTATCCCTCATAGTTTCCGAGAACCGCTCACCAACTTTTTACCAGAACGGTGTACCGAGGATATCGTATTTTTCTGGAGGTCACGGGGGCGTCCCCTACGCGACCACCTACAATAGGGAAACCCCCACCGCTCCTTCTAGGAGAACAATTCGATGAGTCACTAGATACGTGAGTGGGAATCCGGCTTTATAGTGGCTTTATTATTTATTTATTTATTAGGCTTATTAATTTATATTGTATTAATTAATAATTAATTATTATTAATATTAATTTATTTAATTATTTAATTAATTATAATTCATGAAAACTTTCCTTCCTCTTTTGGTTTATTTTTGATATATTACGCTTTTGCCTCCTTTGCTTACTTCCTATCTTTATTAAATTTAGATAACAAGTATATATACAGATGAATTATTAATTGAATATTCAAATTGAATATTTCAGATTATTAATAAATTGAATGTTATATTACAATATAATTTATATTTAGTTTTTTAAAGATTTAATTAAAAAGACAAAAAAGAAAACCTATTAAAGTATTATATACACTATCATGCACTGTCTGTTCTGCCACTAAAATGTTTATTCTTTGTTTATTACGTAAAAATTAATAATTTGATGAAGCGCAACGCGGCACAGGTCCGTCTAGCATCACGACTCGCCCCGCACTGATTTTATGGACGAGAACGGGCTAGCGCTGAGTAAGTGGGGAAATATTTTTGATAAAAACATTATATAAAATTCAATTTTACGAATTTTCAAAAAGCGCTTTCAACAAATCATGCTACATTGTTATCTTCATAAGTGTACAAAATTTCATAATCTTTTGATAAATATTGTAGAAGTGAGATTGTTATAACTGAAAATAAAAGGGGTGAGTTTAGAATTTTTTTCCTGAATCAATTTCAATAAAATAAAATTTTTAATCCCAACAAATCATTCCTCATATCTTGTAAATAAACATATATTTTTTTCGCTGAAGAAAAGGTGTATGTATAATGAATAATACTGTTACAAAATGTTGCAAAAATTTAATTTTTTGGAAGGATAAGCCTTAATTGTTACTTTTACCTAATTGTACATTACATTTTACAAGTTATTTGACACACTTGATACATATTGTTTTATAACAAACCGTTGTTGGCCCGAAATCTTAGTAAACGCACAGAACTCATAAACTAATGTTTTGAACTCATAATTCCACATGTTGAGAATTTGAAAAACCAGTTTGATATGATCTCATATAAAGTCGGGTCAAGTAAATTGTGTCCAAATTTGTAGGTCCAGAAGGTTCGTCACTAAGTAGCTGGGGCACACTGCGAAGCCCATCTGGCTGTAACGGTCCCCTTACAGAAGATGACCTTGAAGTACCAATAGTGACTAAGAAATGAAAAGCCTATACCTTAATGTCGCTTGGACATTTATTTTTTATCTAGTTAAATTCGGTAGAGCATATGGTTCCCTTCTGGTTTTGTATTTATAGGCAATGGGCCTACCATAAAAAAAAAGAAAAAAAACATGTCAGTCGTAGGACTGCACGTCAGAAGTGAAAACGTAGCTTCACAAAAATAATTGTACGATATTTAAATTCCTTGTCATTATAGAATTAGGTAAATACGATTATTATTGATCGCAAGAAATACAAGACAAAATATATGACACTGACACACAATGACAATTAAATAGAATATAATTATTTAACATGAACTTCATAATGACAAAACATTAAAAAGGTTTGATGTTGATATGAAACTATTTTATTGGTCAGAAGTGTATACCATATTGATCCTTGTTATCATATCTAGTAAGTTTACTTTCATAACATCTGTTATTGACATTCGCGAATGCGAATACGAATATTCAGTTTTTAAATTTAGCGCCGTTTATCTATGATTCAAAATATGCCGCGCGCGACGCGGATAATAATTCCGGTAACAGCGGCGCTAGAGGTATAAGGAAATTAGCGTTGTTAAGTTGGTAGAACGGTATTTTTGTATGTTTGAAATTTTGTTTTGTTTTTGCTAACGGCTCAGATGAGTTTGTGAAATTTGAGGTTAGACTGTTGTTAGTTATTTCTTAACATGAGTAAATCAACTTCTAGTGAACATAGTATTAATTGTTTTCTAATGCCTAAAGAAAAGGTGATTAATTAACACCCAATATAAAAGTAGATTATAGTAAAATATAATTGTTCTATGTAAGTTGTAATTAAAAAGAAAAGAAATGAATACTCTTTTGTTTAATATACCTAATATTGTTTTCACATTCTGTATTTTTCTTTCACATTCATATTCGCAAAATATTCAAAGATATTTGCGAATGCGAATGCGAATATCATAAATCAAGCGAATATTCGCGAATGCGAATGCGGATATTCGTTACATCACTAATACAGAGCTGTCAATTACACGGTTTCATTACATGTCGCGAGTTCAATGATTTTATCCCATCTCAAAAATTGATTTTTTTTTTTTAAATTAATATCTGAAAATATACAGAGATGTCATTTACGGTTACATTACATTACATAACAACGTCGCGAGTTCGATTATTTTATCCCATCTCAAAAATGCCTAAAACGAATCTACAAATGCAATTTGGAAAAGCATCGTAAGTTTAGCGTAGTGGTTTTGATGCAGAACTTTCAAACTACGCTGCACTTCGTGCAAACAGTATACGTCAGTAATAGAACATTACTTGTCATTATGTAACAACCACTGCGTAACGGGACCGACGAAAATAATTTTGTTAACAAATCTGCTGAGACTCGAGACGATCACGCGACGCAAATGAACGTAGGAAAAACATGAATATGTATTAACCGTTAAAGGTTATTATTAGTTCAGGGAAGTCTATCGGCTGAGGAGTTTCGTTACATGGTGTACTACGAACAGGAAACAAATTGCTGTTTTAAGTTGAAATTAGTGGTTTTGGAATAGTGATTTTTTAAATATTGTAATATTGTAAGAAAAATAAATTGTGGACGAAACAAGTGTAAGAAAACTTAATAAGACCACAAGCGTTATTTGAAAAATATAAAGATAGATACCATACCGTGTAAAGCAAAATTTGAAGTGACGTCTTATTTTTTTTCTACTTCAAACAAAAATAACGAGATTATTGGCTTCGATTCAATAAAAAATATTATGATTTTTTCTGTTTACTAATATTACAAAGAGTAAGTGCGAATTTTGTGAGTTTATAGTGGAGAGCACATCTTCGTAACCAATGCAACTTCTTAAATAATTCTTTAGAGCCCCCGCGCACTAGGCAACCTGGCTGCGGCAGCCAGGCTGCGGCAGCCAGGCTGCGGCAGCCAGTCAAACATATGACGTTGTATGGGAGCCCACGCACTAGGCAGCCACGAAATCTCGGCTGCGGCAGCCAATGAAACGCGCCTATATGCACGGCAGCCAGCTGGCTGCGCGCAGCTAGAACGTGTGTAGGCGAATGTATGTGGCTGCGGTCAGTCTCCGCGCACTAGTTGTAGCAGCCAGACGTATTTTGCGTTCCGAACTTTGATAAGATGATTTTCGATACAGAGAAATTTATTCGGGAAATTGAAAGCCGTAAAGCAATTTGGGATATAACATCGGAAGAATACAGTGATCGGGATTTAAAGAAAAGAAGATGGGAAGAAATCACGAACCAAATGTGCTCGGAAAGTTTATCAGAAAATGACAAAAAAGAATTTGGTAAGCATGTATTTTTATTATCTGGATTATACAGTATAATACAGGGTGATTCTGCAACACCAATCAATATTTTTGTAAAGTATCGCAGAATAACTATGTATTCGTTATTGTTCTTTTTTGGTACTTAACTAGGTATTTTCACTTCAATGTTTTATTTAGATAAATAGGTAGGCACTATTCTAATGCATATCTGTTTTGCCATTCTAACGGATTTGCATTAATAAAATAATCCGCAAATAAATCCCTATAGGATGCTGATGATCGGCTTCCTCTATTTGTGGGTCCACTGGTTATTTCCAGTTCTGGTGGAACGTACAGTGTGTCTTGAAACCTATACCCGTCTCTTTCGCGCACGTAGTTATGTAAGACACAGCAAGCTTGTACTATGGCTATTGCAAGTTCCTGTCGGACATCTAGTGGGCGGTGAAAAATTCTCCATTTGTTGGCTAATATCCCAAACGTGCATTCTATGTACCGCCTTGCCCGAGACAGTCTATAGTTGAAGATTCTTTTCTCCGCTGTTAAACTCCTACCTCCATAAGGTCTCATTAAATTTTCACATAAGCCAAATGCCTCATCCCCCACTATGACGTATGGCATCGGTACTCCATTATTTGATATGGGGCGCTTCTCCGGAATTTGTAAATCTTTGTTGACAAGTTTTTGATACAAAATGGATTTTTTATATATCGATGAGTCACTACATTTTCCATAAGCCCCAACATCTATATATGTGAATTTGTAATCTGCATCGCATACAGCAAGTAAAACGATGGAAAAATAATTTTTATAATTATAGTACAGTGACCCTGAATCGCTGGGTTTTATCACTCTTATATGCTTGCCATCGATGGCACCAACGCAATTGGGATAATTTGCATTTTCATTGAAACCTTTTGCTATTTCAAGCCACCTCTCTTCATTTAATTCTGGAAACGATGACTGTCTCATATTCTCCCAAATCGCCATACAAACTTCATGTATGATATCTCGGACAGTTGTATGTCCAATCCGATAATTATGACTCAATTCCATTAAAGAACATCCTGTAGCAAGATATCTGTAACAAAGAACAAATATAATTTTCAGGTAAATCTCTACAGAGCAAGTGGAAGAACATCAGGACTAGTTACAGCAGGGAAGTAAAACGCAGAGCTGGTATTAAAAGTGGATCAGCAGCTTCGCGTAAGAGTCCATACGTATATTTCGAACAACTTCATTTTCTTCGGCCTACCGTGGTAATTAATGAAACTCAAAATGGATGAAACACGCACTGCCGAAACCAACGCTAGCAGCGGTAGTACTCAAGGTGAACGACCTGTTTCCAAAAAGAAGAAGACAAGTGACGACGATAATTTGGTGCAGGTGTTAAGGGAAAGTATTGTAATGAGAGAAGAGCGTGAAAGACAGCAAGAGTCTGATTCAGATAGACTGTTTATACTTTCACTTCTAGATGATTTTAAAAACATCCCGAGACATCGTAAGCTTTCTACAAAAATGGAGTTAATTGAAGTTATAAAAAGAGCTCAAATGCAAACTCACGATTCCGAATTTAGTCCGTTTCGCCAACGTAATGTTGATTATGAACCAGGGGCATCGGCCGCCAGATCATATAGACCACAAATATCGTTCAGTGGACAATATCGCCAAGGTCAAGGATACTCGACTGAATATGGACCGGAAACCACAAGCAGTGGGCAGTATCGCTATGGATACTCGACACACTCGAATTATAGACCAGAAGCCTCGACCACTGAAGGCCGCCGTGGGTATTCTACGGCTGTTCCAGACAGGCAAGATAATACTGTTTATACTGATGCGTTATCACCAACTGACACAAATGCAACAGATGTGTCTCAGGGTTCTGAATTACTAGAATTATTTACTACACAGGACAACTTGAACTAGGTAATTCATTACCATACATGTAAGAAATAAATACCTAATAAATGTTAAGAGACTGATTAACAATATCTTTCATTTTCGTACTCACCTCAAAGTTATCACCAGTTTTTCTTCAGGTTTTATACAAGCTCGCATAGGAGTATCAATGCCATTGATTGAATTTCGTATTTTTTTCAAAAGGTTATCAAACGATTGCACTGACATCCTCGTGTAGTTAAAAAACCGGTCTGGGAATGCGCGAATATCTTTGAAATAGGTTTGGAATAAGCCTTTTGAGTGTCTTTCTAGAAAAAGAGGATGAATCCAGTATCTTTTCTTTATTTTGCGTTTTTTACGAGATAGGTAAGCAATAATTATAAGTTCTTCCACGTCCATATTGCTCGACGGAAGGATCTAGACTAGTCGTTGATTGGCTGTTATAACTGGCTGCGCAAATATTCTGGCTGCCGCAGCCTGGCTGCGCAGCCAGGCTGCCTAGTGCGCGGGGGCCCTTAGTGTTTCAATGATACATTATTCCAGACAATCAAAGGCTATGACGTACTAATAACACATTAAAAAGTCTAGTGTACAAGCCAATTATAGTTGAACACATGTAGCTTGTTCATACATTTATCACTCCTGGATGCGCTACTAACCTGGATAACGCCTCAGATCCTGTATTTTATATATTTTTCGGCCTCCATGTCATTTACGTATCATTTACATCGCATTTTTCCCCTTGTTTCCTTATTATCTTACCGACAGCCTGTTTTCAGAATGTCTGCTATACTTTTTCCTACATTTTCTCATACGTTTTACATGCATTTAGTCATCATACAATTTCAAAAACGCAAATTTATATATTTTTGACATAATCTCTTTGTTTATTTATTTCGTCGCCATAGTTCCCATAGTATTTTGACATCATGTTTTCTCTTTACATTGTTGCTTTCTCGCTCATTTTTTATTCGTTTTTATATACAACCTCACCTCTAAACTCGAAACGTCCTGGCCATATATCATAAATATTTTCAAAATTTAATTATTTAAAATAAGTTTCGAAGGTTCTCCAGCCGGCTATATAAGCCCGTGGAGCTGATACAGTGTTGTCGCTCCTCTCTGATACAATATTGGACTTTGGGCTGTCTTGCCTCCACTACTTCTACCTCTTGGCGTTCCGGAAGTCAGAGCTGAGACTCCGGACGCAATCTTCACCGAATCGCCCAGGAGTTTCATTAGGCCTCTGGGCACTCGTCACCACTGCTCATCTACCTCGGGTCGTTCCGGGAGTCGACGCTGAGACTCCGAGCGCACCCTACAACGCTGCACGTCTACTTCGTGTCGTTCCGTGAGTCTGTGCTGAGACTCCGGACGCACTCTTTACCGCTGCACGTCTACATCGTGTCGTTCCGTGGGTCAGAGCTGAGACTCCGGACGCAGCCTTCACCACATCGCCCCGTGAGTCTGCGCTGAGACTCTGGGCGGTCTTTGCCTTCACCACATCGCCCCAGGAGTCGGCACTGGACTCTGGGCGGTCTTGCCTTCACCTGCCCCTTCACACTGCCAGTTTCCTGTCGGCCGTCCAGCTCACGCCCCTGCTCTTCATTTGTTTAATCTTTTTCATTTATATTCATTACACTCCACACTAATCTTTTATTAAAAATTATATATCTATAAAATCCCTATTTTTATTTTTTTAACTGTCGCTTCACGACACACATCATTCTTGAACATGACATCAATCCATTCTAAAAATAGTTCTATACAAAAATACAAAACAAAAATAAGGCGCCGCGAAATCACAATTTAAACGTCAATTTTATTAACGGCTGTGTGAGCCAATTATAGCTGTGCATCTGAATATAGCAACTGTCTTTATAAATATAAATAGAAATGATCTATCTATACAACTAAAATAACTACAATTTTAACTAAATACAACTACAATTTTTATGCATTCTTCTGCATGCATAAGAATGCATAAAAATTGGAAAAATTGACCGGATTTTTTTGTTTAAATTTCCCATCTCGTCTATAACCAATATTTTAAAGAGGTAAATTTTGTGTGTTTGTTTGTGTGTGGGAGGTAATCTTCGAAACGACCCATCGGATTTAAAAAATCTTTCACCAATAGTTAGAATAGAATTTTAGGATGGACATAATGTAGGCTAAATATTCCACGCGGACGGAGTCGCGGGCACTACTAGCTGGTATTAAATAAACGCTTGTTTTTCCAGTACTATAGACAAATATACACTGACTGAATAAGATAATCAGATTTTAAATTGGAGACATCTATATAATAGTAGATAGAGACTGCTCGCATCAAGGAAATAAATAACTAAAACACTGCACATGCACAATCTACAATACATCTCACCACGGGAAACAATAGCGTAATAAAAATCCCAGAACACATATTTTATACGAAAACCTAGCAACGCGATCGTAATGTAACAAATTACAGCGTATTATTGAGTTTCAAAAAGACATAAAAGTTATCGACGTCGTATCCACTATAATGACTATTGTCTATCTATTCGCTAAGTATATATAGAACAAAGAAAAAACCCGACAAATAAACAAACGGTTAAGAAAATTCTAAGAAAGACAAAGATATCAAGTCGCGATCGGCAAGGAATTCCATTGTAGTACAATCGAATAATTGGCCATCGTCACGATATATCACCTAAATCGCGCAAGTGATAGCAATTAGTAAATACTGCATTTATAAAAGAGTATAATTATTAACAGGCGATGCTGAATAGCGAATGGAGTTAAGTATTTTCAACGTTTTAGTTTCGTAAGAGATTACTATATGATAGATGCCCCTACCTGGCTAGAACTACTCGAAAGTAATTGATTTTAAGAAAACGTTATAGAAAATATGGTCACTCAAATAAATAATAGTAATTTTTCCATTATGATAGAAAATTTAGATTCAGCTTTACACCAGAAAATATTTCTTATTTAATTGGACATGAAAACTTTAATGGTTAATTTTTCTTGTGTTAACAATAGTTAGTAAACTTGTAACATAAGTATCCATTGTTTGCGACAAAATATTCTAAATTGAACCACATACGTTAAGTGTTCAGCTGTGGAATAGGGCTAACTTAATAGGATAGGACTATCTTCTTTAACAGCTGAATCGCTATTACCTGACGTTTGTATTTAAGTATTTATTACTTTAGAAACATTACCTCAGAAACGAGTATTACTGTAAAGAGAAATGGCTAAATAGTGATTACTAAACATAATGACATCACGACTAAACAAAACAAGACGTATTATAGGTAAACATTAACAAAACGGAATATATATTGTTTGTACCTTAACTAGTTCTTAGCTGTCATTTCGTCCGCATAACTTTATAAATTATAGCCAATGTGTTTATTCTAATGAATAAACTATATTACTGTAAAGATTTCTCAAAAATGACTTCATTGGTTTTTACACATATTTTCGGATTTATAATATTAGTAGGATTCTTTTGAACATACTTTATTGTGTATTAACGTCTCTCACACATTATGGCACATATTACATTTATGTAGTCAATAAAGCAACACAGGCTATAATGAATGGTAATGTAAGGAATAAACTATCCAAAATTACGTAATAAAATATATAAGCAGTATTTTCGTTATTGTAGACTATAATTATACTGTAAGTATAGAGACGAATAAGTAGAAGGAGCCAGTTAGCTTAGTTAATCGAAGCATTGTATACCTAACTCGACTGAAAAATAGAACATTTATTACACTTTCGTTTTCCTCGATTGAAATTCCTTAGACATCGGTTTCTAACGTGCCCAGTTGGTAAATATTATATCGTTTCAAAATATTTGAAGCAACAGTCGCCACACGAGTTTAGTAACGCGTAACTTGCAACACGCGCCGTGTCTCGCAAAGCCCATACCACTAGTTGCGTTGCGTAAATCAAAGGCGTGGAGGAGTATCCATGAAGGTGAGACAATTGAGACACGACACCGAAGACTAGAAGTGATCTCTAAGATCACTTCGATAAAAAAAAGCTACATATCTTGACAAAAAGTTAAAAGTTTAAACTAGTTAGATAATCCAGGAAATCTGGAACCATTAAAAGAGCTGTTGACTGCCCATTGGTCGAATAGTTTTGAATTGATAATTTCAAAAGTTATATAATTATTTAACACGCTGAAAGAAACAGTGTGCAAAGAAACTCAATGTCAAGGATCCATCTCGTCCAATTGAAAAACAAACTTTGAATCGTTTGATGGTCATTTCAGAGTACTTTTTCGCTTAAAACGAAGTCAGAGCAAAAAGCCGGACGGTTGTGGGCGAACGAGTCGTGACAAAGGTTTTATTTATTTGCGCTTTGCTTTTTGCTAGTCTTCTTTACATTGAGTAGGTATGTATATATATATATATATATATATATATATCGAAATAAATTGATTACTTACTATTACGTTAGTAGAAGACATTGGACCTTGAGATTACAAAGGAAAATTTCGAACTATCTTAATGCGTGTCCAATATCTCATAGTTATTATTTTAATGACTAAACAGATTTCTATCATTTTAAAGTGCCATTTAAATGCTGCTTCGATAAAGCACAATTAAATCAATATTAAAGTGTCCGACTAATGTTTCTTGGAGACATTTTGATGCGATGACAGAATGCATTAAAAACAAATCGTGCAAGATGATACTGAAACAGTAATACGAAACACGAGGTGCAAAATCACAACTATGCTAATACTACTTATTGATTATTCAATAAAACGAAGACGAACATTGTAAAGAAAAATTTCACTTATAATAAAATTAACATATAATTATAATCACAGGTATTGTAATGTGGAGAAGCTATTGTAGCCGTCACTCAGACCCTGGACGTACTGTACGTACTGTCGCGTGCAATATCACTTTCCCTGACAATGGCGGGGGCGCGTGTGCAGGTTTCTGTCTCAAAGAAAACGCTCTCTCGTACGGAATCACTTGCAAGTTTCAAGGAAACTTTATGAAATACATGGATCATACTACAAGATTTATACAGTATAGAATAGAACAGGGGTGCTCAAACAGTCGACAACGATCTACCACACAAGGAAATATTGGCAGATATAGCGGTCGATTCATAATTTTTGTTTGTAGATAACATGATCCACAGTTAAGCCATAATACGAGTAACACCCTCTATTACTTTTTTATATGGAATCAATGCCCTGGTAGCGGCGAAAGGCGGCTTTATCAGAAGCAACGCGCGGTATTTGTCGAAGAAAAGCCGCCCCACGCGAATTCCCACCGATACTTCTGTAAACTTCTGGCACTGACCCACAACACCTATGACCTACCTACCTATACTGTAATACACCCTACCTACCTACACTACTTAAGATGAATCATAAAATATGCTAATTATATACTACATATTTATAAATTTAAAAAGGTATGTATAAAATGAAATGAGGAAAAATGTTTTCAAAGGATAGTTCCCCGATACACGTGCTAAGTGGATGCAGCGTTGTCCGCATAACGCCAATTAAAATTATATAACTCGAATGCACTTGATGTACGTCCAAAACAAGGCGTTTTACGAGCGTCCAACACGAATCTTTCATTGTTACCCCTCGCCGCATTCACTATGTTTACAGATAGTTAACGAAAGTGTTTTTTAAATCTAGCTTCAATATATTATTTTCTATTTTATCTTCTGTCGTCTTCTGTTCATTCAACGCTCGCTTTTCCCGATGTTGAATAGTTTGAGAAACGTCTATTTATATTTTACCTTTGCCAATTGGATCAAAAACTTCTTGACCTTGCAGTCAATTTCTAGTCCTGTGCCTTCTTTTTTATTGCACAGCAGAGCATTATTTACTCTACAAAAAATGTTTTTCAAAAATGTGAGTAAATTTAAGAAATGTCTGTTTGTTAACAATATTCCAAAGCTATAATTTAGTCTAGAATAGAATGTAATGGATATCTAAAAGGGAAAATAATAATACAAGAGTTTTATCTCAGATGACTTTCCCCAATCTGTTAACATCTTATCCTACTAAGGTCTAGACACTTGCAGAACACATGGCGTTTTGCTTGTGTTAATAGGTGATGGTCTATTACCTTTTCACATATGATCATCATGATATTTTGCATACACATTGTCAAGGATACAGAAAAGCATATAGGATACATCTCATCCAAAAAAAGTTCCGGAGTGCATATAAAAATAAAAATCCAAGGCCTGGCAAAATATCTAACAGCTATAAGAGTTGAAAAAAATTATTGCTCATAATATATTTCAAGGTGGATCAGCTAATAATATAATATTTGTAAAGTACACCATTTTATTTTTACTACATGTAAAAAACATGTACAGGTACTACATATATACAAAGTTGCAATTGCATCACAAGTTATTTTATGCTCAAAACAACTATTTTGCAGCTGTTCAAAGGAAGTTAATAATGGGGCAGGTTGCGCGTGAGATTATTAATTGTGTAGGGATACTAGCATTCAACAAGTAATTGATAAATTGTTAACGTGTGCCATAAAAAATGACCAACAATGACATGTAAGATAAAAGAGAAACCAACCTTTAAATAAACATTAATTTGTTGCTATTAACAGGCACTAAAAACATGAAGTTTTTGAGATATCATATGAAAGTTTAGAACCAAAATAAAAAAACCACAAAAAAACCAACAACCAAAATTGATTACATATAATTTCTAAAATATGTGTTTATAGTATTTGTGACATTTTCGGTGGTTTAGTTCTTGGAATTCAGACTAAAAGTCAATAGTGTTTGTATAAAAACATCCTAGTTGTAATGTAACTTTTAAAATTGGGTTGTTGATGCTGCTATCTATAAAGATTTTTATAAAATATTAGCATTCATGGTGTATGTTTCATTATTTTAGGGAGTTCAGAAAGTTCTGTGAATATCTTGTCACCAAAGATATATTATTTCGATGCTTTACATATATTCTGTCTTTGGTTATTGAATACAAGTTGAGAGTTGTGAACAAATTCTCTTAAATACCTATTAACTACTGACTTCACTCACTCTACAGGGTGCCCTTAGGAACATTCATCTTACTTAAGTAATATGAAAGTGAGATGAATATTCTTATTGTTTTATTATTCATAACTTCATATTATTGTAGTCGCTGGTATAATAAATCAATCATATTATTTCATGACACATAAGTTTTTTGAGTACTACCTACTTAAGACATCCCACAAAAAGTTCCTCCCAAAAAAGTATAAACTATACTGATAACACAGCAGCATACAAGCCCCCATTGAAAATAGATAAACCTATTAGGGACCTACAAACTACAATATTAATAATTTCAGAAATAAATAAAATAAAAAATTATATACCTATGAACCCCAAAAAAGTGAGAAACAACTGCAGAACAACGCCAGTTGCCTTCTGTATATAGTTGTTCTTTCTAGTTTTTTTTTTCTTTTTATTCTTTTATTTTTTAAGCTTCTATGTAACACTATCAACTCAAACGGAAGACCAGTGCAGGTTATTACAACCGGCATTATGGTAATAAGTAATTTTATATGATTTAAAGTTAATAAAAAATATATATCATTATTTTAAACTACAATACAATAATCAATAGTATTCTTACGATATGATTACACCTACCTATCCTGTAAATTTATCAATATTATCAACAAAATTCAATGTTATAGTGATTAAGGCTTTCATATCATACAAATTTAATGAGACCTATTAAAATATGTATTAAACTATTTTATCATATGATAAAAAGGATTTCATATTATTCAAAGGTTTCAGTACAGCAATTACTTAGTCATGATTATTATTATTATTTTAAAAAGGACAATACATCATTATGAAACTTTCGGTTATTTGCAACACCATAAAATAATTATTGGTATAGTTTTATGCAATGAAATGCAGAAAATGGCATTAAAATAATAAATCTAGTAAAATAATATAAAAATGTTGGTTTTATATTATTTTATGTTTGGTGGTTGTACCTATTGACATAGTACATTAATTTTATAGCATATTTTTTTTGCATTTGTTTAAAATTATGCTATATTATTAACTGTTAAACATGAGTACATCATTTAAATGCAATGAATATAATATTAGAAGCGGTCTAAGTAATAGGAAAAATACGAAATTGTTCTAAAAGTTCCAGGGTACGATTGAAATGGCTGGCTGATCTTAAACATTGTCAAGTTTTATCAAGAACCTCCTTCTCTTTTTTGAAGTCTGTTGAAAAACAGCACACAATACGCGCCAAATGCACCATGCAAACAAAACAAAGTTGCATGTGACCTAAATAACGCGCATTATAACTCCAGTAATAATATACTTTCATGAATACGAGACATGTTTACGGCAGTTAGTGCAATATGGATACAAACGGCCATGTTATTTAAAATTCTTATTAATACTCGTATGAAACTAAGGTCGGTCGTACCTCTATAGTAATCTAACAGTTAGTGATTCAATTCACTAATTCTTTACGGCGTTTTTACATCTATGAAGGCCGCAATGCGCGTGCAGCGTTGTAGATGCAAATATATTCAGTATGTGGTTTTTATACGCATAAACAAAACCTACCTTGATAATCAGCTCAATCTCTGGAACCTTTCCATTAGCCGTACCATTTTCAATGATTTCATCTGACATCGTGAACTCCAAAACACTTCAAATTACAAGAAAGATACTTTCCACTATTACTTCTACACAAGCACCACTTGCATAAAACACCGATTGACTGAACAACTTCGTGTCAATCAATGCTTATCCAATATTCGATTCGCCGTCGCCGTTGCCTGTGTGCTGTGTACTCTTTGGTGCTGTGTGATTGTGTGATTGTCGTTGATTTGCTAAATTTATTTGCGCCTTACTTCACTCATGACTACATGTAATACGACCTGGTTACAATTTAATTAATCTAATTCTATTCATAAACAACAGTGGCTGTAGTGTGAATTATAATGCCCGGCTTGCACTCACTAGAGAGTGGGTAAATACGGAAAATTGCCATCATGACATTGATAATTTACAATTTTCCATACAAATATTTTTCACTCTCGCTAGCAAGTGAGGGCCATGAACCTCTACTTAAGCTGGACCACGCAGTATGATTTATCATGATTACAAATTTGTACTCTACGCTTATACACATAATTATTTTTTCTCTGTCAAAGATAAAAGTAGAAAATCGAGCCAGGCGAGAAAACTTAAGTAGTAGTGTGTCCTTGTCTAACAAGTTTGCCAATGGTTGATTTCTCAAAATTGGAAATATTACATTTTACATTATTACATAAATATTACATTATTGACTGATAAATGTGTTCATAAAATGGTGTGATAATTATAATATAATTATTTAAGATTTGTTGACAGATGTGTTTATACAAAACATGCAATAAAATAAGGATTATATGATATTATTAATAGATTTTTTTCAACCTAAAATGGCATGGCAACTTTGTCTTTATACAAGAAATATGGCTGCTCTGCCATATTCCTGCCTTGCCTCTGCCTTTCTTTGTTTACGATGCGTGAATGATTTTCGGTGCTGTTTTTGTTTCCTCAGTATACATTTGCCAAAATTGTGTATTTTTGCTGCGTAAATGGATGTAAAAGAGAATGGTATCCCATCCCGACTGCAACTTATCTTTTCACAGGTCAGTAATTATTAAGATTTTCTTGTTGGTTATACTTGTTGGAAGGTCGTGATGCTGTCCATGTTTGTCTATGCCATTTAATTTTATATTGTTTTATAATTTTTGAATATTATTCTAACTGATTGATGTACAGTGTCATACAAGATATATAAAAATTTTCTCATGTAAATATATAAAACTAATGATTATATTCTTACGTTTTAATTAATGTAAAACCACCAATTCCACCCTATCAGTGGTAGCAGAGCGTCAAAATAATAGCGTTAAATAATTAGTGGCAAATGAGAAAATAAAATTTTAAAAATGAGCTCGAGTCAAAGAAGCATAGAACCGCTGACAAAATCGAATTACGATACCTGGTGCTTACAAGCACAGGCGATTCTCATAAGATACGATCTGTGGGAGTACGCTAGTGGTGAAAAAACGTTATTGGCAACTGTGACTGCAGAACAAAAGAGTGCGTTCCTAAAGGAAGACTTAAAGGCAAGGTCAGAGCTACTTCTACTTATATCTCCTCCAGAACTTAAACAAATTAAGGGATGTAACACATCCAAGGAAGTATGGGACAAGCTAAAATCTGTACATCAAAGTTCAGGGCCTGCGAGAAAGGCTACGCTATTAAAGCAACTAGTATTAAAGAAAATGACTTCACAAGAAGATGTGAGAGACCATCTCAGTAATTTTATGGACGTAGTGGGTAAATTAGAAGACATGGATGTAAAAATTCATCCAGAATTATTAAGCATTATGATGTTATACAGTTTACCTACAAATTTCAATAGCTTCAGAACGGCAATTGAGTCGAGAGATGTTTTACCAAGTCCTGACATTTTAAAAGTTAAAATCATAGAAGAATACGAAGCAAGAAGGCAAAGCGAAGCAAGCGAACCTCAGACTTCAGAAGCATTCTATGCCAAGACAAAGAAAAGGGTACTCTATTGCAACATTTGTAATAAGAAAGGGCATTCGACAGAAAAGTGTTGGTCAAAGAAGAAGTCAAATAACCCTAATAAAACTAAAGGTCAAGAAAGTATGTACAATATCTGTTTAACAACAGGAACGTCGAAAACTAATAGTAATTTATGGTGTCTAGATAGTGGCTGTACGTCACATATGACAGGTGACAAAAGTATATTGTGTAACTTAATCCCTGCGTCTGACACTCTAAGACTAGCTTCAGAGAAGCATACGACCGAAGTTAAAGGGAAAGGAAAAGCTATACTTTATACAAAAGATTGCAAACATAATATAACTGAAACATTATATGTACCTGATTTGTCAAACAACTTGATGTCAGTAAGTAAAATTACAGATCATGGCTATAAAGTTTTATTTGAAAAGGAAAAAGCCAGTATCATAAAAGACGGAAGTGTTAGCTTAAAAGCTAGAAAAAGAAATGGACTATATTTCATTGAATTCGATGAGCAGGAAGAGACAGCAAATTTCACGCCCAGTGCTGAAAGCGAAATTATGAAGTGGCACAAGAAATTAGGTCATGTAAATGAAAGAGACCTAAAGGAAATGGTTAAAAATAAAATGATACGAGGACTCCACTTTAAAGAAAAAAAATTGGATACCTGTGAGACTTGTATTAAGGGTAAATTTACCACTCTACCATTCCAAAGCCATGAACAAATAATCTCTACCGAAGTGCTGCAGATAATTCACAGTGACGTATGTGGCCCTTTTGAGCATGAATCAATGGCCGGATCAAAGTATTTCGTTACATTTATTGACGACTATACAAGATACTGCTATGTTTACTTCTTAAAAAGAAAGAGCGAAGTATTTGAAAAATTCAAAGAGTATAAAAACTGTGTTGAACTGTTTCATAAGAAAAAAATTCAAAACCTTCAGTCTGACAATGGAGGCGAATATAGGTCGAAAGAGTTTGACAAATTCCTGAAAGATAACGGTATAAGCCGAAGACTATCTGCACCCTATACACCGCAGCAAAATGGCATGAGTGAAAGGAAAAATCGGTCGCTGATGGATAAAGCAAGGTGTCTGATGATAGATTCTAACATTCCTGCAAATCTATGGGCAGAAGCAGTGAACACTGCAAACTATTTGATCAATAGAAGTCCAGCAAAAGCTATCAAAGGTAACTCCCCATATGAGAAGTGGGTAGGAAGAACACCATCGGGAAATCACCTATACGTGTTCGGAAACAAAGCATTTGTAATGAACAAGAACCGAAAAGGAAAATTCTCGGCTAAAGCTACGGAAGGAGTATTTTTGGGATATGCAGATAAAGCCAAAGGTTTTAGAATCTACATACCGGAAAAGAATGATGTTGTTATCAGCAGAGACGTAAAAGTAATCGAAAAGATGCATTATGGTGATACTCCTGCTGAGAAAAACAAAGACTTTACTCTAGAACCAGAAACAGAATTAATTGAGATTGAAATACCTGAAATTAAAAACAAAATTAATAATAACTTACCTTTTCAGGAAACAATTAATCTTCCTTCTTCCAACTCCAGTCAAGATCCAGTTGACCCACCATACTCAAGTCAAAGACCACAAAGAGAAGTGAGGGCACCAGCATGGACCAAAGATTATGAGTTAAGTCGTTGCGTGACTATGTTTACATCAGATAGTAATGATGACTATGACTGTTCATTTCTTACATATCAAAATGCAGTGACGGGCACCGACAGACAAAATTGGGAGAAGGCGATACAGTCTGAAATGGATTCACTACAGAAAAATAACACCTGGGTACTAGTTGACAGGTCAGAAGCCAAAGGACACAAAATTTTGTCGAACAAATGGGTATTTAGGATTAAAGATGACGGTACGTACAAGGCCAGATTAGTCGTACGTGGCTGCGAGCAGAAAGGAAACCTGGATTTTGAAGACGTATATAGCCCAGTCGTAAGTCAATCTGCCTTAAAAACTTTATTAGCCGTTGCCGCATCCAAATCTTACTACTTCATGACATTTGACGTCATGACAGCATTCTTGTACGGAGAGTTGACAGATGAAGTTTATATGAAACTACCTGTTGGCTATAAAACTGACTGCAATACTACTGAAGTAGTTTGCCGGCTAAAAAAGTCGTTGTATGGCTTAAAACAAGCTCCATTTACATGGAACAAAACTTTTACCCAAGCGATGTTTGATTTGGGTTTCAAGACAATAAAAACCGATCGATGCGTTTTCATAAATGAAGATAAGTCAATAATAATCGGATTATTTGTCGATGACGGACTTGTCATAGGAAAAGACAAGAAAAAGATCGAAAATATTTTGAAAAAACTTGAAACCAAATTTGAAATGAAAAAGAATGAAAATCCAAGTACCTATCTGGGTATGGAAATAAGAAACTCCAAAGAAGGAATAATTCTTACTCAGAGATCTTATATAAATGACGTACTGGAAAAATATAATATGAAAAATGCCAAACCTTGTGACACGCCCGCAAGTAGCGATTCCAAGTCGATACAGGAAACTGCCCAGGAGAAGGAATATCCCTATAGGGAGGCAGTGGGAAGTTTACTGTACCTGTCTACCAGAACTAGACCAGACATCGCACAAGCGGTAAATCAAGTTAGCAGGAAGGTTGAAAATCCCACTAGAGAAGATGTCACAAAACTTAAGAAAATATTCAAATATTTGGTGGGAACCAAAGATAAAGGTATTTTGTTCAAACGAAACACACCGATCGAGAATATCGATGCTTATAGTGACTCGGACTATGCTGGAGATCCATTGACGCGAAGAAGCACTTCTGGCTCCGTGTTTATGATAGCCGATAGACCAATCGCATGGGCATCTAAGAGACAGCCTATAGTGGCGTTATCGTCGACTGAAGCCGAGTACATAGCCGCAGCAGACTGTTGCAAAGAGGCATTGCATCTGAAATCTCTGTTGAAGGAAATAACCGATGTGGATATAAAAATAAATTTGCACGTTGATAACCAAAGTTCGATTCAACTTGTAAAATCGGGATCCTTCAATAAAAGGTCGAAGCACATAGATGTGCGATATCATTTTATACATGAACACTTCGTGAACGGACTGATCAATATCAGCTATTGTCCAACAGAAATACAGTTAGCTGACATAATGACAAAACCACTGTCAAAAGTAAAGTTTGAAAGACACTGTGCAAGATTAATGTATAGATACGTGTCTCAGCAACATGAACGAACATCAGGAGAAGGTGTTGGAAGGTCGTGATGCTGTCCATGTTTGTCTATGCCATTTAATTTTATATTGTTTTATAATTTTTGAATATTATTCTAACTGATTGATGTACAGTGTCATACAAGATATATAAAAATTTTCTCATGTAAATATATAAAACTAATGATTATATTCTTACGTTTTAATTAATGTAAAACCACCAATTCCACCCTATCAATACTGTAGGGTGTCCACGCTATAATGTAGGATTCTGAATATGACAAGCTGTTTGTTTACCTATAATAACATATAATAAAATTAAAATAAATAATTACTACTGAATTAGACCTTTGAATAGGTATTTAAATTACAAGGTGTACCTTTTATTTCAAGTGTATTTTATTGCTGTAGAGCTTAAGAAGGAATCGGTTGCTGAACTTAGCTGTAAATACGTATTAAAGCAGTAGTTCCTGTGTAATTTTGTTTCATACTATTTCTAATAAATTTCTGTCATTAATTTGTTGTTTTATTTTCTTTACCTATTGACAGTTTTCCAGTTTATTTTATTTTATTTGGGAAAACAAACAATTGCACCGTGTATAATAAATATGAAAAAAGAAACATGCAAAAATAAAGCAGTTTAGCAGATGTTATGTGGCCTATGTGTTACAATTTAGTTGGTGTGTGGTTAAATTTTATTCGAACTGTTTATTTAACCTATGTCATCATGTGTCAACTGTCATTCTTTCACGTCACATCCACATCCATCAGTGTCAGTGAGTCTGTCACTCATGTCATGTCATTAGACAGACAGTCGCGTCAACGTTAACTCATCACGTTCACTGATTTTGTTTGTGATAATATTAAACTAAACAAGTAAACACTACATTTTAATTTATCTCGTGATATCGAATCAATTTCTGTTGTAGAACATTTACTATCCAAAGTAATTTCTACTACAATGAGTTCAACAGAAACTTGTGCAAAAGAAATGACTTTTGCGGAGAAGCAAGCTGAGCGTATGAAAAGATTACGTTCCTTACATACGGCCAGAAATGAAGCAAGGACACACAACCACCAAGAAGTAATCGCAGAAGAGGCTAGGACCAAATTGCCAACAAATTATGAAGCTAAACGCCGTCAAGCGGAATGGCTGTTAGACGACCAGAAGAAACGAGAAGAAGCCTCACAAGACGGTAAAGATTATGACAGAGTGAAACTCCTGAATATATCGGCAAACGAAGCTGAGCGATTAGAACGCAAAAGGAAAAAGAAGAACCCTGATCAAGGGTTCTCAACTTACGAGCAAGCCACTGTAAGACAATATAATAGATTGGTTAAGAACATGTCTCCTATGGACAAGGAGCAATATGAGAAACAAAAACAGAAATACGGCGATGCATTCTATGGCGGACCAAATGTTATCATTCATGGCTTACACGAGGATCGTAAGGATGCTATTGACAAAATGGTGGATGATCTTGAAGGCCAGATTGCTAAAAGAGCGAAATATTCTAGAAGGCGCATTCACAATGATGATGCTGATATTGATTACATCAATGAAAGAAATGCCAAGTTTAACAAGAAGTTGGAGAGGTTTTATGGAGAACATACAGCAGAAATCAAACAGAATTTGGAGAGAGGCACTGCTATATGAATTTTATTGTTTCATACCTATAGAAAAGATTCCAGTCTATATTAGTCTCCCGAATTTGAGAAGGTATCAGTGGTAAAGTAATGCCCGTTTTCACCAACAGACACCTAGAGTTAGGGAACACCTAACTACTACTTAGGCCGACCATTCACGGCAGTCCGCCTTGCAGTTCGGCACTTCATGCAGGATAGTGAATGTGACTACCGTGAATAGCCGGCTTTATGTGTTCCCTAACTCTAGGTGAGTGTTGGTGAAAACGGGGATTAGTCTACTAGCCTTACTTGTGTTACCAAATGTTTCTTAAGATATTCTTTTCATGTGAATTTTAACAAGTCAGTCTTGGTATGACTACATAAGTTGTTTTTGATTTGATTTACCTAATTAATAGGTAACTGTGTAACATCTATTACCACTTTACTGCTGTTGAAATTTGTTTTTTCTATTGTAAATAATAAAATTTATAAGTATGTAACAACTAAACTATAAAATATTGTTTCCTTAATTGGTTTTGGCGATAAAATAAATTGTATATATTATTTACCTTTTTTTATTTTCCTTTTATTAATATTTGGAATTTTGATAGTTATGTGTTTCCACTGAAATAGGGTTTAATGTAGAAAAAAAAACTCTTATTAAACAAATTTCCATAACAAGTTTATTTTGGTAAACATGTTTATTAAATTAATACAATATCAAATACATATTTAAATAGTCTTAATTTATCAAAGCAGCATTTGGAAATTAAAAAATAATTTTACGACAGCAAAACCCTTGGAAAATTAAGACCAAAGGGTACAGAGTGATACTTCTTTGATAATGTATATATCTTTTATTTACTTACAGTTGCAATATAAAACTGAATACTAAAAATCTGTGCAAGTAAAACTATGGACTTAATTTAAATACCAAACTGACTCTTACGATATGAACAGATTTAAATTGATAGCTGTAAAAAAATCTTTTGACATATTTATTTTAATCCAGACAAATTTAAGTGGCCGTAGACAGTTTTCAAGTGAGAAAAATAGGTACTCTCTAGCATTGTTGACCAGGATTTGAATGTTTTTATTGGTTGATAATATTCATAGATTCAAAAATAACTAATTCAAATAATGTTGCTTCAACAAAATCACCATTAATTTACCAAAATTGATTAGGTATGCATTTATATACAAATAATTTAAATATACTTCCATGTTATGATAAGTCATGGATTAGTTGTGTTAAGTATGAGTTAATTACTTTCTTATTCTGATAGAACATACATTGATTTTTCTAATTGTTACACTTCATGATCAGTGTTTAACAATTAATCAATTTAATGGACCACCCTAAAAAGAATTTCGCCGTAAACAAGGCACTATAATAATAAATAAATAAAATATTAAGAAATCAAGTACTTAAAGTCCTCATTTTCAGCACCTGTCGCCATAAAGGTCGCTTTTAAATAATAATAATATAAAAGATTAAAAGTTAAATAGGTTTAGTTTGAGAAAATAATATTAATTTACTTGCACAGAAATATAATCAATAAAATAGTGTAAATTTAAGAAATAGTGTTATCATAATACATACTTATCTATACATAATATGTACATAAGTATTCTGAGCACATTTTTATATTTTACTTAGAAAATGCTTACAAAACTTAAAATACACAATAAATGAAATCGGGAGATTCGACTAGAAATCACAGTGTATGTCTCATTTCTTTTTATTAGGAAGCTCGTGTTGCATGGGAAATATTACAGTAGCTTATTATATATTCTACAATTGCATTAATTGATTCAAATATTATTTTACCTACTCCATAATAATAATAAATTTAAAAACTAGAAGACGTTTATTAAGCTAGCTTCAGCTATTGTAGACATTTTCAATATTCATATGGAAACGAAATTCAGTAATCGTGACTAGGTTTTCTTAATGTAGATTAAATAATTTTAATACATTCATATAAATATTTATTATAAGTAATTAATTGTACAAGAAAATATGTAAGTTCCCCACTGCGAAAATATTTAATGTTTATTAGGAGCAATCCTATAGGTATCTTTATTTTATATATGTATTTTTTCTAAATAAATAAATAACAACCAATTTTTTCTAAATAAATAGATTGCATAGTATTTTTTTTATTACAATTATTTTGCGTATATTGAACATTTGTAAAAGTTCCAATATTAGACAGAACCAACCTAACTGAAAGTTACAAAAATTATTATAATCAAAATAAGACATTATCTATAATTTTATTAAGTATTATTATAATAAATAGATAAGACGAGTACCTGTTAGATTCTGTTGGATGAATGGTAGAGGTACCAGGTTCGATTCCCAGCAGGCTGGCTCTGGTCTAGAAAGTAGTGGCAGGCCACACTGGGTTTTGCACTCACTTGGGCAGTTCGTCTGGCAATAGTAACCATCTCCTAACTGAAGACCCCCGTGAAGAAAGTGTGTGCTGTTGTGTTTCGGTGAGTAAGAGAAGCCAGAGTTCATTTCCCTATCCCTTGCACCACCTATGGCGTTTTGCTTGTGTTATAGGCTACAGTAGCCACCTGCCATCATTGTGGACCGTCAGCCTGTCTGTCAACCTTAATATATAAAAAAGGGAGGGTGTAAACTATGAATAATTTTAATTCAAATAATATTTTTTATATTCCATGGCATGTTTCTTAAATATTTTTAATGTTATTTCGAACACTTGAAAGACATCTTTTAAAGTAACAGCATAATCACAATTTTTGTATTATTTACTTAGTATAATATTAAAATTTTATGACCATTTTTCATAAAATAATATTATTGCTCCAAAATTTAAAGGTTTTTTGTTAAGGGAGTAATACTGTAGTTTTATGCTTAACCGAAGGTTGCTTTAATTTTTAGAGCTATTGCGCTTTAAATTTGATTACATTTTTTGAGTCGGTACAGTACGTACTAGGTGGTACCTCAGAAAATGTACCTATTACCCAGAATACAGTTATCCTTTTAACATTCAGAAATAGATAAGTCAAAACCTACATAAATTGTAGGTAGTTTTCATTTAAATATTATGTAACAACGAGCATTAAGATTTTGAATTTCCTCAAAATTTTGTAGAATATGTGAGTAGAGTTAGTGACTGATAAAAGAACATTATTATTTTTTATTTCCTTTTCTTAAGTAGAATGGAAAATTTAAATCTTTCTAAAATGTACATTAAATATTCAATTCGAACAAAAACAATTTACGATATAAAATACAGATCTGAATCCTAAAAAAAATTACAGATCTTGCTTTTATATAAAAATATTGATCGTGAAATCAGTCACTATATTGCCATATATATGCATTATGGCAACTTTGTGTCCTTAATTGAAAAACATATGTGATGCAAGAATATAGATATACATGATAAAATCTAAGAATACTAAACAAACCAGAAGTAGCTACCGCGCATAAAATTGAGGCTAGATAATCTATTCCTAGTTAGAGTAGTTTACTTGCTAACATGTAATCAAACTATTGACAAGGCGTGCGTTATCTGAAGTAACTATATTTTATTTAAATTATATAATCTGGTGAATTTAAAAATTTATAGGATTACATTTCATGCAGCTCATTCATCTCTGCTCTGCTTATTTACGAGACGATTATTTTTAAACAATCACAAATTGTGTTGTAAATATGGCATCCATCTTGTTTTTTAACAAAGCATGCATGAAATATTGGTTAAACATAAAGAATAATAAAGAAATTTATTCTGAAACGCTTCTTCTGATTTATTTATTCTGTGACTAAATTATACAATGGACAATATGGACATGGCTAGAATGACTGACGTCCATAAAAAAATAATATTTTTTTAAACTTTGCTCCCCTATTCAACTTAAGTGCAGCAGTGTTTTGAAATGTAAATAACTTAGTTATTCGCATTTGGTACAACAGAGCACTCATAGAGAATAGGAAAAACATTAATAAAAAAAGAAATTATTCAATAAATCAGGTTTTGGAATGTGTTAAATCAAAAGTGTTACAAGATGTAAAAATAAAATCAGACTTATTTAATACCAAATGCGAATATCACAGATTAAATTAAACATTTAGGTACACTACTGACTGCACTTAAGATCTTACTTCTTTTTCGAATAGGTCTGCTACTCATAAGACCCATGAACGAACCATATCTGTAAAAACGAAATTTTGAAATTAAAGGCCAATTAAAGAACAAATTATTTACCGAATCAAACCATGACTGCGAAAGTAGATTACCTTAAATTAACATACCGTTAAAATATAAAGATTGTCAATTTGATGATTAAATAGTGAACTTTAAATTTATTTAGTTTAAAATACTTAAAATCTTTTCTTACACGCAGTTTACAGATATATACGCTTAAGTATTCCCCTAAATTATTAAAAATACTACTAATAAACTTGATATTATCGGGGCAACATTTTCTTAAATATCTTAGTAGTGCCCTAAGAAAAATACTTATTGAAAATAATATACAAACTTATGTAGAGACCATGAAGAATAAATTGATATATCGAATATATTTAATTGTAATATCATCTTAGTATTATGACAAATCGTAAATCGAATTTAAGTTTTTAAATGTAGCAACCCTAGTAATTAAAAAATATAATTTTATGCTCTTATGCGTTCATATTTTTGGTACTGCAATTACAAAGTATATTGACACTTAATTTAATATTAACTAATGTATATTTATGTACTTACTCCGTCGACCGGGCATAAGACGAACTGTTATCCCGTCTGGTGATCGAACTGTATAAACAGACAAACACATTATAATTCATCATATAACTTTTAAATTAAGTTATTATTCCCCTTATACTTCCTAATAATCTTTAATCCAGTAAACGATTTTATTAGACTGGTAATTTATTTTAAAAAGAAAATGTCTAAACTTGTAATTGAATTCTAACATTAAAAAAAAATCATAGAAAAATTAAGTAGTAATTCTAAATATTAAAAATTTAGGGTTTTATTGCAGCACAGAAAAAAAAAACAACATTCCACTGACAACACAAAAAAGATGTTAGGTAATTTAAAAAAAAGGTACGAAAATACTTACCTCAGTTACAGTCGATGGATGATGTGGAAATTCTTTCCAATACCTACCATGTTGATTACGATTTATCAGATTAATTTATTAAGTTAATATTTTTTTTTAAATTTATTTATTATAAATGATTTACAATTTATATGGCCAGTGGTTTAAACAGTCGAATTCGCCAAGAATCGACAAACTGACTGTAAAAAGAACCAGTTAAGTGATTTTTCTAGATTTTCTCTTTTGCATCTCTCGTTTGTAGTAAAGGATTAGGACACAAAACATACGAACAGACAGGCAAATAGAATGGATAGATTCACAATTTTTAATAATCTTAAAAAAAGTAAAAGTAAACACAAACTTCACTTAAGTTTAATCTGAATTAGTTAATGTTGCTTTAATTATTTAAAAAAGGACTAATGAATGAGGAGATATGAGAACTTGACGTTTCGAATATATCCCATATTGAGCACACAAGTCTTTATGGACAAAATATATTTCTTTTTTGTTATAAATATAAATATCGTAAGTATAATTTTATTCAGCATTTGGAAAATTCTTTTCAAAAGAATTTTTGAAAAGAACAAAAAAATTTTTGTTTCAACTGCTGTCAACGTTATTAGTAGCCATTGTAAACAGTTTTTATGTCTAATCAATTTTACAATAAAAACTAAAACATTTTTCTAATAACCATTTTATTAACCTAACATATAACACAAATTAATCACATTATTCAAAAAACAACACTCTAAGTACAATAACTGTGAATATATTTTTTATTTTTGATCGCTTTTAATTTAAAAATTCAAATTGAACATTTCTTTGGTGCTCGTCTTTTTTTTCCATTTAGTTTTTAAATTTTTTATTTTAAATTTTTTAAAAAAGGTTTCCTTATATTTTTATAGTCCGAAAATTTAAGTACATAATTGTATGTTACATTAAACATAAAATAAACAATGAAATTGGAAAAAAAAATACTTTGAATCTTTTTTTTTATTAATAAATATCAGCCATAAATAACTTACATAATTATATTTTGCTATGTGAGTATGAGCTTTCGATTACATGTTAAAAAATAATAATGAAGAAATAAAAACTGAAATCAGTTGTAAATTAAAACTGAACGTAGAAAAAAGAAATTATCGCAGTATTTTAGTGCGTGAAAAAGTTTTATAATGAAAATAATTTTTCCCTTAAGTTTAACTAGAATATTAATCACTAGCTGTTGCACGCGACTTCGTCGGCGTAACTTTATAAAATATAGCCTATGTTACTCGCTCATAATATAGCTTCCAACCAGTAAAAGAATTTTTAAAATAGGTCCAGTAGTTTCGGAACCTATTCAATGTAAATAAACAAACAAACAAACAATCAAATCTTTTCTCTTTATAATATTAGTATGGATGAATTATCTATTAGTGACAGTTTTATTCTTATTTTTTAACATAAGGACGAAATAAAAAATTTCGGACTACAAAAATAAAAAGCGTAAAATAAATTTCGCAATAAAATTTGAATACAGCACCTTATCCTCATTTCCACACAACGACAGACAGACAGACTTCGATGTAGATAAATTAATACACATTTATTAATAATTTATTCAAAATTCCTAGAAATTATTATGATATACAAAATTCTAATTAACATTCAAGGCAATAACGCAACGCAATTTTTTTTTTCTACATTATAGTAACAATATAAAGATTAAACTAGATTTTTAAAGACTTACAAAATTTGTGATAAAACGTCCCTACATTAAAATACCTACCTGAATGTTTTAAATATATGTGTGTGTGTGTGCATATGCTTTCCTACGATTTAAATTCACACTTGTAATATTTATTTCTATGAGGGTTGTATATTGTGATTAAATATGTCTTTAGTTGATAAGCCTTAAAATAAAAAATAAAAAAATTGCCAACATCAAAGGTTTGAAATAATAATAAAAAATAAGTATAATAATAATATTTCAAACGTTTGGCTCATGCACCACCCCTCACACACATATAAAACCTATCTAAAATTGATTTCCCTATAGAAAAAAAAAAACTATAACAAATGACTGATTTTGTACAAAATATCTACTATTAGTTATATGACAGTGGAGTTTGCTTGTACAAGTTTTTTATCAATACTAATAATAAATCTGTAAGTGTAGGTATTGTATGTATGTATGTTCCTCTATAACTCTGAAACGAATTAACTGATTTTCATGAAACTTGGTAGATAAACATTTGGACGTACGGGACACAGGATAGGCTACGTAATATTTTTCAACGCGGACGAAGCCGTGGGCACCAGCTAGTTATTAATAATTACTAGTATAATTATGATTTAAGGTGTGTTCTAAAAGTTAAAAAATTCAACAAGTGTTTGTTTAATTCAATTGTAATTAAACTCGTGGAATCATCTAACTAATCAAACATAAACTTTACTATTTTGGAACACTTATAAATTTTAACACAATTTATAAGTGTATACTTACTTTATTAGCAATAAATATTATTATGAATCTCTTTATTTTTTACTTTAACGTATGTTTTAAATACTAACTAGGTATAGTGAAATCAAAGATATCAAGATACATAATATATTGTATGTAGAAAATAATATTCAGGATTTTAGGAACACAAGATAGACTTTAAACTTTAATTATATGTAATTAAAACTATTATCAATTGTTGCGGAAAAAAAGCAGCTAAATTAATTTAATAAAATATAAGTGATGTTTTAAAAGTTGAACCATAGTCTGGTCTGTTTGATAAAGTGTAGCCGCTTATTAAGTACTATTAAATATTTAAATTCATATTATCTTTATCTATCTACATATATATAAAAATCTATTGCTGTTAGTTTGTCTCGCTAAAACTCGAGAACGGCTCGACCGATTTTAATTCTGTCTTCACTTATAGATAGAGGGATAATCAGGGAAGGTTTGTATAAATATAATTACATATGAAGTTTTAACTAATTATAAAGTAGTCAATTCTAAAAACATTATAAACAAATAACAAAGACATATAAATGGAGCGGACATTAAAGTCTTCAAACGATAAAATTGTAGCACGCAAAGTAAGTCAGCCTCAGGTTACTATTTAAATTTTTATACGGAAATTATGTTTTTTTTTATGTTCATACGTTTTAATTTTATTCCAAAATCATGTTTTATGGTGATAGCTGTAGAAAAAAAAAAAGATTTATAAATCTTGAAATTCTGATATAATATTTTACTTCTAATAAATTAATAATTAGTAATTATTAATTTACAAGCCGTTGCTTGTTACTTCGGCTTTCACCTTCGCCATTGCTGTTATTGTTGGTTCAAAATGGAACCAACTATAAAAATTCACAAAAAAATTTTGAAACCAATTTCACCTGTACATTAAAAAAATTAAATCTGAAAAAATGACAATACTCTGCGTATCCACAAATACTAAAGTTTATTTGTTACTAAATTACTTCAGATATTATTATTTAGTAAATCTCTGTGCGCCATTACTTATACGTCTTAGCACATTAATTCTTCTGCAAGAAAATATCCAAGTATAATTATAATGATAATAACTTTTAAAAAAATCCAATGAATACTTATGTAATGTATCTAACTTACTATCCAACTAAATGGCTGCTTTATTCATACCACAATATAATAAATAGTCAAAAGATAAGCAACAACGGCCCGATAGCTAAAGAAAAGGCTCTCTTATCTGATAATTTTCTTGTAGAAGAATATGCAAATTCAATTGAATACAAAATCTTATAAATTCATGATGTAAAAGACACTGTATATCACAGTTAAATTCGTTTTACCTATATACTTGTTTAATTTCATATGTAAATATTAATTAATAAAATTATTATGATATATTTTTAAAGTACCCACCAATTTCATTTAAAAGTACATGTTAATAATACTCGACAAGAATGAGCAACAAGAATAAGTCGATTTTTGAGCAAAATCTCTGTGATACTCAGTTCAGAATATACGATCGGTGACCGTAATATTTTAAAAAAAAAAACAAATGTAAACAAGGCACCTTTTTTCTTGTGATTCAATAAATTCATTACCCTTGAAAATAAATAAGGAATATTTTTTTGGCAAGTCGCATTAATATAGTCTTAATTGAGATCTTGTGATGATTTGCGAACTGACCAGTCAACATTGTGATGTAAAATTACTATACTACCCTATGTTGTATTGTAAATAATAAATATGTCCTTTAATCTCTAATTAATTTCAATTTAAAAAATAACACAAATATACACATAAAAAAACACGTCACAGCATAAAATCAAAATCAAAAGAAAAAATTACACAGTTAAAATGTGGATATAACACTTGACGAGACGGTTTAAGGTTAGTCCATGTATGGCGCATATAAAAGAGTCCTCATGCAAAAACACATCACGTCACAAGAAAACTCCGAATTTGTTACATGTTAATGTCAAAACTGCATGCTATATCATGCCAGGGTATAAAGCACAACACTTTATTAAATAGCCTCATAAATAAAACACTTTGAGAGTTGAACTTTCAACAGTTCAAATTTGGAACAATAGTGTTGCTCCCTATTTGGGTGATTTGGGGGACCTGGGCCCGATTCGGTCGGTTCCTGTCGCTCAATGAGCTGAAGCCGGAGTCCTGTCTGAGTACGGGGGACATACCTACAAGTATCCGGGGCATGTCACACTCCTCGCACTTGTCGAGCAACGGATGGTTCTGGAAGGTGCACATGTGGCATCGCCAAGATGGCGGCGGACGTTGACCTGTGTATATGTTGTTGTAAAAATTCGACTCCTCCGGGTCTGAAAGGTGAAAATTTATGACCTTTAATTTTGGATATTATTATCTTATGTATAGTGTAAGAAATCCTTTTTTTATTACCAAGCCTATGGGTTTGCTGACTAAAGCCAATTCTTCTTCCAAAAGAACTTAATGACTGTTAATTTAATGGTTTCAGCTTTTTATATTTTTTTGAGAATTATAGTTTCAAATTTATTCGCGAGTAAAGAGACACATTTATTTAAATTCGATAATCTTTATCTGCCATTTAAATGTCTTCCCCCAGCAAACATATTTTACTGTTGTAAGGCCTACATTAAGTTATTAGATTAATATAGCAAAAATAGCATTAATATTGTACGAAAAATTAGGACTGAGAATAAATAGAACTTACCACTTCCACCTCTTTCTAACCGTTTAGCCAGAGTGTTACATTTATCGCGCATTCTTTCTACATACTCTTTCAACCTCTGCGCGGTTGCGGGTGACGGTAAGGGAGCTGCCAAAATCTGCGTTTCCCTAGTCAACTGTGCCAATCTACCCTTTTCTTGTGCTAGAGCTTTAGTTAGATGTCCGAGTCTCTCCTTTTGCCTTTCTATTAGGGAACGTTCTGGAATTTCAGATTAATAATTGTCATCATACAAATACCAATACAGCAGGCCTATTCTCTATCCTATCTGTGGTTTTGCTGTGGTTATCGTTTCGATGCGGTTATAGACTCGACAATTCATTAAGTACGACAATATGGTGTTCACTAAGCACCTATCAAAATGTCTATGACTTTTTACCATGGCTATACATGTGAGACATGTCAACGAAGTTATTGGCGCATTATTGTGTCGACATTAGAGTTGATGGGTTTTAAAAACCACAAATAGAGAATAGGGCAGTAGGTGTGTACTATGGAAACCATACAAAAAACTAAAGATGTGATGTTATATTAAGCAATAAAATACTTGACCTCTTGTTGCTATTAACACTTTGGCCAGGCGTTAGTTTTTATTTTAGATGATCCCTTGGAATAGTACTTTTTTTCTAGATGAAATGTACCCTATGTTTTCTTTTCTTTTTCTTTCTTGTATCCTTGATAATGTTTATGCAAAATTCCATGATGATCGATTGATTAATTAAGGCGTGAAAAGGTAACAGACACACTGAGTTACTTTCATATTTATAATATTAGTATGAAATGGAATAAGGTAGGATTCTGTTGTAAATACCATTACAGGAAAACAGAAAACTATGCTTTAGATTTATCAATACTAATAATAAATCTGTAAGGGTCGTTCATGGAGTAAGTTACTTTGTTTTCAGAGATATCGTGTTTATAGGCTCTATACATGATACTGAAACTAAATTGACGATTTTTAGAATTTTTTTCTGTATGTATGTTCCCCCATAACTCAAACAAATTAACTGATTTTCATGAAACTTGGTAGATAAACATTTGGACGTACGGGACACAGGATAGGCTACTTAATATTTTTCAATGTGGACGAAGTCGTGGGTACCAGCAAGTAATATGTATAAGTAGAAGGAATTCATAAGATTCTTGGAAAAATATATAAACAAATGTAATGAAACATCAGTAAGATGAATAATTAAACTGTATTGAATTTAAAGATAACATCATGTAAAATAAATATTCAGGATAAGGAATTGGGAAGGGAAATGGACAGTGGCATCCCTTACTCACTCACTGAAACACAACAGCACACATGCTGTTATTTCAGTGGTCTTCTGTAAGGTCTGTTTATAGGAAATAGTAAAAAAAATGATTGGATACCATTTGTTCGTTCCGGAAGTCCTGGTGCTGCTCGCATAGGTCTTGGAGACTCTAGCCTCGAGGTCTGTGAAGGTGGAGGTGGCGCAGGACGTCTCGGTGACCGTGTGGTACTCGGACTAACTGTAACCGTTACGTGACCCTCAAAACCGTCCCCATCTCTCGTTTCCCTCACCGGACTTGCCATGTTTGATGTTGGTGTACAAACAGTTAAATTCACAGATGTAATAGCTCTTGGACTATCATAATCTTCTAACCAGGGATCACCATATGGCCGACTTAGGTCCATATGACAATTGACATTAACTTGGACATTGAGAGGGTAATTACGGTCTTGCCGTGACCCTCCAGGTGTTGTGTCCTTCAAGGGTTGATTTTTGTATTGTGTTGAAACTGGTGAAACTGATTTACAAGTGTCCGTTTCTGGCTGCTTCAAATTCTCTTTAAATGCAATATCTGGCTTGATGAAATCGAGGGTACTAGGTCGTTTTGGTTTCTCCTGTTGCTTCTGTAGTTCTTCTTTCTTTATCGTCTTTTTCTCTTTCGCTTTCTCTAATCTCTCATGTAAGTTGTGTTTTATTTTATTACTTTTAAGTATCTTGTAGTTTGTGCTCTCCGGTTGTTCTAAATTAGACTTTATTTCATCCTCTTTAGCATTCTCATTAGTTGACTCCAAATCACTAGATTCACTGTACTTTTGGTAACAATTGTCTATGTTTATTATTGGAGATGCGACATCTATCTCAATTCCATCCTTCTTTGGTTCGACAACATTTTGATTGGCATCAGTATTCACTTTGTTCTGATCATTCTCGTCTGTTTCTGATTTTATATCATCTATTTCTTTTGTTTCAATGCTGCTACTCAATACAGCTGTCTGAGGCTCTTGACAAATGACAGACTGGACAACCGTAGATGTGGGTATGACGTGTTTCAAAATTGGTTGGTTACGGCATCTTAGAGGTGCATTAACTTTGAGCTCGTTGAGCTGCCGAGCCGCGGCTGAAGATGATGCGTGGTATGCATGCGTTAGGGAGGCCTTGACTTCGCTGTGGAGATGTGTCTCGCAGGCTTGCTTGTCGTGACAATACAACTCAATGGTATTAGAAACAACATGATCGGGTACACCGGGAAACTTTTGTTTTAACTCGTGAAACAATTGCATAAGCGATATGTTAGTGCATGCACATGGTGATTGTGTCGTAGAGCTTTCGGAGGGGGCAGACATCGCCGCCCATCCTCGCGGGGGCTCACCTCTACGCACTGAATCGCGACCTCGCGACAGCTCCGTAATTCACTTCCAGCTCAACGGTAAGTGAAATTAAATATTTTCATTATCAAACTTTTAAGTAAATATCGTATTGTAGATTCCGTGACGTCACAGTCCTTCAAAAATCACTATTTACGCCAGTTACGTATACATACCAATTTTTTTATATGTAACCGTTTAAGGAATTTCTACGTGCCAATACACATGTGACAAATAATAGCTTAAATTAAGACAAAGATTATTTTTTATATCTTTTGTTATCATCACACTGAGTTATTTTTCATGAAGTTGCAACATATTACACAGTATTTTGGATTTGTACTGATTTTTTCTGTATAATAACTGAAACACTTGATCACTTTAAGCTGTATTACATTTAGATCACATTAAATACTGAAAAGGCAATCATTAAGTTTAAATAGAAACCAAAAATAAATTACGAAAATCGCAGACATGTCAGTCAACTTTGATGACTGCCATTTTGCTGGCCATAGACTAAGAATACAATGTTTAAAAATATACTATGTTACTATTTATTTCAAATTATTAAAAATTACATTAAAATTCTGTTTTATGTTTAGATTTAATATGATATGGAGAATAGTTATTTTATCATGCACTTAGTAACACATTCAGTGTTACAGTACCTAGTGTTATTAAATAGATGTAGACAAATCTACGTATCGACATAATGCAATTTACATGACAGAAATATTATGTTCTGTGGCTACATGTGTCAATAATACGTCATGTGTCAATGTCAAAATTAAATTATGTCTAGTAGTGTCGATCACAGATTATTATGTTATTATACAGGTGTCGATCTCTATATCTCTATGTGGAAATCTTCGGTTTATAATTGTAATTGTTTATTTATAAGTTAATATTGTATACCATACAAAGAACATATAATCACTACGTGATACTACTCCGTATTACTATTTTATTTGTACAAAAATGGTGGAAGATCTTCGTAAACATTTAAACCAATTAATAGAAAAGTATGTATTGCACAAGTAGGTTAGGTACCTTTATATTACAAATATTGCTTTTGTATTGTAGCTACAAATATCAATGTGTAACAACTATTCTAGGGTAAATGGTCTTCACTGTATACTGATTACGGATCGCGATGGCGTCCCATTGGTGAGGGCAGTGACTGACAAAACTCCACAATTAGCCCTCCGCCCTAATTTTATTTTAACATTTGGTATGGCAACGGATCAAGCGAGCAAACTTGGACTTGGCAGAAACAAAACCATCATATCGATGTATTCGAGCTATCAGGTATGTATATAATTAAGTTTTTTTTATAACATTGTAGACAAGTTTATATGAAATTTGAAATGTGAATTATTGCCAATTGAAAGCTATCTAAAATGTTTGATGCCGGGACATAAATGGTGATTGGTGTCTTTATTTTTAGGGTCTTTGACAAACTTTCTACATCTGTCAACCATAAATTTTGACATACAGAATAATTAAAACTTTATTTTATTTCTTTCAATATCATGTTACAATTATTTAAAACTTTTAATAACCACAATGTGGGTTATTACAAGTTTTTTTATATGTTATGGTTGATGGTTTTATTTCTTTTATAAGTTTTTATAACTATTTATTAAAGTGCCATCTCGTAAATTGTACTTGTATTGTTGCCTATGAACGATATCAACTGTTACCTCAGTTTTTTGAGACTGCCCTATATGAAAATCCAGTAGTAATGATGACCTCAAGTCCACTGAGAGCAGCTCAATCTCCCAGGTAACATAGGCTAATATTTTTTAAAATTTCAGGTTATACAAATAAACAAATTGCCTCTAGTAATAACATTCATTGGAAGTGATAACTGTAATACTGGCCACATATTGTCACTAGAAGATCAAATTGAACCATTTTTGAAGGATTTAGAAGCAGTTGTTGCCGAACTTAAGCAGGATTAAAGAGAAGTATATTTTTTACATTTTTATAATAAGCTGTAAATGTTAACCTCTGTTAATATTAAACAGTTACTAGTTTTTTTTTTGCTTTAATAAATTGAATTATCTGTTTTTGTCAATATTACTATCTAGGAAGTTTACATTTTAAAATTGAGAAAAAGTGATTTTCCGTTATCGCAATATTGTAATTTAAAAATCTTGCTAAGAAAAATGTTACATTGTGAAATGGTTTGATAAAAAATTCAGTAGACATTAAACAAAAGGGGAAAAATATTTTAACATAACTTTTGACTTCAAAAGTCAAAGGTTATGAATTTAATTAGAAAGGAAAAATAATTCGTTCACTTTTCAAAAGTATAGACTCACAATAAGCATACCAATAGATGCTATTTATCTAGTTAGACTGAAAATCTCTTCAAAGACTGCTCTATGTGGTCAATGGTACATTTTGAGTACCAAGTCCAAAATTTATTAAAGGTTTAAATTTTATTTAGTAACAAATGTTTTCACATACATTCATGTTTAAAAATGTAACTAAGCTTTTATTAATGTTCATTGAAAATCTTCAATTGTGAAAATAGGTCTTTTTTAAATGTGGCACTTAATTTACTGTTTTGTAAAGTTTCATTGTAATGGGAGGTATCTAATAATTTCTATTGACAATTTTCATTAGTATTTGTCAAGCTAAATTTGTTATATTGTTATTGGCCACAAAATTTGTTATTGTATATAATTATACTGTATATAGCTAATATAAAATTATATAAGTTGTATATAAAGTTCTGTATACTACTTTGTATACGGCTATTAAAGCAAACAATTTCTAAATAAAGTACTTTTATTTAACATTGCCACACAAAAAAAGTAAAAGAATGATGAAAATTTATTATAGTCGCGTCAGTGTAGCCTTTTCACTGTAAAATGTAGTCACTGCTACTGAAAGTGATAATTTTATACTAACTGAATTTCAATTTGCTTTGGATACAATGCAGGGAAAAATAAGTCTAAAAACAATAGTGTAAGTCACAAAATGAGAAATCACAATGAAGTTTGTTTACTTCTTTAATTTAATAATAAGAATCAAATTTAAAACACAATATCAATTTATAAACATTATTACAAAGTGACAGGAGTAATGAGGGGTTTTCCAGTGAGTGCGTTGATTACATTGTGGGCAGACAATTCGCCCATTTCCCTTCGGGTCTTTATGGTTGCGCTGCCAATGTGCGGCAGGATGACTGAAAATTAATATTTTAGTCAAACAAATTGACAACTGATTTTGTAGATTAATTATTTAATGAAACGGTAATCAGTTTATTTATTAACACACAACTATCATTACAGGCATGCCTAATTAGATAGCGTAGCATTATTGATACTATACAATATCCGTTTCAATCATATACTATACTATAATTATATATAATTTACTAATAGCACAAAATGCTTAAATATATTCTTGTGAATTCACTCATGGAACAGGTAAATAAGTCCAACTCCAATAAGGAACAGGCAAATAAATAGTAACATTAAATAGTGGCAAGACACACTGCGTTTCGCAGTTACAAATTGGGCATGCTGTTTGGCGGCAGTAACCACTACCTCATAGAAGACTAAAGTAACCCCTTTCCCTATCACTTATCCTTAACCCCACTTTGGTTGGCAGCGCATTTGCAGCACCTGTGGCGTTGCTTGTATTATAGGCGACGGTAACCATTTATCATCAAGTGGATCGTCAGCCTGTCTTGACGACCTTAACATAACAAGGAGAAAAAAGGGTAACAATTTCTCACATAACTCTGTGATTGCGGCTTCCCAATACAACACAATTAACGGAAGACTGTGTGTACGATAGATGGCGTTTAACTGAGTGTAGCGTTATTTTGGAGTTTCTAAAGAAATTTTTGATGTTTTTTTTTACGTTGTGATAATATCCTAAATTTGTTTAGTTTTAAACTAGTCAATACTCACACATATTAGGTAATGTAAGTAGTTTGTGGTCTTTAGGAAGTGGTTCCGGTGTAGTAACATCAAGGCCGGCTGCGTATATTTCTTTGTTCTTTAACGCTTCGTACAGCGCATCTTGGTCTACTAAATCTATAATAAAATAAGAAACTTTTTTGTAGAATCCAATACCATTCATTAAGAAATTTTAAAGTTAAAAAAATATATCAAAATATTTAAATATTAGTAATTGTTGGCGTGCTATTGCGCCATATTGTGGACTTGGAGTGTTTGAATTTGTAATCACTATTTAAAAGGATTAATTTTTACTTATAAAAGTCCATGTCTCGCAGCGACCGGTCAGGAATTGAAGAGGCTTTGAGAGAGAGAGAGAGAGAGAGAGAGAGAGAGAGAGAGAGAAAGCTAATAATTGATTCGCCAGAAATTTTGTTCAGACAGTTTAAAACTGAAGATCATTCTGAAATAACGTCGTTGTATTTTAGATGTGAATGAAGGATGCCAAAGCCCATTCATCTATCCTCACTTTATCCTGTTCAACGTGTTAGGTATCCTAACAGAGCCGACGAAACACTTGATTATCCTAACAAGAGAAATATTTTACTTACCTCCACGTCCGACGTTGATCAGTATAGAGTTCTTCTTCATTTTTCCAAGAGTCGTTTTGTTTATCATTTTGTTAGTTTCGTTTGTTAATGGCACCGATAGTACTACGAAATCGCTTTCTGTCAGCAACTTGTCTAAATTGACGAATTCCACACCCAAAGCTGTAGCTGCAAAGTATAGAAGAGTTTTACCCTTTCAGTAGTCCCAGCTACGGTGTTATAGTTTGGCCGAAACTGCTATGCCACACCTTAAGAGTGCGGGGTGAGTCGGAGGAGGAAGGGAGGAAAAGTTAGGCCTTGATAAAAAAAAAGCTCTATCTCGACCGTTTCAAAATATTGTAAACTAGTAAAAATATTATTTTTTGATGATCCCTCAGGAATAGTACTTTTATCTGCATGAAAGGTACCCTATGTCCTTTCCCGTATACCTGATAACCTAATAATATTAGTATGGATCTATATAGTAAGATCTGTCCGATAATTTCGCTTTCATGTGAACTCGTGCTCTTATTAATATAATAATATTATTTTTTTAATCAAGGTAAAATCACAGCTTTAATGTCACGAGATATCGCACGACACATCTCTGGATGTTTTATCTCTTGTACGTTTGACATAGGTAAGCATAGACGACGCATAGAAAGAGTTAGGCTGTACCCGCATTGCGAAATTCCACCGCGCGATTTTTTCCGCAAAATTCTGTGATATATAGAAATTGTATGGAGCTACACGCACTCGCGAATAAAAAAACTCCATACAATTTCTATATTGCGGAAAAAATCGCGCGGTGGAATTTCGCAATGCGGGTCCAGCCTTAGGTACCAATGGTTAAACTATGACAGTAGGTACATCATCATAGTCACTTGAGTTTTTAACTAGAATTTCAAAATTTATTTTCTTTTTTAAATTTATAAACTAAAAGCGCGATACGAAACATTTTTCTAGTGTTATCTACCTTCAGGTTTCTGCCTGTGTCCCGTATAAAGGAATCTATTTACTTCGAAACCAGCGAGTCGTTTGACGATTGCCTGCCCTATGCTTCCAAACCCTATAATACCAACAGTACTGCCTCGAACATCTTGACCGAGGACTTTGTCGAAACCTATTTCCCATTCGCCTCTGAAAAAAAACGTTACAATAAGTTTAGTATTTCATTTTGTTTTCTTTAATTATACTAATATCAAATTTATTAATAGAAAAACTATATAAACTTAATCAAAGGACTAAGATAAAGAGTGACTCTTTATAATCTTTCCTCATAAATTTTTACGTAACACGTTAAACTGTGCGTTAGACTTAATTTTTTATAATTTCTGTGACGTGGTCACTTGGTACAAGATCATAAATGATAAAACATTTGTCATTGTCAAGCCCATTGTAAGAGGGTTCGATTCCCTGCAGAGCATACTTTAATTTTTCGGGTGTTTTTATTTTGGCCTATGTGTTTTATGTGACCACCGTGAAATAACAGCATGCGTGCTGTTGTGTTTTGGTGAGTGAGTAACAGATCCCAGAGCCCATTTCCCTATCCTTAATTCTACACCTGTGGCTTTGCTTCTGTTAACAGGTGACGGTAGCCACCTCCTCCTATCAAAAACCGTCAGAAGCGTCTGACGACTTCACATTAAAAAAAAATGAACATGAGAAACCTATGAAGTAAACAAATTGTTGTGTGATCGGTCAGCACTTGCATCCCCTTTGGTAGGTATTGTTTGAGTTCATAAGCTACGGTAGCCACCTACCATCAAGTAGATTGTAGGTCTGCCTGGCTGCCTGCCACCCTATTTAATAAAAAAACTGCAGTAAGATTGTGAACTGTAAATGAAATATATATGTAGTTATTATTCTATGTAAACTTTTGTATATAAATATATAAAATTTAAGGATTCGTTAATATTACCTACGGACTTGATCTAGATTCTCAGTAAATCGTCTTGCTGCTCCTAAAATAAGGGCGACAGCGATCTCTGCTACTGTTGGGCTGAGGACATTTGGAGTGTTGGCCAGCTGAATACCTCGTGCCTTTAATTCGTCGGGATTACAATGATTATAGCCTGCCGATGCTGTTGCCACAACTTTTAATTGGGGCCCTGTACCGAACAAAAGGCTTTGAACAACTTGGACCTTCGAGCCAGATAAGAATGTTATATTTATTTAATACCATATGTTTGTGTACATATACCTACTTAAGGATGAATTTAAATTTTAGATAATTAATAAATCAAGTTAAAAAGAAAAATACGTGTCACGTGATGACGTGACTCACGCGAAAATGATATAATATAACTTTGTTTTATAACACATTAGCTGGTAGCAGCGACTTCGTCTACGTTTAAAAATGAATCACTGCATTTTTTTTTAAATCCATCAATAAATGATTCGGAGATAGATAATTGAAGTTTATGTATTTTATCGTCAAAGGACTCGCTCGTGACGTCACGTCTCGTCACGAAATTATTCTTGCAAGTCGACTAACTCATATCTTGTCGATATTATAATAACTCACATTTTTGTTTCATTTTATACTTAAATTTTAATGTAATTGTTCCATTAAAAAATTAAATTTTCTTCATTATTGAAATACCTATGATATTATCTTTCACTTAGGAACAAATCAAAATATTTATTTATCAATTAGGTTTCTACAAGAAACTCTTATGACCGTCTTTATAAATTTAAATTTATCAGGGTTTCGGAAAAAAAGCCAAGATGACGATCCTGCGAAGAAACCCCGAAAGAAACTCAAGATACTATTCTTTTTGTCATCTTTAAAATATAAAATAACAACAATTACACTTAATTAAAAAAATAAAATCAAAGTATACATACAATACTAAACATAGTACCTAGTGAGCTCCGAATTGCTTAAATCCAAGCTTCATTTGTCGCTTATATAATCAGTGATTTTATAATAGCCTTTAAGAGGAGTTTGATTTTAATGACACTTTTAAATTTATTTATAGATAAGGCTCTGATTATCTCAGGTAGTTTATTATAAAACCGTATACATTGACCCATAAAAGAATTATGTACTTATTTTGTGGTCGCGTTTTATGTAATCTAAATCATTTTTAAACCTAGTATTGATATTGTGTACCTATGTCACATTTTTTGTTAAATTGGCTAATATTTTTATACGCATAAATTAATTTTTTTTTATGAACATAAAACATTTACCAGCTTTATCGAGCAGCTCTTTAGTGATAGGCAGATTAGAAACCCAAACAAGTGCAGATACACCTGGGATCAGATTTAAAAGTTCTTTTTTGTTTTCATTCAATCCTTCCTCACCGAAGTTCAAATATCGTGACTGTAATACAGTAAAACTGCAAAAAAAAATTGTGCAATTTTCAAATTTACTTGCATTTTAATGCAAGTTTTAATTAAACATCCAAATAAAATCAGGAAATAAGGGAAGAAATTACAATTATTTAGTGCTTATCTTTTTAAGAAAATTATAACTTTATTCTTTAAATACTTTTATTATTTCAGTCAACTTTGTGAATGTTTTTTTTGGCCAGATTTATGTTTTCATTCGACAAATTGTGAAAATGACTTAAATAACCAAGTAGATAGTTAAGTAAACAAGTTAAAGTGAAATAAAATACATGTCCTATTATAAAAATATAATAGATATTTGAAGGGTAGTCAAAAAAATTTCCTACTTTAGTTTTTTGAGTAAATATTTTAGAAATTCACACTGACAACCCATACCTATTTAAAAATGTTTCTATTTAAGATAGGTATAATTAGCAAAGTAGGTACCTAGGTACATATTTATTTGTCTTAAACTAAATATAATATAATAACCAAACGACAGACGCGAACTGAACGAGTCTTTTTAGGACGATATTCGTTTGCCATCTGACTCCCATTACCCCTTTTCCCCTACATTTGTTACTTTTAAAAATGACAAAATAGTAGAAAAAACTTACTGCTCCTTTAGAAGATTCAATGCACTTTCTGGATAGTCATTGGACGACACCAAAATTTTCAAATGTTTCGTCATTGTTACGTTGGAGTGAGCGGGGAACACTAATAGAAACGTTATGCCGGCTAATAAATAAAAATTTACACGTGAATGCATTGTCAATTTAAGTTTATCTTGACAATGATATGATAAGTACATACTTATATATTATTATCGTCTGCACGTCTGCACACAAGCATTGGTCCGTTTCAAGGTTGGCGAGAATCAACCGTTATGTTTTTTACTAAGAGCATCGATGTTTACGAGAAATATTAAAAGGTCGTAACATTGTTACGCAATGAAGTCGTTAAAAAGATATGAGAAATAAAACGTTAGAATAAATTGGGCAGAAATTTATAAGTACTTACCTACGTATTTACAACAGATTAGGTTATGCGGACAAAATAAAGTGTGTTTAATTTGACAGCTGTTTTCATTCAGCAAACAAGCGATTCTTTATTAACCTTGAATTGTCGAGAATTTTTATTTATGTTTTTATAATACACTAGCGGGCCGCTCCCGGCTTCGCCCGGGGTGCATTTTTTTTACGTAAAAACCTTCCCTGATTATCCCTCTGTCCATGGAGTGCAGACAGAATTAAAATCGGTCCAGCCGTTCTCGAGTTTTGCGCTTAGCAACACATTTAGGGATTCATTTTTATATTATAGATTAACATGCCCAATTTCTTTCATGTATACCACAAAAGTACTATATTACATTAATAATAATTACGTTTTTTATTGTGTGGGAAACATTTTTTAAATGTTAAGCTCTACAGACAGGCTGACGGTCACTACAAGTGCGCTGCCGAACATAGGATTAAAGATAGGGAAATGGGCTCTGGCATCTCAGATGTTTTGTTTGGCCTATATACCTAGTTATTTATTGAGTCATTTTTTTGGTTAGCTTAAGGTTAAATATTAATTATCCACTGGTAGAAGTAAACATTCCCTTACAGAAGACCACCTTGAAATAACAGCATTTGTGCTGCCCCGTTTCTGTGACTAAGGAATGTCAGGGCCCAACCCTTCCTTATTCTTTCTCTTCACCCTATCAAGGTTATTAGCGACTTTAATACTCTTTGTTTTGGTTTTACTCGATGCTACTTTACTATCAACTAATCAGCCTGCCTACCCACTTCCACATAGATAAATAAAATTTATTTTGTACAATTTTAACTTATTTCAAAGAGGTTAGTTTCTTTATAATGATTTATTTTGTTTGTAGATTGTTGATTAAGTAATGTGTTTTTTGTTTAATCTCCTTTACAAGGACCTCGGGTTGAGTAAAGGCCTCCTCCAAAGATGCCCATGTGTCTTTATTTTTTGCTTATATGTTTCAATCTTTATATGGTAGCTTTTTTTTTCCATTAAAAAAAAAAAACAAAAAAAAACATTTGTACCTATATATTTTTAATAAACAATACGTAAATTATTTACAATAATAATACATTTTTTTTTATAATTATAAATAGATTTTCATTTGATTTAATTTATTTTTTTAATAAGCTGGAAACGCCATAGGCTCCCCTTTGAGAGCTGACAAAATATTGTTTGCCGAAATTGTCGCCATTGCATTTCTTGTTTTGATTGTGGCACTGCCCAAATGCGGTACCAAGTCTGCGACAAAATATATCATAATCATCAATATATGTATTTACATTTCATCGTTTCTATGAGTATGTACGCTCTTAAGACCACCGAGAAATAACAGCACTCGTGCTGTTTTGATTCGGTGTGCGAAAAAAGATGCTACAGTCAATTTTATTCTCACAGTCTACGAATTATGATATCTTATAAATTATAGTGCGTGAAGACTGTGGGACCATTTTGAAAATTTGCGTTTACAAAAAGTTCTAAAAAACAATAAACCAATTCTAATAATAAAAAAAAAACACACACACAATCGAGCTAACCACGCAAATCATCGCTATTATATACTTATAACAAACGCCACTATATCAAGTTTTGGATGCTAAGTGCTGAAAACTAAGTCTTACTCCTACTGTTACTGTGAAGAAACCTCGAAAAGACAGATTTGCTTATATAATAACTAGTGGCCCGCTCCCGGCTTCGCCCGGGGTGCATTTTTGCAATCCAGCCGATAAATTACCTTACACCGCCATCTGTGAGAATCCTATGGAACTCACAGATAACTTTTAAATCAAGTTCCATAACAACAGCTGTGAGTTCCATAACATTCTCACAGATGGCGGTGTAAGATAATTTATAAGTCGCATATAATAAACAAATAATTTGCAATAAAAAAATACTATAAATTGAGATATAAACTATCCTATCTTTTAAGTTGGACCAAATAACAGATACTTAGGAAGTTTGTTCAGTAGTTTCAGAGTTTATCGTGACACGAGATTTTTATATATATAGAAGATTTGGGACTGACTCATTGGAGATTTATACACATAAAAATATTTATAATACTTACAACAATTGGGTAAAGTTAACAAGGGATGATCTTTGGTGATCGGTTCGGGTGTGACCACATCGAGACCCGCCGCGAATATAAGCTTTTCCTTCAGAGCTTTGTAAAGGGCTTCTTGATCCACTAGTTCTGTTAATCATTATAAAATATTAATCAATTTATATTGCTACTAAATTTTTATTGTGTTTGAGAGGTTTTTTGTTTGGTGTGTTTAAGCAGTTTTTGTAGGAAACCAATTTAGGAACCTAAGTAGTGATCACACTACACTAAATTTCTAAATTGAAGACATAGAATTGAAAATAGATAAAATCTCAATTGGATCCAATCTGTTCTAACTGCGATTACACCTTCTGATTTCCTAAACTGGCTTCCTACAAATTGAATAGTGTAATAACTGCTTTAACGAGAGTCTAAAGGTGCGTTCAGATTGTGTAATAAAATCCTTACATAGTATAATTTTAAGTCGCTTTTCGCGTCTATCTGTCTTTATATTCTATAATTACTTAATACTATTTTTTTTTAAATTTTAGTATGGATATAATAAAACCTTATTTCATAGTTTTTATTTAATAAAAAAAAGTGTGTGTGTCAGCAACGACGCACGACCGGTGTTTACTCCTTACAAACGATTATAAAACACATAGGTTAGTAAATGAGGGTAAATGAATGCATTTTGTTAATTTTCTCAATTCACAAATAAATATCAATGGATATAAATATAATATGTATTGAAGCATGTATGTATGTATGTATGTATGTAGCCTGTAACGCGTAACGTGTGACATGTGACATTTGATTTTACTCCTATAAATTTTCATACCCCGGGCTTATATTATATGAAAATCGATTCTTAAGGAGAGTAAACTCCAATTTAAAAAATAAAATAAAAAAAAATAAAGGATTTTACAACCAAATTCGTCGAAACTGTCTGTCGCGTTTCTCCGCTAATGTGGACGCACCCTAAGGATAATGTCTAATGTGTACAGGGCTCTTACCTCCCCTAGCCACGTTGACCAAGACCGCGTTCTTCTTCATAGTATTCAAAGTGGTGTCGTTGATCATGTACTTCGTCTCTCGAGTGTACGGACACGAAAGAACCACATAATCGCTCTCTTTCAACAGTTCCGTCAACGGCACGCGCTCACTGTCTAATGATTTTGCTGCAAAAAATTAAACCACAATCAATTGCGAACTTTGGAACAATCTTCTCTCCTGAGGTGTTTCCACCTAGCTACAATATGATGGGCTACTTGAAACAAACTCCTACAGGGTAGGCAGCGCACTAGCACTCCCCTTGATGTTTTGCTTGTGTCCTTAGGCGACGGTAACCACCTACCATCAAGTGAGACGCCAGCCTGTCTGCCACTTTTATATTATATTAAAAAAATAAATAGATTGTATTCTTCGTATAATTCAGATATAAGTATAAATAAAAAAACAGCAGTGGCCATCTGTATTTACGGGTTAGTCTTTGATTTTTTTAAAAATAAAGTAGTGTTTTTAATAGACCTACTGGTCCAAATGAGACTATATTATCATTGATAACACTAAAGTTCATCAATAAAAGAAAATCAATTTAAAAACAAATGAAAATAAGAAATTTGGTCTTAATTTGTCGACCATTTCATTGCAATGTAACCGTTTCTTGATAAATAAATTAGCTGGTACCCGCGACTTTGTCCGCGTTGAAAAATCAAAAATAAGTATAACACCTGGATATAACTCCCGATTATTTTTTATATTTTTAGACAATCCCACTTTTTTTCAAGATAAAAACTATCAAAATCAAAATGTTTATTTAGTAATTAGGTTTCTCCAAGAAACTCTTATGATCGTCATTATAAATTTAAATTTCCCAGGGTTTCGGAAAAAAAGCCTAGATTATGACGATCTTGAGAAGAAACCCCGAAAGAAACTCAGGATACCATTCTTTTTGTCATCTTTAAAATAATAAAATAACAACAATTACAATCCTACATGTCAACCCAGATAATAAACTATCTGTGTGCCAAACATCCATCCATCCTCACCAACTTTTGAATTTATAATATAACCGCTTCCGGCTTCGCCCGGGTTCAAAATAAAAACTATCCTATCTTTTAAGTTGGACCAAATTACACATAGTCACGAAGTTTTATCAAAATCGCTTCAGTAGTTTAGGAGTTAATTGGCGTCAAACAACGTGACACGTAATTTTTATATACTTATATAGAGATTAGGAATAGGATTTAGGCACCTTCAGGTTTGTCCGATCTGCCGCTGTAAAGAAACCTGGCGACACCGAACCCCTTGAGCCGCCTGACTACGGCTTGGCCGATGCCACCGAGGCCTACGACGCCCACAGTACTTCCGGATATGTCTTGACCAATCATCCATTGCACCCCGTATTTCCATTCATTTCTGACACAGTGACACAGGAAACATCTCTTTATATTCGGGTTTATATTGTTCTTATATTAGGGACACAGGAAACATTTCTTTATATTGGGGACACAGAAACATCTCTCTATATTGTTCTTATATTGGGAACACAGAAACATCTCTTTATATTGTTCTTATATTGGGAACACAGAAACATCTCTTTATATTGTTCTTATACTGGGGACACAGAAACATCTCTTTATATTGTTCTTATATTGGGGACACAGAAACATCTCTTTATATTGTTCTTATATTGGGGACACATGAAACATATCTTTATATTGGGGTTTACATTGTTCTTATATTGGGGACACAGGAAACATCTCTTTATATTGGGGTTTATATTGTTCTTATATTGGGGACACAGGAAACATTTCTTTATATTGGGGTTGGTAAAAGAGTAATTTCGCTTTTTTAAATGTGAAATAAAAAACATTTTTTTTCATACAAAAAGAGTAACTAATTAAATAATTGTTGTGTGTTATACATTTAACTGTTTTGCAATCTCTCGCACAGTTACATGAAGATTCGATTCAACTATGGCTTTCATTTTGTCATCATCAACTTAAGAAGGTTGACTGCGAAAGATACCAGAGCCCATTTCCCTACCCCTTATTCTTAAACCTACTATAGTCTTATGTTACAGACGACGGTAGCCACTTAACATCAAGTTGACTGTTAACCTGTCTGATGAAATTTTTTTTTTTTTTTACAAAAAAGTGACATATACTGCACTAGAGGGTTTTTTATGTAAAGGACAACGGGAAGCCTGACGATCCACTTGATGGTAGGCGGCTATCGTCACCAACAATAGAAGCAACGCCATAGGTGCTGCAAGTATGCTTCACCTTAATATGATAAAAGGTAAGAGATAAGGAGAGGATATGGGAATTGGCTTGGCATCTCTTACTCACTTACCGAAACGCTACATCATACATGCTGTTGTTTCACAGTGGTCCTCTGTAAATGGGTAGTTGCTGTAAGGCCAAAACGAAGTGTTAAACCACTGTTAAAACTGTCTTGGGTTGCCAAAACAAGTGCAAACACTTACTTGTTAATTTCTTCAACACCTTCTTTGAACCTTCGTGCGGCTGCAATCAAAACGCCAACAGCGATATCCGCGACGGCGTCGTCTAGGACCTGCGGGGTGTTGCCCAAAGGCAAACCTCTTTTCTTTAATTCATCTACATCAATTTGATCCACCCCAGAGGACATAGTCGATACAGCTTTGAGCTGTGGACCTGTAAGTATCATCTGTGATCAACACCCTATGATGATGATTCTTACAGGACCTGTAATTATCATTTGTGATCAAAACCCTGTCTGATGATGATTCTTACAGGACCTGTAAGTATTATTTGTGATCAACACCCTGTCTGATGATGATACTTACAGGGACCTGTAAGTCCTTACAGGTCCTCAACACAAACACAAATACTTCTTATATGAGTTGATTGATTGATTAGGCACTAGCCCAAGTGTATATACCAAGGTACTTTTAGTGTACCTATTAGTTGAATTTGTGATTATTTCCAATGGTTTTGTTTCCGTGTTTTCCGTTTTTTATAAAATTTACCTATGTAACGAACCTATGTTTGTTACTTATTCAAATAAAGTGTTTTAAGTTATAACTTACCCGCTAAATCTAATAGTCCTGCGTTGAGTTTATGTTTAGTGTTCCATATTATTGCATCTTGTCCAGTAATGTTACTTTTTATTTCCAACAAACTCTTAGGGTCTGAATCAATGGAAGGGACTATTGTAACATTTACTCTAAAAAAATGTTAAAATAATTAATATTTTAAATCCTATTATATACACCTACAGAATAAATATTAGGAAACACATAAATGAATATAATAATTATACTAAATTTGCACTTACTTGTCTTTTAATAATTCTAAACCAGCAGCGGGAAAGGTTTTGTTCACAATGAGAACACGTTTCACTGACATCTGTAAATATTTATATTAAAATCATTAGAAGTATTCATATGACTAAGTCTTTGATGTGAGTACTGCCATGCTTTTAAATGGGAAAATTTACTAACAAATCAAAATTTGAGTCCCTTAGGGGAATTTTTGATATAAGTTTCTAGAATATATGTAGGTAATATCAATTGGTGGAAAAATAAATTTCCTCAAATTACACAAAAATGGTAAGAGTTACAAAAAAAAGTTTCAGACAAATATTGTAGAGAATTTAGTTTTACATGAAAACGTTTATGTAACTTTTTTGCTAAAATTAAAATTAACAGAGGTTATGGGTTATTAGGGATGTTGGAAGATAAGGGTTGATAATTTTTGGCTCACTGTGATTTTTCACAAATTTACCTATGAACTCTTCATTTCAATAATGTAGATGAGTAGGTATACTATAATTCAAATAATTCTTATTTTTAACATAGAATTGGTAGTTAAATGCTATTATTAATATTTTAATTTATTTAGGTATTAAACTATGATTTAGTATTTGCTCCCAATGTTGCATCATTGGGCATGTTTGGCCTCACAGTATATTACTTCTGGTATAATTTCTGATATTAATATGGACAGTCTCCTAAAACATTTTGTTGTAGCAACACTGATTTAAGTACTGCAGTGCATTGGCTAATCTCAAAATAATTTAAAAATAAAATGACAAGTACAGTGCAACTAAGATCATAAAGGGAAGCATTTACAAATAATAATAATAAAATTATTACACTTACGATTATAGTATAATTTTGTTCAAAGAAACTCTTCCTGTTCGTTCAAAATTAATAATGTGATAAAAAAAAAACTATTTCTCAAGTAATTATATTTGGTTCTGTAAACAACTAAATAAATAAGATAAGTTCAGTGTTGGGTTATCTTGATCGCGTGATTGTTTTCCGGTGTTGTAATAATCACTGGAGAGTACTTTATTGGAATGAAAAATTTGAATTAAATCAGACCGCATAACTTTTCCGGTGATGCAAAAGAATTAATAATTACCTAGATATGTTTTGTGCGCAAAAATAAGGAATATTATGTATTATATGATATGATGTAATGTCAAAAAATACAATAAAGAACACTATGCTTATATAACTACCTATAATACATATGTAAAAAATGTTTCTCGGTAGTCACCAAAAATTTTTTCCCACATAAATCTTGAATTCATTTCTGGCTTGAAATTTCGATGCCATTTTAACATTATTTAATCTTAGGAAATTTTTTTGTGCACCGATTTCCGTAATTTAAATTTAATACAGCATGTTTAAATTTAAATTTAATTTAACAATTTTTTTTCGTTTATTTTTATTGGTATTTGGTTTTGACATTGATAAATAAAAGGTAAAATTTTTGGTAAAATTGCTTTTGACATTGATAGTTCTTATTTTGACAGTTGGTGACATTTGAGAAAAACCTCCAAAAGCAGTTATGATGAAAGTTCCGCTACTGAACAATAGATGGTGCAACTTTTTGATGTTCATTTAATACAAAGTAAAAATAATAGATGTCAGTAAGCATGTCCTTTCAGACTAGACATTAAAGTAGTAGCAATACCAATAATCTTCGTTCGTTCCAGCTAGTCTAGTAAATTAATATGTATCGAATTCAATTGTATTGTTTTAAAACATTTATTGTTTCAACACGTAAAATGCTTCATCCACTATTGCGTTATAGCTTCTTGTTTATATTTATAACTATACCTAAATTTTATTTAATTTTATCTATTGACGATTATCAGTTGCTCCCTGAGTCGTTTAGTAAGGGGTGAATAGCCTATACAGCGAACTCTATGACCATAAATGCACAGCTAAGTGGTCAACGCATGAGTAAAGGATCTAAGCTAAGAAGATGATGAAAGTAAGTAAGTACCTACTTGTCGGTCCACTTGATGATAGGTGGTTACTGTCGCCTAAAACACAAGCAACGCCATAGGTGCTGCAAATGTGCTGCCCACCATACAAGGATTAAGGATAAGGCATAAGGAAGGGATGGGGTAATGGGCTCTGGCATTCCTTACTCACTCACCGAAACACAACATGCTGTTACTTCACCGTTGTGTTCTGGTCACTGCCGCCAGACACAGACAGGCTACCTAAATAACCGCAGTGTGTCCTGCCACTAGGTACTAAATTATTAAATGCAATATAATTCCTGACTCTTTGGCATCGAAATGTCACTTTGCCTTGTTACTATGCAATATATCTACCTACACAGATGCATGATACTCTGCACACCTCCTGGCACACTGTTGGCTCAGCCTCAAGTATTAACAACGGATAATTTGTTAGAACTGATATACGAATATTGCAATTAAAATCCTATTTTGATTGTAAAAATATATAAAAACTCGAAAACTGTATACCTAGGTATAAAATTATATAAAAAATAATTAGGACTTCCTAAACTTGTACATGAAATACCAAGGCCAGTGTTGGCAACACCACGCATCGCCAAAGGCCCTACATCCCATTTTTTCCTTTCATTTATTTAATTTTTTTTATTCAATGGGGTAACAGACGGGATGCTTGTACATACGAGTATGCGAAAGTTTGTATGTTTGAATGTTTGTTACTTAATCACGCAAAAACGGCTAAAAGTACACAGATAGTTTATTACCTATATAAAATCACATATAGGATACTTAGGGTTAACTAAACCATTTATGATTTCTTTAATGACAAGATTTAGTGCTGGAAAGGATATACTTGACATTGACATTTGATAATTGATACTTATTGACATTAAATATTATAAGATAACTTGATAATACATTGTTAAATTAGAATTAAGATAAAAGTTTTTTATGCCAGTAAAATGGTAGGTCATATACCTACTTAGAGCAAAATGTTAATTGTAATACTATCACTTATATGATTATGATTGTTATCAAGAAATAAATTATTATTCTATTCTATTCTACTTATTCTTAAAAAAAAACTTTTTATTGCTGTGGGATTTTCAAAAAACGAAGTGCAAAGCATTCGAAGTCGCTAACACCGCTAATAGATATGATGGGTATCTACTTGCTCATAATTTAGAAGAAACACTAACAGTAAACAAAGCAATTACGATGAAATGACAAAAAAATGAACAAATTATTTGTCGAATATAATATTCTATATCGATTCACATTAAAGTCTTCATGTGCCAATTGGAAGTGACAAGATATTTAGTTGATACATTCTACATACCCAGCTGCGTCCAACCGAACCACCGGCACTGGCAATGGTTGCCAAAAATTCCAAGCGATAGTTCAACATCAGCACTGCATCGTTATTGAAAAATAGCATTAATGCGTTTTAACAATTACATTTAAATTAAAACTGATTAAGGGTAAATTGACCATTATATGTGATTATCTACACATTATTCTGATACATTATCAACAATCTATTACGCTCAATATTCTACTTCTCACTGATAATAAATGAGAATTTTTATAAAGATGTAAAGTATGTTTGTTACTCTTTCATGCAAAAAAACTACTGAACCGATTTTAGTGAAATTTAGCTACAAATAATAAAAAACGTTTTATTTATTATTAAGTAGCCTATCCTGTATCCCGTACGTCCAAATGTTTATCTACCAAGTTTCATGAAAATCAGTTAATTCGTTTAAAGTTATGGAGGAACATACATACAGAAAAAAATTCTAAAAATCGTCAATTTAGTTTCAGTATCATGTATAGAGCCTATAAAGACGATATCTCTGAAAACAAAGTAACTTACTCCATGACCGACCCTTACAGATTTATTAGTATTGATGTTAGATTTTTTTTGTTTCATGTAAGTATGAAGTAAACTTTATATTCAATTACCTAACTCGTTACTTTTTGGTTTTATGTATTTTTGTGGCAACAAAATAATATGTGTGCAAAAAGACTACTTAAAATAATATATATAAATTCAAAGTTGCCTTTTTGCACATTTCGTATGAAATAAAATCGTGCTCAGATGACAACTAAACCATATAATGGCATTTTTTCTCCTTCGTTCATAAATTTATTGTGTTCATGGAAAAACATAAAATTGATTTATCCTTATTCTGTCGAGTCGGCAGCGCACTTACAGACAAACCTACAAAGCATTGCTTGGTTCGTGGTTCGTAGATGATTATTGGCCACTTGTTAGGCGAACCGTCAGCTTGCTTGTCACCTTTCATCATAAAAAAAAACTAACGACGACTTTTCATATCTCACAAAAATAAGTTAAGTGCCCGAAATAAATCGAATGTTGTTTTCAAAGAAAGACGGATGACTGCGTCGTGGAAACGGATGAAAATAAACAAGTGAACATCTGGCAAATTCATCGCACACAATTCCCTCTCTCGGGGTTCACGTATGTCTTCAAATGTAAGCCTCACACAGTCAGAAGTATTTGGAAGTGGTAGGAGTACGTGTGGAAGGGCAGGATTTATGTGTTGGTCGGTTTACCCCGGTCGTTATCGACCCGATGTGGCGCCAGATCGGCGCCCGTATCTTGTACAAGGGTTTCTCCATAGACACTACCCGTACCATAGATTTTGAAAATAAACATAAGGAAATGGGTAAGATTTTGGTGGAGATTTGACAAAATTGTTGTTTAGTTAATGGTAGCAGTAACTGGACACTCTTACAAAAGACCAATTTCCCCAAAACTGAAATAACAGTGTATTTTTATTATTATTGATGGGTTAGCTCTTTGTAGCATCTAGCCGTGCAGCAAAGACGAGGCTGACGATGGAGCGAGCTCACCCAGAAGATGACTGTTCAATCTAACTTTAAAAAAATTTGAGTTATATGAGCTCGGAAACACAGACGCCGACGGAGAGTTCCAATCCTTGGCAGTGAGTATTACAAAAGACTTTTTAAAGACTTTTCTTGACTTTGACAAGTTTTGTTGAATGACGGTGTGTGAGAGGGATGCCAGACGTAATAATATATAATTTTTAAACGCGGACTTAGTTAGCGGGCACCAGCTAGCAAAGCATATAATAAGGATTGGTACTAAAGCAAAATTACAACATAATAAAGCTTCTAGCATTTTTCTGATTTGTTTTTAAATAATTAAGTACGTACGACAGATGTATCCTATAGTAGGGGTACAGGATTGACATCACTATGCTTTCGCGAATAAAGTGCTATTTGTCATGAAAGGCTGCTGGATGTGTCATAATAGTAATGGTTGGTATAGAAGAAATTAGGCGGCTCTGTCCCTTACTCAATTCCTTGTTGCCTTCCGTATCCCTATTGAATTAATAATTCTTTGAGATGGCATCATCACTAATTATTTTTAACGTTTTGGACTTTTGAAGTTTTAATAATTTTTTAATTAATTAAATAATAAATTAAATAAACCAGAATTTTAAAACGACAGAAAGATCATAAAAAGCTACTAAAATTTTCGTGTATATAAAGTCTATCCACTACTCGATCTTTATTTTTTCTATCAGCGTAGGCATGTTTTTCCGGATGGTTAAGTAAAATATTTGTCGACGATTGTAGGTGGCTACAATTAAGCGGATCGTCAGTCTGCCTGTCGCCTTCTATTTAAAAAAAGTAATGTCAGCGCTTCCCAACCCAGCATGCACTCAGGAACAAATGTCAGACAGCATGCGGAAATTCCGTTTGTCCGAAACCGGCGCGGGCAGTTCGAGAGAGTACGCTCAACACCCGATCACCTGTCACATCGGCCCGCAAGGTGGCATCGCACGTGCCACCCTCACACTAATGCATTATTTTGCACAAAGCCCCTAAATAATAACCACCTGTAAAATAGAGATGGGCAACATCTCGTTATCGATATCGATATAAAAAGCAATTTTTGAAGTGAAACTTGTCTGCGCACGATGCAGCGATATGTAAATAAGACGCGATGAAAGTAAAATTTCAAGGTCGAATATTATGTGACTTCAAACTTCAAACTATCACTACGAACTTTTCAAATTTAACTCTGGTTTGGATCTGGCAAGTAGTGACAGGTTACACTGTCTGACGATCTGAAAAAAAAATAAAAAAATAAATGAAAATAATGCAGATAAATGATGCCTTTTAAACCATTAATTATTAAGTGTTTGTTATTAAGTTTCACATAGGCAAAAGTAGCATGAAAAGCCGGTTCCCTTTCTTTAGCTCATTGGCTGTTGAAATAGTTAAAATCAACGCGTTTCGAATTAAGTTTGCATAAATCTCGGATCGATAAAAAGAGAAAAGAAAAAATAAAGTCTTCTTTTTCGGCCTTAACCACCAATTTCTTTTTTAAAGAAACAATTCAGTTTACTTATATTAACATGAATTTATAATTGTCACTAATTGGGACTAAGTTTAGAACATTTTTACTCACAATATCGATACACTAAGTATCGATAAATGTCACGTTAACAGATCGACATGAATTCGACAACCCTAATACAAATGTTACGATAAAGTATCAGATGGCTTAGTCGTTGAACATTAAAAAGTATATGAATTTATATGCAACAATGGGTCGTAGCTGCGTTCTAATTAATGCTTTGCTACGAGTAGGTATCGTTTTTTGTGTGTAGCATTTAATCTTTAAGTGTTTTAAAACTATGCGGTTAGAAACATTTATAAAAAGTAGCGAATAATTGAAAAAATGTATGGAAAATGTTTATAGAAAAATAGTTATGGCGAAACACCGGTTGTTAGTCGGTTGCAATCGTAGTCTGTGGAACTGTGGAATCATAATCATCTCTCCATATAGGCATAGAGCACAAAACCACTGCTTTATTCCACTGTGCTCCGGTGGATATACAATAGGCCTCTCCCAAAGCTTGCTACCACACACGGTACTCTGCCCTTCGCATCAAGATGCACTATGTACCTAATGAAAAATTTAAAACTTTTGATAGGTGATCGTATACTCGTTCTGTAAAGTATTTGAATTTGAGTTAGGTATAGGAAAAATATTGATGTCTACACTTTGGACAAAAAAAAAACTATAAATATGTCAAAAAGCTGTATCATATTGTACAATTTTTGTTGAATGCAATTTTATATAAGGCTTTACGTGTAAATTCAAATTTAAACCATTAATTTATTTACAAGTAGGTAACATGGGTCAATGTGAACCAGCTCTTTTTAGTTTGAATAAGCAATCTCATGTACTGTCACGTCTGGCGTGTAAAATCATAACTTACTATGTCTACTTACTAAATTAAAAAATATATGAAACGAAAAAAAAAAAATCGTAATCAATTGTAAAATAGAATTAAATGTCAAAATATTCCCTAATACTTTAAAAACATTGGTCTGACTAACTGGTTTAAAAACTTACCAAAAGGTCAGTTTTATTTTTAATAAATAAATGTCCCGGTAGTTCCCAGTAATTCCATATTTACCAGACAATAACAAGACTGTGCCATAACTTATGTTACTAGGAATTATGTAAGCCATTATACTTGTCACCGAACTTCAAACTTAATTGCAAACAAAGATTGCATCTGCCACCTAAATAGACGTGATTGCCATAACTAGAGGGGAGTTCACACATCAGCTTCGACTAAAAAAAATCTAAATGACATTTCCACCTATAAATTAATAGACAAATAGCAATCAGGTCGTAGGTTACTTGTGACTAAACCCGACTTTACATTGCGGTATGAAATAAATAGAACAAACCTTATTCTTAGAGAAATAAGGTTGACATTTGGTTGACTATTTATTTTATGTCCAATATTATATCCTTGTCTGTTACTAATGACGTGAAATATTTTGGTAAAATCGACGCAACATTTTTTGTACGCGGTTCGATATTCGAATTTCTGGAACGGTTTCGGAAAAGTGACAGTTGTTTTTTTTCTCGGTTTTGTTATACATTTGAGGCAATGGAACACACATGTTCACTCTTTTGTGAGTCGTTAGTTATATTTTTTTTTTTTTTAGAAACGCGCCTGTATAGTCACAAGTCTGTGTCAACAAGTGGCACAGATGGTAAGTATTGAAAATTTATTAGGGGACAGTCATAAATTAGAATATTTATATACCAAATTTAAAAAAAAATTAAACATTTTCTCAAATAAATACGAGTAACTATGTATTTTTATTTGCTCTTTTTTTCATGTAAGTTACCCTAGGTCCTTTTTAGTATCCCCGACAAAAAACAAACTAACTCAATTTCAAACATACTCAATTTTGTACCTATTAATAACACTAGCTGTTGCACGCGACTTCGCCCGCGTTTATAAAATATAGCCCATGTTACTTGCTGATAATGTAACATGGGCTATATTTTATCTTACTAATAGGAATAATAGCGTAAAAATGCGATCGCAATCCAACAACAACACTTCGTTATATTTTAAACATTTCATATTGGTAATTGAATTTTGTACCTTGTAATGTCTGACAGGTTTGGCAAAGCCGCGGTAACTCCTGCAACGTTGCAGGTCAATTGGTCTGGCAACTATCAGCTCACATGTCTCCTACACTGCCAACTTCACTAGATGGATTGTCTGCATTGAATTATGCTAATTTCTGTCAATGCTCTGTTTGAAGACATTTATTGACGAGACGTATCTATATTGTACAATGTCGTGCAATACAAAATGCCACGTGCATTGCAAAGTGCCAAGTCAATAGACTATTTGATTGCATATTAGAATACAAGCACAGATGTTCAATCAATACTTCGACTGACATTTGTGGAATTGTATCTCACAGAAGACCATCTTGAAAAAAAAAAGCAAGTATTTTTGTGGATGAGTAAGGGATGCTAAGAACACATTTCCCTATTCATTCCTAATCCTTAATTGGGTTGGGCGGCAGGGCATTTGCAGCACGCAGAAAACCAGATTCTGATAACTCCCAACATACTTATTATAGTCTTTTTGCTATCAGCCTATTTGATCACTTTTAAATATACTTAATTCTCTATATCTATGATGCATTCATGTCTTACGGATAAGACATAATATTTTATTGGATTTTCCATTGTATTGAGGTGTAATTTGTATTGAAACCATTGAGCTATATATAATTAGCAATTGAAACTAATATTGTATTAAAATTTCATTGACAAGTGTACCTACCTGTCAATAAAATTTAAAAAAAAAACATTAGAAAGATAAATAAAAATAAATAAAAAGGAATACATTTCTGAGTGTCCAAGTTATAGTGGCTTTTATATTCTCAAAAATATGCTCAAAACATGAAGCTGAAAAAAAAAGGTACTCCAACCATGCTCCAAACAAATTTTTCTCGTGCTTATTAAATAAACATTTATTATTATTATTACTTGCTTTCATGTTACGAGTATTTAACACCTAAGGGTTTCTATACAAAATTATATTTTATGTCAGAAGGATACCTTCTCTTGCAGGAGAAATTTTAGGTTACAGTTTCGAACGTACATAATGTATGATATATGTACGCCGACATACCAACTGTACGGTTTATTTTGCACAATGCACTGCTGACATGTTTAGTAAAGTAACACAGTCATGTTTGTTTTGTTCAGTTTAAATACATCATTGATGTGAATGCGTGTTCAAATTTGCTTCCATAGTGGGAGGCAATTCAGAAAACTGATGATAACCAAATCGGTGGATACAGTTTGATGCTGTAGTTCTACATATCTATCATATACATCCAACACAGTTACAAACTGTTAATGTTACAAATCCAAATTATAATTACCTACACCAGTCGATAGGTTACCGTCGCCAATTAACAAGCCGCGGCTCTGATATCCCTTATGCCCTCATACACTGATACTCGTTTTATTGTGTCTTCTATAAGGGAGTGCTTTGTTTCGTCAGATGGTCGCCCAGTTTTGATAGGATAAAGGATAAGGATGGGATAAAGGATAGCTGACTGATTCTTTTCAATTAATTACTTGTGTTATAAACTGTTTTCTTCTGTAAACAGTTTTAAATGCTTCGAAATGAACATGCGAACTCCAGCCATAAACAAAAGACAATCGGTCAATATTATTACTATCATACTAAATGTGAATCAATGAAAAATTCACCTTATAGTTTGTAGTTTTAAAGTTGAAAATGGAATGCAACTGTGGTGAAGTGCACGTGGCCCGCAAGTGTGGTTTGTACGATGTATGGCTCTCGGCACATAGCAGCAATAATAAAACGTGTGTAAATGTGGACGGTGCTCTGCGGTGGGCCTGTGGGGTGTGTGTGTTAAGCTACGGGCTTCTGTTTCAATTTCGGATGTCAAATTTCGAATTTCGAATTCGGTCAATGGATAACTCAGCACAGCCCAGTATATAAATAGTTATAATCTATGTGTTGCAATAAAGTTTGTCTTGAAAATTGCGATCACAAAACTGTTTTGAACAAATCTCGTACATACATTTTAGATTGTTTTAATGCGTTAAATAACAAAATGCCGGAGGCTATTTTTTTTCAAATTATATACGCAAACCTTCCATGTTTATCACTCTTTCCATTAGTGAAAACATTCTTAAAATTGTTTAGAAGTAGAGGAGAAAAAGACAGAGGCAGACAGCGACTTTCTTCAGTAGACAATATGACACAAGCAACGCCAATAGTTGGTGCAAGTGCGCTGCTGACTTTAGTTAGTGGGTAAAGGATAAGGGAATAAAATATGGGAGTTAGAGAAATGGTGCTCTGGCATGATTTGCTCACTCGTAATGTTATTTCACTTTTGCGGTGTTTTGGCCTGGGTGTTTAAGTAGTGATAGGGCACACTGCACATGCACACAGTCATTAAATTGAGCTGTCCAATTAGGTAATGACTGCGGAACGTCCTGCTGTTACAAGAAATGCCTTTTTTTCGAAATTACAAACAACCCTTAAATTTTATCTATTTTTTTAAAAAGTAGGTTAATTGTTTTAACTACGATTTACGTTTAGCTGTTCATCATGGTTGTAACAATTGGTAAAAGGTATTTTGTACGTATTCTTGTGGTTTAGGACACATTTCAGCCGAGAGTGCGGCTAGGGAGCGAGATCGGTGCGAGTAGTCGGGACGAGCCAATTTCACAGATTCGTCACCGATTAGCACGCGTCGAACACTGCTGCCGAGCCGCATTGACCACAATTTCTAATGCGCAAGAACCTTGTCACAATAATATCCACGTGACGCAAATAAAAAATACAGCTAAACAAACTGACGGTCTATGTGTGTCACAAGATTACGTCACAAAATGGTAGGCTTCCTAAAAACTCTTTAGTTAAAAGTGAATTTCTTTCGACAGACAAATTTGTTTGTCGGTTTGTACTGGTACCATGGAAAATAGAGGTAAGGAACACTAACTTATATCAGTGTTAAACTGAAAAACTGGGCAAGTTATGGCAGCAAGTCAGTTTATATGGACCGCAAGAAAACAGCTTAACTTACAAATTAAATAGTGGTTAATTGGCCAAAATGGCGCTTGTGTAGCATTAGTGGTTTCATATGATTAGTAGGTTGCATAGTTCATGAAACCACAGTGAATAAAACACTACTACAGCGCTACGGACACTCTCATTTATAGAGTTGGTCCTCCTTGTCTCTACTTGCCTCTACTCTCTGACTGGTACATCACGCATTAGTGTTGCCATTATCTACGAAAATGGTTTTGCCTAAAAATAAATTAGTAGTAAAATCCAGTGTCCAATTCTGTATGTGAGGAGTATGTAGACATTTTACGTGGCGCCATCGCGGCGCCGTGTTCTCTGCAGTCTGACAGAATGCACTTCACTGCACACGTATCGCAATACCACACTATTTACAAATAATACTTGTAGAAATTCTAATAAAGAAATTATTTTCCCACTTCCTTAAATTTTTTTAGCTAACCTAACTGTTTTTCCATCAAATATGTGAGAAATCCTTTTTTACATATTTTCAGAATTGGTCCATAACAAGTTTAAAAAGATAAATCTAAAATAAAAATAGACATGTAAATAGATACTCTGCGGGAACATCTAAATTCCTTAAGATTTTTATTTGAAATAGCTTCAACTTATACAAATATTTTAAGAGGGAGAGAGAACGGCTTTTATAAGCTTATATTATACAACTTATACAAATATTTTGTTCATATTTTAAAAACCATTGCACCTTTTAGATAATACCTTCACTCATAGATTTATGATTGGTCTACGCTGGCGCTTCATCTATTTTTAAATTAATTTTTAGCTGCAGAACTGCATGCGACAAAAAAAATCGTAATGTAACCTAATCCTAAACCTAATTTGGATTGAAACATTGTAACGTAGTCTTCAACAAAAAAAAAATAAAGATGTAATGAGTATGTATGTAAATATGGAAATGTCTACGTTTTGTCTTTGTTATATATGGCAACACTATTATAAAATGTCAATGAATTGAAAATTAAAATGCAAATGTGTTAGTGTCTAGTTAGTGTATCTTGCCAAAAGTAGAATAAATGAAACTACTAATAGTTTTTGCTTGTTAATTCGTCTACTTACTTATTTTTATAAATAATATCCTACCTTTCAAGCTAGATAACTTCATAAAATTACATTGAAATCGATTAAGCATTAAGGCTTTTTCGTTCATCGCTTTTTCCATTAGTGAAAACCGTATTAAAATCAAAATCCGTTGATTGGTTTGAACTGCGTTCCATAATTTGAAATAGTAATTTGACAGGTCCTAATGTCAAATTTTAAAATAATGTTACCAGCGTTTTTTCCGTAGTACTGTAATAATATCGGTTTTACTTAAATAGTTATAATATTTTACGGTAAAAATATTTTTCGATCTTGTTTAATTGATTTAACATTCGTATTATTGTTATTTTAAGGTTTGCGAATTTCGTTTAAAGCAGGATTACTAATGACCAAGTCGATTTGAAATGAATAAAAAAACAATCACAATTTATATGTGAATTCAAATAATAAAAAAATAGCTATTATATAATTCATTACATAGCTATTATTTTGTGACAATTTTATGTCACCTATAAAAATATTCTTCTTATAAAAATTATAACAATCGAAAAGAATTGCGACTTGAACAAAAAATATAATTTAAACAATTAAATAATAATTAATATTAATTCTAAACTAATTAATATTCTATAAAGCATTGATTACGGTTTTATAAAACCGTAAGTTTTTTATACGTAGTAATAAAGCTCAATGTGACATCACTATTTTGTATGGTCAAAAAACCTGAAACCCAGGAAATGTTAATTACTCCTTCGAATTAAAAAACGCACTATAGAAGTTTACTGAGAAACAGACAGAGGCGGACAACAGCTTAGTTTTATAACATGTGTGTATATAGATATAGATAGATATAAAAGAAGATTAAAGTTATGAGGGACTCGCTGTAGAGGAAAGATGGAAAGTGGGAAAGTGGAAAGCCTGAAAGTGGAAGTATCTTCCACCTGGGAGTGGAAGTTTTTTTGTAGTGGAAGTAAAATTATACATGTATATATAAAAAAAAACAAAAAAAAAAAAAAATTAATAATTTTTTTATGATTTTAAAATTTGTATATTTTTTTACAATTACCAAACGAGATAGGAAAGGAATCTAAGTTCGTATAAACTCCTTTGAAAACTCTCAATGTTCGTTGAGTTCATTGGATTGAATTTTTTCAATCATCGGGGTCCGGGAAGAGTTTTAGCCATTTTATTTTGATTGACTTTGATGCAAGCTTTCTAGACTTAGCAGTTTTGGTTGTGCTTGGATAGTCAGTTAGGACAAATAATTTTATATATATGTATATTATAGAACATATTGATATAGACGTAGATAGTCCTCTTCGATTGATTGGCAAATTAATCAAATATTTATTAAATTATTTTTCAAATTAATATAATTAATGAGATAATTTTAAGTTTATTTAACAAATCGAGTTAATACCCAAAAAGCTTTTGTTTGAATTGTTATAAATGTCTTGTGCAATATTGTTGCTATATCTTGCTATAACGATCTATAATAGCCTTGGTTGCTTTTTAATGGCACATAAAGGCAAAGGAATTATTGGCACGTGAACAAGTTAAATTGCGCTACGTATAGGGATCTGTTTTCGTTGTATAAAAAATTATCGAATTAAACAGACAAAATGATATATTGTTTACAATTGAAGACAATGAATAGTGATCAAGTGAGTGTACTCACAAGGCACTAAGTACTTTATTTTGTTTAATAATAGCTTAGCTTGTGGAGCTATTCAGCCACTGGGCTGAAAAGATCTTCAGGCAGCTATAACTACCCCCTTGTGAAATAAGTATACCTAAAGTTTTCCTATTAGGGTCGATAGAATATTCGAATCCCACTGGTATTGCTTGTGTTTTTTGTATATTTTCTTTTTATGTTAAGGTCGACAGATAAGCTGACGGTCAACTTGAGGGTAGGTGGCTACTGTCGCCTATAACACAAAACGCCATATGTGCTGCAAATGAGCTGTCGCTTTCCGTATCATGGGCTCTGGCATCACTCACTCACCGAAACACAACAGCACTATTATTTCACGGTGGTCTTCTGTAAGAGACTGCGAATGACTGCAAATGACTGCGAAGCGGAGTGTACATACCCTGCCACTACTTTCAAAATCCGGACCAGAGCCAACTTTGAAAATTATTTTCGTTGACCCCGCCTGGGACCGAACCCGGGGCCCCTTAGACTTAGGCAAGCACCCTAACCACTCATCAGACAGGCTCGTCAAAAAAGGTGACATTTGCCACCAACTACAATTTTGCTCTTCATAAGAATCTTCATCATCATGAGACTTCAAAAGGAATATTTGAAAGAAAAAAAAATAGTCGTTCTCGGTTGATTGCTCTTAAAAACAAATTTTACGCTTAATTTTTATTTATATAGTTTATTAATATAGTTTAGCTTTACATTTATGAACATCTTTATAAAAAGAGAAGATTATCATGAAGGGAGTGTTTATTTGAGATGGAAAATGTTCGATTGGCTGTCATATATACATATGTATACTTGAACAAATGTAAAGTAATTTTGTTTGTCCGCAAATGCAAACATTATTAAGTCGCATTTAACTGTGCATCTCTGAGGCTGACGAATGAATGACAAATGTTACAAATAAGTGCCTTTAAAACGCGTGACAAAAATTAAAAAAATGGCCCGGTGCTCACACACCTTTCGTTCGCAATCTAGTAATTTTTTCGAGATAAAACTTTTTAAATTGGCATGCAACACGGCTAGTTTTTATTATGCCACTACTGTAGACAGATGTGAAATTTTAAATTAAATTATCAATTACTTTTATCTGCGTTCACATAGTGCAAATTGTATTTCTCCATTTTTGGCAATAAATTGTTGTGTTTTTTAAAGTTCAATTGGCACGGCACTCTTTGAGCCTTTACTTCACTTAAAATGATTGTTCAAAAGAAAAGCTTACTTAGTTAATTCTCTGTAACAGTGTTGACGTTTTTTTATTATTTTATTAAATAAAATAATTACACCTTATCTGCCAACTCACAGCTAAATGAGCTAAACAAAGTAGGAAGAGTGATTTCATAGAGTAGAATTCTTACTAATTACCTTCTCATATAATATGACTACTCTGTGGACAATTTTACTTTAATTATATATATGTTACTTTAATTATACCGCTTTGTGAACCTTATATATACTAATATTATAAAAATAAAAGATTTCATTGTAATGTAACCGTATTTTTATAAATAAATAAATGTATAACTAAAGAGTTTTAATAAACTACTTATAATATTTACTACGTAAAAAACTTTAAAAAGTGCAAAGACATGTGCAAAGGACATAGAACAATAAAGAGAAGGAAAGCAAACTTTAATCCCAATGTGCAATCATTTCGTGATCAGCTGTCTTTCGCCTGACCAAGTTCGGACAAGCACCTGCACTGATTTTTTAGATCTTTTTTATTTTATTTTTTAATAAAATATTCGCTCATGACACCTGGCTAGTCTGCCTACACCTTTATGCGGCCGAAGAAGACACCCGGCTCAAAAATATGCGTTCGTCGCTTCGCATTAATTTAAAAAAGTAATATATGGCATCCATTGTTAAAAATTAGGTCATTAAAGTGTACAATTTTCGTTTTTTCTTTTCGAATAACAATATTAATAAAGCATTAAAATGAAATACGTTTACAATATTTATTCATGACCGTATATTATTAGCGTTACTTTTGTTCATTACAATTTAAATTACATAAGTTATTGCAGTTTTATATTATTTTTATGAGCTATGGAGAGGGCTATGGTCAAGGTTACACTACGAGATCGAATCAGGAATTTCGAGGTCCGTAGACATATATAAGCTACTGACAGTTACTCAGTAAGTTGAAGTGGCAGTGGGCAGGAAACATAGTACCGAGAGCCGACTACCGCTGGTACCAGAAGGTTCTCGAGTAGTTGCCACGGATTGGCAAGCGCAGCGTATGACGTCCACCCACAAGGTAGACGGGTCGACGGTGGATCTAGTCTGCCTCTGACCGATCCTATTAGAAAATTATGTGGAGGCCTATGTCCAACAGTGGACGTAATATGACTGAAATGATGATGTTTATTTATGGTGACTATAGTGACTCGCCCGTCAATTATAAGCAAATAGAAATTACAAATTAATTAATTTGTTGTGTTTTCATCATTAAGTGGACAATGATAATGATAGTTTAAGTTATCGTTACTGCCGCCAGACGCCGCGCCGTTTTATGCGGAATGGAGTGCACCATGCTACATATTATATTAACAAAACAAATACCGATATTTGAATCTAAAAAAAATGTAAGCGGACTAACCGCTAAGAAAAGGCTAAGAAATTGTTTAGAAATATTCGGATACTCGTCCGAATATTCCTAATTTAATTTTAATTTAATATAAATTCTAAATTTTAATTTCAACCAAAAAAGTTGTTGTATACAGTCAGATAAAATTTCAAGTTACCAAGACGAATCTTTCGAAAGACCTTGGGGGTTTTTATTGAAGCTGTATTAAAGCTTTTTATGGAATTTATATTATCCTGAAATTGATGAGTGATCGAAAGCGAGCTAGACCTACACATGACAGGAGTTGTGAACGAAGTCGAATAAAGATTTTCTTAGTAGGTATCCATCTATGACTGTTTTCGCTGTCCTAGTTATCCTCTACGTTTAAATAGACAAGTTCTAAACTCTGTAGTCCCTTACCATGGAGACTAGAGGTAAGGGGGACCAACTTACATGGGTGTTAAACTGAAAAAGTGGCAAGCTTAAAGCATTAAATAGTGGTTCATAAATTGACCAGAATGGCGCTAGTGTAGCATTGGTGTTTGATATGATTGGTTGGTTTTGTAGTTCATGAAACCACCGTAAATAAAATGCTTAGAGCATTAAACCAACCGGAGACGCCACTGCCAGGCTTTCCCCTCTGCCTTGGTACGAGACCGGCGGTCATACGGGTTTTATAAAACTAGTTTCCGCGCGACGCGTGCCATTCTATAAGTGACTACGCTCGCGGAACGACGTCAACTAAAAATGCCGAATTGCAGCGTGTTTTCATGTAAAAAGAGATCAGAATCATCTAGTGTTCAAAAGGATAACGTTACTTTCCATCTGTAAGTATTATTTTATATAAATATTATCAAATAATGCCCAAAATTTCCAAATATCCAAAAAATATTATTAGTCCAAAAGTGTTGCCGTGTTATTGTACAAGATCTAATTCTGCATAATTTTAAAAGTTGAATGAACCAACATTTAATAAAAATTTTGTAATAGTTAATAATACCATTTAGTACTGCAAATCCGTAATCAATTTAGAATAGATTACTGTTTGTATACTTTTTTAATTTATTATTATTTACTTTTTTAATAATTTTTCACTGTGTTTTCACTTCCATTTTTATTGTAAGATATTTACCGTAAGTGTCAGAATATTCAACTTATCAGAGAGATAATAATAAACTGAAGTCCTGACTTATTGCGAAAATAGAAACTAGGCAGTTTTTATATAAATACATTGGCAACACTGCAGCAAAGTTAGTGCTGGGTCAGAACAAAAACAAATATCGATATCGATGTGTTATTCTGGATATTATTTAGATTATCCGTATTAAATAAGTATCATGAAACTGTTAAGTTTTTCAGTTTCTGCTGGTTGGAGAAACATGTCAGTCAGTCAAGTTTATTTGTCTTCATATTATTAGGATACCCTTGAGTTTAAGAATTAACTATACTGTATTTACATCATAATGACATCAATCAAAAGTTCTGCCTTAACCATTAGGGAAAGGCTGAATTAAAAAAAAATGTTTTGACTTTGTCATAATGATTGGAAGATTTCATCGACAATGAAATATCGATAGTGTCAAGCACTACCATTGTTTACTTAAAAATGACGTCATCTCATATACGGACAGGTAGTCAACTGTGTGAGAATGGATATGTGTGCGTAAAGTTTATGCTAGTGTTTAATAATATGGTCGTGTGCGTGCGTAGCGACGAGATCGAGAAATGCGTTAGTGTTAACAGTTTTTGTGTGAGATGCCTCGTCCCCCGCGCAGAAAGTGACAGACTTCTTTGCATAGAATTTATTGCGCGTGACGTCTCCGGTTGGTTTAATGCTCTAAGATAAAATGCTACTAGAGCGCCACGCCCCAATTCTATTGCAGCGCCGCCTAATTGAGCGTATTCGACGGACACTTTCTCATGTATAGGAGCTGGGCCTCTTTACCTCTAGTCTCCATGTCCCTTACGTACGCATTGAAACACGGAGTACACTTGCTTATTTCAATTATAGTTTTCTATAAGAGGTAGGTTTCCAGCTTAAGGCTGCCTCTAGACCGGTTTTCCAGTTTAAAGCTGCGGAACGCAGGGTACCTTGCAATTACAAAATGGATTATAAAAAAATTCAAAAGTGATTAATACACACATACCTAATTAATTAAATTCCTCCACACGGAGAAGGGCATACTGCATTTCTCAGTCGTTTGGGCAGCCCGTCTGGCAACAGTGTCCATTCCTTAAGGAAGACCACAGTGAAATAGCAGCATGTGTTTTTTTTTGCTACAGTTTTTTTTTGCCCATTTCCCTATCCCTTCCTTATCCCTTACGTGTGTGCGGCAACGCATTTGCAGCACCTGTGGCGTTGCTTGTGTTATACTTAGGCGACGGTAGCCACCTACATAAAAAAAGTAAGAGAGAAAAGCTGTCAAATTTCAGGTGGAGATAAACCGCGATGTATAGCCTCGTACATAAATATGTATTACAAAAAAAAAAATTAAATATTTAAGTAAATATAATTTATTTTTCAAGGGTCTATATATCATAGATTGTACAAGTTGAACTGTCTTGAAGACATCAAGGTGTTACGCAACTGTTACTGTTTACAGGTGTCCGTTCGTCAGGTGAAAAAGACCCTAATCATTTGCCAACATACGCTCCTATTTAATAAAAGCAGTTATCAATCGTTTTGATACTTATCAGCTAACATATAGAGTTCATTTTTGCAGTAAACTCGAACATGTCTAGGAGATATAGAAAGCATGAATAATATGGCCTTTTTACCTTTGTTCCACGCACACCTTGAACATTTGCTGCACAATTTAATGTCAAAGGACAGTTAGTTCGTTTGTAATTAAAATTTAAAGATTAGTAAAAATTACGACCTACTTTTTTGAGGTAAATGGAAATAAGTTTAAGCCGGTGGTCGTGTGGCGAGCTTTGTTAACTTTTATTGGGCTTGTGGTCAGAATACATATGGTTTTCAGTAATAAAATAGGTTGCGGGGATACAGGGTCAGGTGTTTTTATATTAACATCTTTTGTTACACAAGCTGCATTGAATGCCTTGTGTGGTAAAGTTATTACTTGATCCCTGCTTCTCCTTTCCAAGTAGTCTAATTAGTTGGAATACTTCGCGTCGATACATTCCATCTGTTTTTTTATGTAGAGGTCGTCAGACAGGCTGACGGTGAATTCGATGAAGGCATGAGCAACATGAGTTGCAGAGAAATTCCATAAGTTCAGGTCAGGTCAAGTTCAGGTTCAGGTTCAGGGTCGCACTGGAGGAAGAATAGGATACTTCATTTTGTGAATAAGATGAGGATAAATAATTATGTAAAGTAAAATAGATATTGTATGCAAACTTAAGAATTCATTTTAATAATAATAATTTTTAATCATGATTATTATATTATTACCACAAGCACAAAGACATTTTGCATTTACCATAAAGTTCGTTTAACTTTCCTGTTCCATCATGACTTACAGATCCATTTCAAAATTTTGCAATGAAACCTCTAGATTTTCTTAGGTAAGTATCTAACCTAATAAAATTTATCTTTTAAAAAATCACCAATCGAATATGATATATCAAAAAGCTGTTTCTTACCTTTAAAAGCAACATTTTGATATTGTATAGTTTCAGGCTACTTCTGACCGGTCCTTTTGTAAAATTAGAATTATGGGGCAGGCCTAGGTCCAGCAGTGGACGTTCTACCACTGAGATGATGAATTTCAAAATTTGTTTTTTCTAAGTAGAGACGATTTCTAATTAAGCTTGACTGTCTCAATGCAGTGTACAATTTATTCGCAGGTCCCACATAAATTCTTGTAAGCAATTTTGAACTGTACTTTAGTTTGAATACAGTTTATTATTGATATTGCATTCACCAGACCAGTGTAGTTCAGCGTAGTCTGGTGTTAACCCTAATATTTCTTGGTCATGTCTGCACATATGCCGAACACCTTGCGACAGGTGCCGTCAACTGACACAGTTCTAGATCTAGCCTTAGTACCTACTTATACTGTTATATTAAGTATGGTGATCTTACGAATAGCAATCAATTTGTAAAATGCCTCTACCTTTTTATATGTAGATATATATGTCAAGCGAAAATACTCATATTAAGTAGGTATAATAGTAATTTCTCTGAGCAGATAATGATTTTTTTCTACTTTTTCTTGTAGGTAAGTCTTTTAAGTTGGAACGTGTCATATTTAGCTCCTAACTGAGCAGAGTTTGGTACTAACGTGACAAACAACTAATAAATATCCTTATATACTTTTTACTTGTACACACACACACACACACACACATACATAAATCAATTTTTAGAGCTTCCTACGAGTATGCTGTAGGGTACTCATCAATTTCTAGAGCAGTTCCTTGTCCTAACTTGTATTTAGGGTGAAAAACGGGGTAGACATTGCATGGATTACCCATTAAACAGCCAAGAGATTGATATGGTATTAAAGAGACAGAGATTATTTCCTAATTCGAGAATTCCAATAAGTAATTCCTACTGACTACAATGTGCAAGGTGCGAAGCCGTGGGCGGCTGATAGCAAAATCACATTATCGAAATCATATATGTACGAGTTACTGCAAAGATTTTACAAATAAGTACTCTTATAAGTCCGCAGCTCCTTGGGAGTTCCCAATCAAATACGTCTCACTAACAAGCACTATAACCATTAATTTGTACCTGTAAACAGGTGATCGCACCGTGAGTGAAAAATTACAAAAAAAAGGATAAAAATATTAGAGGATCTGCGCTCGGGTTATGTTCACTAAATCATCTGTCAAAACCGCGGCGCCGGCGCAGTCTTCAATCTAGAGCATTTATGGACACGCCCACGGATTTTGTGTGTGAATATATACATTTTTTTCTTAAATCATTTTATACAGGCAACATTATTCTCAGCCATTGACATCAGATCACAGTCAATTAGTTTTATTTTTTAATTAACGGTCGTTAGACAGGCGTCAGCCTTGATCAAGTGGACGGGTCAACTTGATGGTAGGTTACTACCGTCGCGTGTAAAACAAGCTACGCCTCAGATACTGTCAGATTATGTATAAGGGATTCGGAACAGATAGGGAAATGAGGCATCCCTTACTCACTCACTGAAACACAACAGCAAACACGCTGTTATTTTATGGTAGTCTCGTGTAAAGGGGTGGTATCTGCCGCCAGAGAGGCTGCCCTAATGGCTACGGAATGCAGTTTAACCTGCTACTACTTGCAAGACTCAGACTAAAGCCATTTATGAAAAGTTCACTTCCAAAGTTGGTCCTGCCGAGAATCGGAACAGTGACCCTAATTTCGTATTCTACTAAATGTTTAGGTATATAATCTATATTCCAAGCAGATATAATTATCTGCTTTTACATAATATCTATACCTACATATTCAATATGTAGGCATATAAAATTACTACAAAATACAACTACACAATTACGGTTCCGTTATATTTATTTTAAATGGACATTTTAACACTAGACAACCGACCCCGGCTTCACCCGAATGAATTCCTCTTCCTCATTCATTAGGCAAAACCGTATCAAAATTCATTTGGTAAACCATCTGTCTGTTTCTAAACCTGTCTGTTCAGACAGAGGCGGACAGATACTTTATTTTATAATATGTATCAGATAGATATAACAGATATATAATAAAGTTGCTTAGATTTAGTTGAGCTAATTCTACGCGGTTTACTCAAAAGTCAAACCTCAAAAATCAAATCATATGTCTCGAAACAAAGCTTTAGTCGATTAAATTTTATGTTTAGACGAGACATGTCCATATTAAGTCTGTCGTCGAAGGAAGATCTTGGATGGACAATAAATACGAAATGACAGCGGCCGAATCAATTGTGCGCAGGGTGCCCGGCGCGCCATAATTAGAGAGCAAGCGGTCCCACGTTCGATACCCGCCCGTGTTATTATCTGTTTACGGAGTTTACGTTTTCTTCACTTTTTATATTTCCTGCGGACAAGCCGGTTTGTCGATTTAAAGATATCATTAATCTTTTGTTAAAAATCAGACTTGTAGTCATTCCCATTCGTTCTAGAAGGTTCTAGGGACTCATAAATTTTTAAGAATATGTACCATTATCCGTAACTGCTCTTTAACTGACTGTTAAGTTGGATCATCCCGAAACTTATTTGTATGTCTACTCCAACGTTCATTTTCTGCACAACATATTATGTCCCGCCCACAGAACACTATGATCGGCCAAATAGTATCTAAAACATTAGAGTACATTTATTTTATGACTACGAATAAATAGTTTTGTGATCTACATTTAATTATGACTGTAAATTAACGCCGTTTATAGGAACTTGTTGAAACTACGTACTTAGTTATCATGTTACCATGGAATTATCACAGTTTTAGTTGTAAAATTGTGGAACTACTAAGAAGCAATATAAAATGTAATATATTATCAACAACGACAATTTTAATAACAAATGATGGCGGAGGGAATATTAAATGTCAAACGTCAAACTTTTTTTCTTAGTTATCTTTTTAGTTTGTTGATTTTGCCTTTAAAATTTGCTAATTTTCAATTATAGACTCAAAATCAAGCTCTATGCAATTAAAAACAATAAATATGCCTCCGTCAGGTGTCGACAGGATACCAAATATAAGAGTAAGTAACCGAAAAATTCCCACGACTCGTCTCACGGTTTCAACTGGTCTTGACACCCACTCGAAGGCTTCTGTTTACATTTATTATAAGGGAGACGAGAGAAATAGATTAGGATCTAAGAGAGTACGTGTGAGTTGTATATTAAAAAAGGTTTGCTAGTAAAGTAATATTAACTAGTAAGTCAGAGTTGAAAGTTAGGTGCATTGCAATTACAAAATGTTAATTTATTTTAATAAATTTATAAAATGTAAGTTACAAAAAGCTATAATTAAAAATTATAAACTAACCCCCGACTTCCTATTTAGCCCAAACACGATATATCTTCTGTAAGTTGTTAAGGAGTTGGTTATTTCGCAGACTATTTGATTCTGCAACATCAGGTCTAGGTTACCATGTCATGGAAATACCACAGAAGTAACAGTAATATATCAAATTTCACTTCAATGCAACCTGTGTCGTCAAACGCCTGAATATTTCATAATAAATTACAGCCAAGAACCATTTCGATCACGTCAGCTTTTAAACAAAAAAACCACATATCAAAATGTATCCATCCGTTTGGGAGTTACGATTCCATAGATACACACATAAAAATATATACCGGCACAAACGTCAAACATAGCACTCCGTTTTTACGTTGGACGTTAAAACATTTGCATTTATTATACAGAAAATAAGTTCTAAGTACATACCTAGGTATAGGTAAGTGTAGTTGAGAATATTTTCGGGAGGTAATGTTGACTCGTCTATTTAACTGACCAAATAATCTAGGTGTTGTCGTGTAAACTATTAGTTGCCTGTCTACTTCATCTGTTTGTACAATCATGTTGGCTTCGGGTCTTGTTTGACCAATTTTGAGAGCGTAGGGAAATGTCAATAAGGTGGGTGAAGGGTCAAATACGGCGACCGACTATACATACTGTTACTAACGACATTTTAACATAACTAGGTGGGTTGTACCTCAACTTGTTCTGCTTAGGTTCCCACGGTTAACTGTTTGATTGTTGGTTGTGTCTTATTAAATTTATTACGATAGGTACCCACATTACACTACAATTTGCAGACTAAATCCGATTTATTCTTAAGTTATTGCACGGTGATCTTCTAAAACATGCTGGTTATAGTCAGGCGGACCGGCCAGTTTATGACTGCCGAATGCTGCAGTCTTGTCTATAAACAACAAATGTAAAAAAAATAGTTTAAAAAGAACAAGACGTTTCTGTTACACCTAATAAATGTTCGAGTGGATGAACGCGGTCATTACCCAATCACCATTAATTAGAACGTTTGTCTATGCATCACCGCTTCCTGCTTTGTGATCTTGTCTATGGGACGGCTGAATCTTATAGAAGCAGTAACTACTGACTAATATAATATGTGATTTCTATTTTATTATTCAAAGAGCACATATTGGGTGTAGGCGAATTTTATGAATGAATTAGTTACTTATCTATTCAATTACAATTTAATAAGAAAATGGGCTTAAATATTAGCACAGCCTATTTTCTGTCTTCAATCTCATGTTGTTCATATTCTTCTTCAATTTATTCTTGAATTTAACTCTATAGTTAGTAAGTAAGTCTCTCTCAATAAGTTGAATTGGCAGTGAGCAGGACACAGCAAGGAGGGCCAATAGGCCGGAAGGTTTTCGAGTGGAGGCCATGGACCGGCAAGGGCAGCGTAGAACGTCCACGCAGCGTGGATGCAGGCTACTTCTGACCTGTCCTATTGGCAAATAATAGGGGAGGCCTATGTCCAGCAGTGGACATACTACGGCTGGTATAATGATGAGTGAAGTGATAAGAGATGATGATGATCAATCTCTATTAAACTCTTTAATTTCTATACTGATCGACTGAGCCTTTGTAGTCTTTTTACTCGTATGTTGCAAGTCTGCGAGCGACATTTTATTTGCCTAATCGGCTGTCTGCCTGTCACACATTAAAAGATGATTAAATAAAAACCTTCTTTTATATATTTTCACAGTTAGTATTAGTTTAATATAGATGTTCTAGTATTAGTATTAGTTTCCTACACTTAATTTTTTTTCCTCCAATTTTCTCCCAATATGGTATACCAACTTTCATTTTTTATTCAATTTTATATTCTTGGTAGTCCATCTGCTAGCCACACCAAAACAATTCTCTATTTTTTAAGTTTATGTTTTTTTTTTAAGCTAACACATTATTGGTTGCACACAAATTTAAAAAGTCGTATTGCGTGGATTCGTTTTACTGAAGGTTGGAAGTGAGCAATTAATAGTACAATAAAATCTGTTAATTCTGACTGTTTTAATAAAGTATTGCATAACATCATCCCTTACTAAGACTTCCATTCTCGGTCGCTTCCTTATAAAGCAGGATGTAGGCTATTGTTTTGAGCTACTTTTAAGTATTTTTACTAATTACTTTCATCTCACCGTATCCTGTTATAAATTGTGCATTTATTTCTTACCCCTTATCTGATGCCCGTGTGCTTTACTGTGATGCACTTAAGGTTGATATTGCCTGGTTTGATTGCGGAAATATGAAAAGACGTATGGATGGTTTCACAGTTTATTTCAGACTGAATGCCGGCGGCCAACGTACTTGAATATATAGATAATAATAATAATAATAAGCGTTATACACAACAACAGCCCGATTTCTAAAAAAGCGAAAACTTAGATTAGTTTTTGTGAGGAAGTTCAGCGGGCAGGCTTACAGTCAACCTAAGACGTGGTTATCGTTGTCTATTAAGACAAACAACGCCAGGGAAGATACTTTTACTTTGATTTTAATAGGATACTTCTACTTATATAACTTGGATAAGGTGTAATGTTGTAGCATTATTAATTTCACTATTATTAAGAGTAACTGTAAAATAAACAAAATAATAATAATTTTTTCTTGTGTTATTACGAAATATCTACAAATAAAACTGGCTCGTCTGAGCAGCATCTATCACGGATATTAAAATGAAACGCTAATGTTGTACGCCTCTCTAATGACGGACGAGAGTTCAAAGGTTTGTAATTTTTTGGCAATCACTTGCTCCCAAAGTATTCAAGACAGTATTGTGAATGCACGTGAAACGACGATTTAGGTTACAAAATCATTAAATCACCTTTCTTTCATTCAAACTTGAACTTTCCTCTGCTTTCATATAAATTACAACAAAATGGCAACAGTGATCAATCCAGAGTAAAAATGACCGCGGCTGGTGTATCTAGGTATGATAATATTCCTCTTCCTCTTCTTTTTGCACTCCACCACGAGCTCTGTTGAACGGAACCCGATCGGAGCTCACGAGTGTGGGCCTTGTTAGTCCCCAACAAACCAACCCGATGGGACGAGCAAAGGCCGATGGGACAGAACCACTGACCCCTGCGACCCCTCAAATTGTCGAGGGTAATCCCCCCACCACGACCTGGGGGGGGGGGGGATTAGGGGGGGAACCATACCTGCATAAATTATGATTACTATATTTTAAATCAACCACTTCATTATATGCCAGTATACAACACCTTGAGTGTTCCCAAGATACGAACAAGTATAAAATTGATACTGCTATAGATTTACATAATTTTATTGTGTATTCGTGAGATGAAGTTTAGTGTTTAACCGCATGTCTGTATACCTCCAGATGTTGTATTGTATTCGGTATTATAGGATAGATAATTGTGCGGCAACCAGATTTGTTATGTCGGATAACATCTATGTAGAGCGAAGGATTTGGTCACGTATTAAGTACGGTCAGCAGGCTAAGCAGGCATTTTTTTAATCTAAATAAATTAATAATTGTTATTGAAATTAATATCAAAGATTTATTTCTTTTTAAAAATTAATGGTCCTTATGTTTTTATATTAATGTTTTTTTAATAATTTTTGCTTTCGATAATTCACATGAACCATGGTCTTTTAAGCCTTCTTCAAACAAAAACAACAAGCCTTATTTATTTATGTTATGTATCCTGTTATACATATTTATTTATGTCTTGTTATTTATTGTTTTATCTATGTTATAATTAACAGTTTATTAATATTTATTCATGCCATACCATTTCATGCGTCTCCACATGATAATATATCTGGTTAATAATCAATCATAAAGTTATAACATCATATTTATGATAATTTATTTTGCTGACTGTCCCGAGGCGTGTCGACCTCACTGTGGGAATGTCTGCTCGTGAATCGCCCGTGGCTTATGACAATTTGCATTTTTTTGCTGCCAGTACCGATGGAATCGCTTAGACAACAGTTTAATGTGTGAAAGGTTGCGGTTAGATAACTTCTTTCTGTTGGAGTAAATTAATATTTTTCAAATTGAAACAAATATGACATATACTTCACAAATTTAGACTAAGTAAGTAATTCTAAAAACGGACAGAATCTGTGTGGGCAGAACCACCGAGTGTAAAAACCATCTTCGTGTCTTCAAGTAAGGAGATCGCGTTGGGGGAGAGAGAAGCGACCTGTGAGTGTTGGCTTCTTTACGACAACACCCCGGTTCACACGGCACGTTGGCAAGTGCGCTGCCATTGCCTACTATGCCGCTGCTATAGTAGACAATGTGTTTTGGCATCCCTTTACTTACTGGAAGACCACCATGACATAACCATGTTATTTCATGGTGGTCTTCTATAACTGTAGGTGCATCAGGTAAATCACTTTGTTCTTATATTATCTACATATAAGTCATATGTATTTTGTAGCTAAAAGTGAAAGGTCTGATAAACCTCTATTTTCTTATCACTTACGCCAAAATACTCCCCGCGGCGTTGACCGCCTCATCTCAAAAGCATTTCTTTTTGTTGATACGATACTCATCCGCTAATTGCCGACAAAAACATCGCGTTACGTTTTTGTAATGTATGTATTTGTATGTGCGAATAACTGTACGTGATCTACTGTTTTCGCACCGTTTCATGGAGATATGAAGTGAAAAGTTTGAGTAACCCTGTGACCTGAGAATAGTAGAACGATTGAATACGAGCTAAATTACAATAGAATTTGAAATAATGTAGGATCAAATTGTTCTGAATATGTTTACGGCTGAAAGTTTCGCTTCTTAAAATCTGTGGTAAGTTTGTGTGGAACATTTCGATTGTATTGTAGTCTTCTATTCTGTGATTGTCTACATTATGCAAATCACTAAAGAAATTTTTATACGAAATCTCAAATTGGTTAGGTAATCTAGATTTGGGTCGATTGTTCTGTAGTTTTGTAAGAGCAAAATAATGAATTCACCAACAACTTAGATAATAGTAGGTTGAAGCATACAAAAAGAAATGAACAGAATTTTATTCCTTGTGATTTGAAATATTACACTACCTACATGTCTACTGTTGAAAAGAGTTCGGCTAATTTAAGAAAAATTGGAAAATTTCCGTGGAAGAAACATTGGAATCTTGATTAGGGAACTGATAGGTAGAACGTTTTAAATGTCTGTTTTTCTCATTTGTAGCTTCCGAAAATGATACGTTCCAAAAGTAACGCCGTATTATATATAACCCTTAATTACAAGCCGTTAAAGTTACCGTTGCCACTTGCCAGCATTCACACCTTTTATGTCTTTAATAGCTGCGTCCTAATGCTTCACGTCTTTACTGCCTGAAGGCATCGTCACGCAGTAAATTAGCTTTAGAGAAATCAATATCATAACAACTAAAATATTGTCCAACAACCTATAATCAGTTCGTGTGACCTATGAATTCAACTTTCGTATGACTCTTCTTCTGAACACTGTCCATTGACGTTTCCACAGCAATTACCCATATCGGACAACATGTTGTAGTATTATATTTTAATACTAGCTGTTGCTCGGGAAGCAATAAAAATATATATAATTTTTATATCCCAGTTAAGGGTTGGGGGATTATAACCTCCCCCCCCCCCCCATCAACCATCAAGGTAGACCATCAGCATGTCTTAACATAAAAAAAAAACTAATTAATTTAACTCAACGCAATTTTTAATATAACATCTCAGTGAACGTCGTTTGTAGTAAGAATTGAGCTGTATTAAGAAAGCAATGTATACTGAACATTATGTGAACTCACATCTGAAGAGTAGTTAGTGTGTGTGGTAGGGTGTACAAGTAAAGTCTCTCGTTCGTGAGAAAAGCCCATTGGCGACAACCGTGCCACGTTTGAAGACTGTACTTATTTTTTTTTTAATTTAAGCCTTCACTTATTGGCTGCGTGTGCTTATTGCTCATTGTAAGTACATTATACGTGACTGTGTTAAAGGGCATGTTGTGTCTTTTGTTTCGTTGTATTTACTATCTAAGAATTAATCAAATTATAAGTATTCATTTTATAAATATTTTGTTGTACAAATAAATTAAAAGTTGTAACTTTTTAAGAAAATAATGATTTGGTTGTTCTATTACATATAAGATTGGAATTATTATAACCCTGAACCAGACGTTTTAAATAAAAAAGTTTTTTTTTTTTTTAAATCTTTTATGTTGATATAATTACATAGTACTCCATTAATGATATAAGCGTAGAAAAATAATTTAACTCCGGTAGCGGAAACACAAATCTTTTATAACTGCCTATTATCGATTAATGGTTATAACAATAATAAATTGTGTGAATGAAATTTTAAATATAGATTTAGCAACAATCTTTAAAAGAAATTAAATAGTCCAAAGTGGGTAGAGGCGACCGCAATATGACTCGACATTTTTTATTATTCTACGTAATTTCACAAAAATAATTGTACGATATTTAAATTATCGATTAGGTATTATCGAATTAGGTAAATACGATTATTATTGATCGCAGGAAATACAGAGAAAATATATGACACTGACACACAATGACAATTAAATAGAAAATAATTATTTAACATGAAATTCATAATGACAAACCATTAAAAAGGTTTAAAGTTGATATGAAACTAGATTATTGGTCAGAGGTGTATACCATATTGATCCTTGTTATCATATTTAGTGAGTTTACTTTCATATGCAGTTGTCTGCTTATTGATCTTTTTTAAAATTATTTTAAATTAATATCAGCTACATCAATGCTTAGCTTACATTACATTACATGACACCGTCGCGAGTTCAATGATTTTATCCCATCTCAAAAATGCCCAACGCGCCTAAAGAAGTTTTCACTCATTAACCTCATGTAAATTTAATTTAAATAAAAATGTAATGACGAAGTGGGATCGGTGAGTGTATAGCCTAAAGGAGTTCACACGCCACATAGTTGCTTTCTCGAGAGATCATGCTGCATGTAACGCCCAAAGCTATAATATTTTTTGGTCTTTTCAGAAATTCAGTAACAATATATATGGACACGATTGTCGAAAGAACTGATTTTAATGGCCCTCAACCCTTTGTCTATGTATTTTAAACTCCCGACGCCCGTTGCAAAAGTGAGGTGTTATAAGTTTGACCTGATCTGTGTGTCTGTCTGTGGCGTCATAGCTCCCAAACGAATGGACCGATTTTGATCCAGTTTTATTGGTTGAAAGCTGAAGTAATCGAGATTGGTTCTTAGCTATAATTTGTGAAGATCTGTTCAGGCGTTTGAAGATTATCAGCTCATTGCCTAGTTGACGAAGGGATCTTATTGCTTCCACAGGTCGATTGATTTGATATTTGGTTGTTACTTCGGTGACCTTGACCTGATGCTGCAGTATCAAGTAGTCTGCCGGATACCCAATTCTTCGGCAACTTACCTAGAGCAGATAAAGCTTGTTTAGGCTCATTAGAATGGTCTCAATAGAATGTCGGGTATAATAATTAAAAATTAAAAGCTAACCAGTTTATAGTTTTTAATTATAGATTGACAGATTGTTATAGTTTAAAATAGTGGAATTAATATTTATTTATAGCAACCCTAAAATGCAGCATAAACATCGCATTAATTTATTGTACCTACTTTGAATATAGTACTCTCTCACCACACTATATACTTTAAATCAGCGACTTAAATCGATTCTAAATTTAAACAAAATAAAATAATTTATTCAAAATTGTCGTGGCTACCGACTGGCAGCTGCATACCATTCAAATTCGAAAATCGATTCCAAATTCAAATTCGTTCGCGTGATCCCGAAGGCTACTGATTACCAAATATTTCTGTAATAGCTAAATCCCAGTGAATCGCAACCAAATTACGTTGACATATAATGAACCCGACAAAAGAACTTCAAAGGGGTCTTCATAAAGTGGTTTGGCGTAAAATACAAATTGACGAGTGTTTCGTCGGGATAATGAGTAACAATTCTGTAATTGTTCTATTCTTGTCACATTTTCAAATTCCATTCTCACGGGTTTGGAATTCGTTGAACACAATATTTTGATATTCATTTCTCATCGTAGCTTCTTCTTTATCTTATCTTCTTTATCTTTATCTTCTTCTTTATCTTCTTTATCTTCTTTATCTTTATCTTCTTCTTTACATAGTATAATTTGAAGTAGGTTTCCGCATATATCTGCCTGTCTGTATATCCGATACTTAACTACTCCTAAAGCAAGTGATTTTGATGCGGTTTTACCATCAGTTAAATAATTTTTCATGGAAAGTTTAAACATAAGGTATATAATAAAACCTAAGTCATTAAGTTTTCATGTAAATGAAAAAAAAAAAAAAACTATTTTGAAACCAAGTCGCCGAAAAAAAGATGTAAAAATAAGCATGGTTGATATTTAAATTAATATTTTATAATGTATAATTTAATTGTAAAGCAATACGTTTGTCGTTCTCTACTGTATATTTATTTTTATTTGAAATAAATTATGAATCTGAAAGTTAAAAATATTTTAAAAATGTAGACCTTGCTAAAAAATGAGTCAGATTAAAAATGAGTCAATTACCAGAGTCTGAGTATTTCGGTGGTTGACTAGGCATCTTGCCTAGTTAAGAATATAACGAGTTCAAAAGTGGAAAGTTCTCAGGCTAAGAGAGCTTGTGAAAGTGTAATGATCGGCTTAAGGTGTTCAGACTGGGATGTTACGAGCATTATCATCACGCCATCACCCCGGGCCAACAGTTATAATACGCAACCATAATTGAGACTTGATTTGCATTAGTGTGCCCCTAAAGGAAATACACTAATCGAAGGTGCAATTTTTAAAAGCTCTAAAATTTACGACACAAATTTTTTTGGAAATATTTATTTATTATTATCGAATGTTATCGAAATATATTATTATTAGGAAATGTTATCGAGATCTTAAATCTATACCTAAGTATATAGGTGCATAAAATTTAATGTTCGTTTGTATAAAACCGCAAATCTCTGAAAGCAGATACTTTATCGATCAACATGAAAGGTATCCTATGTCTTCTTTTGTACCGCTGACATAAGTTTAATAATATAAACAAGTTCACTTGAATCTTGTAAAAAAGTCTCTCTACATTTACGACCATCACTACTCCAAGTCAATATGCTCTTTGTCTAGTTCTAGTAGGTACTTAGAAGTTTAATGGAATAAATACATACAGTTCAAAAATATTTCTTTTTTAAGTAAGAATTTTTTATACTTTTTTTTTAAGTACTAACCAAAGGTTGTTACAAAGGAATGACATTTCAATTAATAACCGTAAGTTATTAAAAGATATTTCAATACAATTAAAATCATTAATAATTTAAAAATGATGGACAATAATTTAGTGAAGCCGCATTATTCCACTTGTGCGGCCATATCTCTCTAATTTTGTGATTTTGATTACCACTTTTAAACATTTCTATTGTTGTGGTATAAGTATCTCACGATTTTTAAACAACATTTTCTGCAACAATTTAAATAGTGGGTTATTTAAAAAAAAAAAAAATATTATAATAATAGCCCTATTATTGATTTATTCTGCATAATATGGGATTGGTGAACACACTTAGCTATACTAATTTTATAATAGAGAGGACGGATTTTGTGTATTTGTTTAATGTGGACGTTAATAATTTCCGGAACCACTGCACCTTTTGAAAAAAAAAACTTTCGATTTTGGAACAACGATTTCTTAAAATCGCTGCTTCGCCCGCGTGGATAATAATAATATAGCCTATGTCCATCCTAAAATTCTATTCTAACTATTGGTGATAGAATTTTTCAAATCGGACGAGTAATTTAGAAGATTACCTTCTACATTATTTTTTAATGTTAAGGTCGGCAGACAAGCTGACGGTCCATTTCACAAACAAGCACATGTACAACAAGTGTGCTGTCGACTACAGTAGAATTAAGGATAACAACATACAAACTTTACCTCTTTATAATATTAGTAAGTGGGTATAGATGTTGACTTTAGATTGTACAAAAAAGCCTTTCAACCTATTATGTTTACCCAATTACATCACCATAAAGTGTAACTGAATTTGCTCATATTTATTAGATCTTCAAAAATAGTAAAATTGTAAAGGCGTTACTGCGAATTCAATTAAGTTTAATAGCACAAAGGGCCGCCGCTGTCAAAACACAAGTATTCACAAGCCTTAAACCACTTCAAACGTTTTTTTTTTCATTTTGCACATCGCAGGTGCAGAAAGAAAAAAAAAAAGGTTTACGACCGGCGCTTGAGGTGCTCCAAGTATCTCAGATTGAATAAAAAACGATCAAACCCAAGTCGGTAACATAACAGGCTGAAAATTATTTTACGACTCTTCTCTGGGCGCCTTCGCGGCCAATTTATAATTCGAATTAAAAAAAAAAGATGTGTGTGTGTGTGTTTATATTTCGCAAACTTTAGTTTCTTCGTATTTCGTTTAGTTTATAATTCTCAGTGGTATGTTCAATTATTATTTATTATTACACAGATGCACCCCGGTTAGTATGCATAATATTGTTAACCTTCAAATAGTGAGAGTTGTTGAAGTAAATGCAATGCAATGGTTCCGGAGATTATCCTCCACATATAAACAAATATTCAACAAATATTATTATTTAAAAAAAAAATTAGGAAAGAAATTTCTGAACGAATATAAAGTTTTGTATCCTACATATATATGAATAACTAGAATATACATTCTAAATTAGCGATAAATGCAATAGAATTGACTGTAAAAGAATTTAATTACATACGGAATTTTAGTCAATAGTCAATTTTATTTATTTTTATCGCAGTCTAATGAATTGCATAAAATTGTCTGCAGTTAGAGACAGGGTTCCCCAGTAAGTAAATTTTATTTATCAAAACATTACTTACGTATAAATTTTGATAATTGTTTCGATGTTTAATAAATAAAGATTAATAATTTTAAAATCGATCTAAAATTTGGCCTATCCGTCTAAATAAATGTGGGCTTATATAATAAAAAATATGTCCTTTAAAGACATAGGGTAGGGTTGTTGTAAAATTCGGGACACCTGAGCCCGATATTATTGAAAACGTTCCAGATAAGTCACGTCAAACACGTTGAGCCTTGCCACCTTTGTCAATTTTTTTTATAGTTTTTTTTTCTATTAAATTCCAAAATGATTACCCATTCAAGTGAAACTAATTCAAACCGTTATAGGGATTCATTTTATTTTCAAACTTTTCTTTTTAAGTAGTATTTTCAAACTCACGATTTACAAATGGCCACTTTCAATTTTAATTTTTGTTAAAGTATTTGAACTGAAAATTTATACGAGCAAAGAAAGGGTGGTAGCCATCATGATGCTTCACTTGATGGGAGCATAGGTTATATCTAACTTAGTCCATAGGGCTAGGTACCTACTGTAGGCTATGGTCACAAGTAACACCAAAAATACTGTTCCCTAGGAAGCATATAAAAATAAAATAAAAAATTCAATGCCTGATATAAACATAATTATGAGCAGAGCAAAAGATTGATTAAATATTTTGACTTCGCCCACTTGATAAAAATGGGCGAAGTCGTGGGGCAAATGATAGTAAAAGATAAATTTAAATGAGATTAGATTAGTTACAATTTACAACATTGTTAAGCCGATGGTCACTCGGTTATATTCTTTTGTAAATAACAAATGTATAATAACTACATATTTTATGACAATGACGGATAAAGAATCCAAACAATAAACGAACAAGTACGGTTTATAGCCACTCGACGGCAAATAGCACGAAATAATTTTATGTCACTCTTTGCAAAACAAAAATAAAATTCTTTTGTGAAAACACATTAAAAATTTATAAATGTGTGAAACACAGAATCACACAAATAGGTGTAGGTACATCTGTGTGAATACCACATCGGTTTGTGTGAACACAGAAATCGATAGTAGATGAATAAAAGCGCCGCTCAGCGCCACTCTTGCGCAGCCTCAGCCATATTATAGGATCATTCAGTTTTGATACATTAAAAAAAAAATAGAAGTGAATTAAAAAATAGCATACAGACAGACTGACGGTCCACTTGATGGTTGGTTGTGCTGTAAGTGAGCTCCTGATCTTAGTAAGAATAAGGAATGGAAATGGGATCTGGCATTCCTAACTTACTCACTGAAACTCAACTATACACGTGCTGTTATTTCACGGTGAACTTTAGTGAGGTAGTGGTTACTGCCGCCAGTCAGGCTGCCCAATTTGTATGACTGTAACGGAAGTTGATAAGAGATTAGGAAAGGATAGGGAAATGGACTCTGACATCTATTACTCATACGCTGAAACATAACTGTACAAGTACATGTACCTAACTACTCTTTATTACATGGTGGACTGTACTGACTGTACTTCCGTAAGGAACTGTACTGTCGCCAGACAGGTGCCCAACTGATGACTGCGGAACTCATTGTGTCCTAGTTCACATCAAAAGTATCAAAAATGTTTGGTGCTTCTTAAGTGTTAGGTGCGAGGAATGTATTGTGGTCAGGGTTGGCGCTTAGCCCTAAATAAACATTGATGTTAAATAAAGAAAAAATAAGTACCTAATAAGAAAAATAATAAGAAAAAAAATAAGCATTAGGCGTTAAAAAAGATTGATGGTGGCATGGTCAATGCTTTCCGTAAAAATCCATACAAATCCAGCGTGGTCTTACATATATGTATTATGAACATTATATTCTAATGGAAAAAGTTAAAGGATCAAAAAAATTTTTGGGAAATTTTAGTGATTCGCAATTTTAATTTATTTTGGGGAGCATACAATCGGTGTATTTAATCTTGATGATTTTTTTATTTCACTTAATTGTAATTATTTTTCTAAATTTATCAAATTATCTCTCAATTTAGCACCTATATATGGATGAATAGTGTTCTATTAACTTGTACAACCCTACACGAAGATGCGCGGGCGCCAGCTTCGGACATCCCATACAATCTCACTCATTGTTTTCAATGAGTCCGTCTGAAATCACGTCTGGGTAACATTTTAAATCTACCTGATTGTCAAATGTTTGATGTGTCATCGGTTTTTTATTTCATTCCCCAGCCTATCGAAACTTTTATGGCGCTCATTTCGAAAATCTGACATTTTACAGACTTCGTGTGTGTCATGTCATGTGTGAGCACGCTTTAAACCTAGCCCAAGGTATATTGTATAATTTTTATCACTTAGGCTATATCCCTAACGAGTGATTAGGGTGCAATGTTACATACACAAACCTTTCTCGTTTATCGTTCCATACATAAGTGAAAACCGTGTAAAAATCCACTAGAGCGACTTAATTTCATGTTTAGATTACAATATATAAATAGTAAATTTTAGTATAGTGATAATAACTCCTAAAAATATATTTCAAATCGAAAAAAGGTATTGCCGCCGGAATATTAATTTATCCCGCTTATAACAGTTGTATTAGACGAATTAAACTAACAGTTATAAATAAATGTTTTTTTTTTCAATTCAATAATTGAATTAAAAAAACTTTTATTTATATTTTTTATTTATTTATATTATTTGGTAAACAAACAGCTATTCTTAATACAATGACAAATACTGGTCTTTAAATATAAGTACCTAGTTAATAATATTAAATTATTAACTGAATATACAATTTTGTAATTTTGCACGATTTTCTAAAGTATCGACTAAATATGATATGACTAAATCCAAAGCGTTTTAAATTACACAAAAATTTTGGAAAGAGAAAAGATAAAGAATTGAAGAAACATTGAAGATCATTGACTTATATATTACTAGATCGTATCAATTCATAAAATATAGTTATTTGTGCTGCTGCCAGCAGTTCCGTAAGCATTTTGAAATGTGTATGATAGCCTATCTTCTTCACACCTATTGCAGGTAGGTAACTAAGTGTGCAAGAGAAAAGAAGGTCAATTACTCTTTAAAGTTTCACCGGTTAAACCTCATTATTTTACTTGTGTTAATTGGAAATACTAACATCTTGATGAAATGAATCAGTTTCAAACGCTTACATAAGTGTGAGATTTTAATAGGTTTTAATAGATGGTTTTTATTTCAAGTTACGGATGCATTTTTCTGCAAATGCAAATAGGTACGTATTTGCAGATGCAATCGCAAAATTCTGCGTATTTTAAAATCTGTTGGGTGGTTTGGGATAGGTCAGCCGAGTAGGTAAAATTTCCAACAAATCTAAGGCAATTTGGAAATCCAATACAAGAACTAACAATTTGCATCAGATTATCTTGGAATGATTGTCGCTCAACAGAAAAAAAATGCAAAGTTAAAACTTTTTTGATACCATACTATGAAACAAGTTTTATGGCTAAAATAAATGGGAATAGGTAAAACTTCCTTGTTTTAGGTTCCATTCAGTAGTTTTTGAGATCATCGCGAACACACATACAGTGAGACAGACAGACGCGACGGGGGACTTTGTTTTATAATAATTATCTAAGAACAAATAGTAGTGGAAGGTACGGCACACTGTTTTTCGCTGTCATTCGGGCGGCTTATCTGGCGGCAGCCATTCCCTTACATAAGACCACCGTGAAATAATAGCAAGTATGCTGTTGTGTTTCGGTGAGTCAGTAAAGAATGCTAGAGCCCTTCCTAATCCTCCAATAGTCGGCAGCACCTGTGGCACTTACATCACCTGTAGCGTTGCTTGTGTTACAGGCGACTGAAGCCAACTACCATCAAGTGGAACGTCAGCCTGTCTGTCAACCTTAACATAAAAATTAATTAATTAAGATTTAATCTATACTAATATTATGAACAGAGAAGATTTGTATTTTTGTATGCTTGTAATGAATAAACTCTTAAAACTACTGGACCGATTTCGAAAATTCTTTCACCTATAGAAAGCTACACTATCAGCGAGTATACATAGACTATCATCAATACTAATAATAAATCTGTAAGGGTCGGTCATGGAGTAAGTTACATTGTTTTCAGAGATATCGTGTTTATAGGCTCTATACATGATACTGAAACTAAATTGACGATTTTTAGAATTTTGTTCTGTATGTATGTATGTATGTTCCTCCATAACTCTGAAACGAATTAACTGATTTTCATAAAACTTGGTAGATAAACATTTGGACATACAGGACACAGGATAGGCTATTTTTTTCTTTTTCAACAGGGACAAATTTGTTTTTATTATCTGTAGTTCCACAAAAATCTAACAGATGGCGGTGTACGGCGCACGGGTACAGTAATTACCCATATATTTTCTTTTTCAACGCGGACGAAGTCGCGGGCAACAGCTAGTATTTTATAAATTTACGCAGGTGAAGTAGCATGCAACAGCTAGTTTTTTTTAAATAATATTGATAGTATTTAAAAACAATGAAAATTATAGCGTTTTGTACTAAATTTAATATTTGTCCAATAAAGTAAGAAAGGAAATTGCTTCATAATGAGATGAATATTCCAGTTTCCTGTGTAAAGCAATCTGCAGACAATCGCTAAACAGTAACACAAACTTTACTTTCAGACTGCTAACAATGATTTCTTTGACTCACTTCTGAACACGTGTTAACACGGTACACATCTCAAATTATTTCCTTTAAATTTCGAAATTAAGTTTTTTTTTTAAATAATTTCGTGAAAAATATTTAAAACTAGTAGGTATTAGCAATTTCTTAATAATGTTCTATAATCACTTACATATTATACAATTAATATTCACATAAAATCGCGTTTGTTGAGATCACTGCCAAATTATAAGTAATTTCTTTTAATAAATATTCCGTGCTATTATTTCATAATATTAAACTGATTGATTAATCTTTACATAGTATAAATTGAAGTCTCTCTCCGCGTCTCGTCTGTCCGAAAACAAATGTGGAATGTGTGGAATAAAATTGATGAGAAATGTCATCAGGGATAAGTGTGTTGTTATACAAAATTCGAAAATATTTTCTCATAACTATTATTTCTGTACATGACGAAATAATATGTGGCCAAATATGCCATTCGGAAGCGTACTTGGTTTGTTATACATAATTGTGTACCTGTGTCCTGGCATTGTTGCCTTTAAAAAAAATGAAATGTGTAGAGAAAAAAAATACAAGTTAACCAGGTAGAAATGGCAGCATGCGTTTACTGTTTCTCATACACTTTTTATTTACAACTAGCGGCCTGTTCCCGGCTTCGCCCGGGGTGCATTTTTTTACGTAAAAACCTTCCCTGATTATCCCTCTATCCATGAGTGAAGACAGAATTAAAATCGGTCCAGCCGTTCTCGAGTTTTGCGCTTAGCAACACATTTAGGGATTCATTTTTATATTATAGATTATTCTATTATAATTTCACAATATTTCAAACAGCAAACGTAGCTCGTAATGGCGACATTAGTCAGGCCACAGCACCCCATCATGTCATAGGCAGCGCTCCTTGTTACGCTTATAACGTAATCCGCATTATTCGCCCGATCGTATTCAGCTGCTAACAGCACAGATGTCCTCCGCAAATTAATTGGAAATGTCAAGTGCACGAGAGCCAACGCCATCTTGTCCCCCCTTAGCTTATTGTTTTTTTTCGCGCGCACGTGGCTCTTATTGCCGGACAGCTGGCCAAGAGCGCGCGCACAGTTTTTAACGTCTGGCAACATTTTATTGTCTTTTGACATTTGACATTCGCGCGGGAAGGTGCGTTCGCGAGTTAGATGCGCGTTTGGATAATGCAAACATAATTATTCTCTGACCTATATAATGTATAATTAATACGGCCGTCTGTTTCCGGCAATTAGTTTGAATGCGATCAGGGTTGAATTTCTTTAAAAAAAAAATATATATTAAATTTTCTGTTGCGTCCGCGCGAACACCTTTCCACACGAATTTTGAGCACCTGATATGCCTTACGCAGCTGATGATGTTACTAAAGTCGTGATGCAACACCTTGTCTTTTCGTTACGGAATTTCCTTTCCTTAATTACGGCTTAAAGGTTTTAAGTCAGTCGCGTCCTCCGTAATTGTGGTCTATTTAGGTTCTAATAGCTTGAAATGTTTATGCTTTAAAGAGAATTTTTTAAACCATTTAAAATTAAGCTGTTTGTTACCTAAATAATAATATTATGTTTGAACTGTTCTAATAAACTATGCGTTATTTAAATTCGTGTGTAATTTTTAAAGAAAAGATTTTATTAATCTGGTGCTTAGTGGTTTTCACTAAAGGAAAAAGCCATAATCTAGGAAGGTTCTTGTATATAATTTGCAGATAAAAATACACCCGTAAGAATCCGGAGGCGGGTCGCTAATGTAATTTAAAATAATCCATGTTTATTTTTAACCAATCGCTAGTAAATAAGCGTTAATATTTTTTGCTTATAAATTTCGCTGTATTTGCTCCATTCGGACATTGGCTTGTAGATCGCTAAATGAAAAGGCAAACACGTTTGTTTGAGTTTCTGTGATATCATCGGATATTCACCGTGGCTATATGCAGACGTGAACCGTTGTAATTCTGTACAATGAAATTCATGTCAATTTGTCAATCTATTTGAGTGAATATAATATAGTGATCATCTCAGCTGTAGGACGTCCATTGCTGGACATAGCTTCTCACCTTCGCTTGACCTTCTGGCCCAAAGTTCTCCGTAGGTACTATATAATGTGTTCTGCCCATTGCCACTTCAACTTACAAAGTAAAAATTTAAAACGATAACGAAACTATAACGAAATAAAATACATTCCATACATTTAATTTTTATTATTTCGAACTTGATTATCGTTTTTAAAAATGTTACTTTGAATAAGGCCTCAGATTCGTTCTCTACCCAGTGGAAGTAAACACATGTCGTCTTTTCGCATTAAAACTGTATAATCTCAAAACCTACTAATTTTACAAGAGAGCTAATCGAAAAAAATTAAATTATTTTTTGTCTATTTTTTTCTTATTAGATATATATCAAATATATGCGTATTATATATCGTTAGAAGCATATTTTTAAGTAGCATTAAATGTTTTAAGTACTTTTATAATAAACTGAACACCAGAGGAGATATAAGCATATAAGTTACTTTTGAATATATAAAAAAAATATCAAAATATATTAAATATGGAATAAAACAACCATAAGTCTTTTTGCAACATACAATATGATGGATTGCGATTGTATTTTTGCAATAAAACATTTTTGGATTTTTTTTGATTTTTGCTACTTTTGAATTTAAGCAGCGATGTGCTGTTGGGCTTCAATGCTTAAGGGATAATATAGATTATTCCGTAACCTAACCTAATTCTTTTCTCTTCATCATTTCACGGATATTGTAAAAGGGATAGATAGGCGACTACCATAAAATAAATTGTCACTCTTTCGGCTGATCTTTGTAATTAAAAACACACAGAAGTGGATTGTATTGCATCTAGAACATCAGCTGTTATCTATCCGAATCTTTTTTTTAAGAATTTACGAAATAAAATTCAAGATTAACAATTACTAACTATGTCGTCGTTTGAATTAGTACAAAAGCAAGTCGCTTTAGAGAAGCCTCTAGTGAAGATAATGATTTTTAAATTGTTTATAATCGGCACTGAATGTTGTCACCTGTCATTTAGTTTATTTAAAATGATTACACAGACAGTTTGCATGCAAATTAGCATGCACATGACAAGATATTCACATCTGGCTGTAAGCGTGTAGTTGTAAACATTATTTTCGCAGCACATTTTGTCTTCGTTTTTACTTGTTTACTAAAAATTCAATATTTGTAGCTTCTATTTGTTAACAAAATTATATTATACATACCTATATTTCGCATACGAATTGTGTATTTAAAAAAATTAATAAATATCAGATGACATAGAAAATAATTTATCACAATTTCAATCTTAATATATAAAAATTTCGTGTCACTTTTTTTTTCCGCGATGAACTCCTAAACTACTGAACCGATTTTGAAAATTCTTTCTCCTATAGAAAGCTATATTATCAGCTAACAACATAGGCTATATTTTATACAGTTACGTGAACGAAGTCGCGTGCAACAGCTAGTCTAAAATAAGATAGGATTGAGATAAATTTACAAAAAGTATAATTGATTACCTAGTAATCTCAGAATACTGAACACAACAGAAATAGCGATTGCATTTAAAACTGAAGCAATTGATTATAATTTGACGTTTATGATTATTATAGAAACTTAATTAAGTACTCTTATTTAAGTACTTAGTTATGTTACTAGCGAGGACAAGTGACGTTACATTACAACGTAAAAATGCCTCAAGACCTGCGAAGATAGGATTATACTTTTTTAGGAAATAATTTTTTTTACCTATTACATAGACTTGTAATGTTGAGAACTGTCTTGCTTACGATGCTATAGGTATATTTTTTAACGAGGGAGATAAACCTTGCATAAGTTACCCTATGCATCAACGGACCCGGTGCCTAGTGGATAAAAAGCTTAGCCCATACCTATCCATAAAACACGCTTACATACATAGGGTTATGTAAGATTCTTACTCACTAAAAACCTTCTTGAAATCACTACAACATTTTACATACTTAGTCCGTTTTTTTTATTTCCTCAAATTATTTATTTGTTAAAAAATAGATGTCTCTAAAATAAGAGTGTGAATTAAATGAAATGGGAAATGTATAATAGTATCATAGTAAAATAAAGACATATAGCAATTGTTAAATGTTGTGTGAATAGTGAGAAAACAGTGCATATGTAACTTATTACGTTTCAAAAGTACAGTTAAGGGTGCAGAAAATAATAGATGTTATCCCTTCGGAGCGTGGCGTTCGAATACTTCGAATGTCGCGCGCGTGGAAGACGCGTGTCATGCACGTGGCGCCATCTATTGCTTCCGTGGAGAGAGTGAGATGCTAACTACTCTTTACACATTTGAGAGAACAAGACAGAATATGTGCATGACAGTTATTTTGTTTGTACTTTTTTGGGGGCGCTATAATTGCTTATCCCCCACAGTGGCAATAGTAATGTTTTCAAATGCATTTTTGTGTTTTCGTTTGATACGGAGTTTTGATTTTTTTTATCAACCAATAGTTTTTTTAAGTGTTCAAATTTTACTTAACAAATTTGTGTATAAGTATAACATATTTATATAAAATTTATTTAGATAAAATGTTATTATTAAAAATAAACATTAAAAATAAATATGATTCTAACAATTAAAACAAAATAACAGGATGCCGTATTGAATGTATTTTCTGGGAATATCACAATTACAACTTAAAGAGTTTAAATGTAAAAGAAAAATATTAAAAATATAGTGACATAAAAAAATACTTTTCGCTAAACTTTTACAAACAGATATTTGTTTTAAACATAACTATTGATAATATACATTTGAAAACATCAAATGTATTGAAAACAAACATTTTAATTTAATTAAAATTAAATTAAAATTAAAATGAAACAGACACATATTGCTACACATTATGTATACAAACTCCCCTAATTTGCAACAATTCAAGGTCTATAAGAATTTATTTAATACTAGCTGGTGCCCACGACTTCGTCCGCGTTGAAAAATATTAAGTAGTCTATCCTGTGTCCCGTACGTCAAAATGTTTATCTACCAAGTGTCACGAAAATCAGTTAATTCGTTTCAGAGTTATGGAGGAACATACATACATACAATACCTACACTTACAGATTTATTATTAGTATTGATTATTTATATGTAATTCGAAATTTCCACGTTTAGAGAAATAAATAGGAGATAAAGCATTCGCTCCAAGTGTCTGAGTACGTTTGTATAAGTTTACCAAAACAATAATCCTATAAATAAGCAGTGGAAGCGCCCCAACACCCGAATAGACTTCCACCAGATGGCCAAGGATATCCTGCGTCGGTAATTATAGGCCGTAAGTGGTTCTGCGCTCGCATGAGTCGCGACTGGGGCCGCCCATGTACACTTGACAGACGCATTGATTCTTTAATTAGTGTATATCAATAAGAAACTTATGTTTTTATTTAATATAATAACTAACTATTATAACTTATAGGAGCAATCTTTATTTCTATAAACTATTCTATACCTAAGTCTAGAATTAGAATAGTATAGCGACTCGTTCCCAGATTCGCACGAAGTTGACTTTGTTAAAAATCCTTTCTTATAAATAAAATAAATAACCCTAAGCCTATGTTCTAAATTTAAGCTATCTAGGCTTAGTTTTGCCTGGACGCTAAAGTAATTCAGGACAAGCAATTTTCAAAGTATAGAACAAAATGAGATTTTCAAACAAAAAGCAGAAAGTGATAATAATAGCTATATAAAGTTTATATTGATAGATTTATATCATCTCTATTTTGAGATTTTTTAATTTTCTTGCAATCGCGAATTCGCGTATTTCGCGAATATATTTTGAAAAAAAAAAAAAATTTGAACATAAAAACCAATAATTAGATTATATTATATCTTTTATATGTTCTTTTAAATATTGTTTAAGTAGGTAAATATGTAATAAGGTGGCAATGATATTTAAAAACCCCAAATTTAAATATCATCGTATTGTGCTCTCTGTTAAGGAAATTATAGCTTTTTTAATATACAATTACTATATTGTTCAGCGTGTGTACGACCTCGAGATCTCCGCCAAAGAAATGATGTCTTCGCTCCATCAACGGAGCGATAAGAATCGCTTTAGGTATATTTAGACAAGGTTGACGACCCCACTGTCGGCTTCAGGATGTCGGACTTCCGAAACAACTGTTCAAGTTTACAGGACAATGAGTGATGGCGTCTTCGCGTTTGTTTATTATAAACATAAGCACGTGACCACAGTACCGAGATACAGTATGAAAGGACAAAAACGAAAAATAATTAACATACGAATAAATAATTGTATTTGCCTGCAGTTTTGTTAAAAAAAAATTGTTGTTTTCAAGTTTTGTGTAATTATAATATTATAAATGATACTAGTTGACCCGGCGAAGTTTGTACCGCTTTAAAAATGTATGAAAAAATGCATTTTCTTCATATTTTTTTTTTAATTAAAAGTTATTCTGCTCCTCGGGGAAGAGACAAATTAAAAAATAAAATATCATAAAAATATTGAGTTATAACACGACTTTGTTTTATAAAAATACTAGCGACCCGCTCCCGGCTTCGCACGGGTGCAATTTTTTTTGCAAATTATATACTATAAGTAATTAGTTTTCTCGTTTAATGCCCTTTCTATTAGTGAAAACCGCATTAAAATCGTAGAACATTGTTACATACAGAGGGACAGACGGCGGTCAGCGACTTTATTTTATCCATATGTAAAGATAGATTATTACATCAATACCTATAAAATATTCGGTAGATTAAATGTTCTCTACTGTTTTCAGTCTACCGTTTAAACGTAAATAAAAACCGACTTAGCATGTGTCAAGTTTTATTTTGAGGGCGATAAAATACAGTAGCTCTGGCATTTTGAGATATCGGTTAAATTGGACATTAGGTAACACGAATGGTTGCTGTAATCGACAGTTATGTGATGTTATGATGTTTATAATTAAATAATAACATATCTAATATATATACCTAAGTTTTTAGGTCCTTATTTTACAATGCAATGATTTGAGCTACATAATGTAGCTTACACTTATAATTTTCATTGTTTATGCCATTATAATTGACAAAATTATTAATTAATTAAAACATTTATTTTAAAACTGTACGGTAGTGTTTGATTTATTGATAACAAATAGTGATTTATTAATTATTTACAAAGTCTTGATTAAATTTAAAGATTCTTGACAATAACAAGTAGTGGGTAAAAGAATGCTAACAATCCTTAAGTAAGAACCCATAAAGAAATCAACGTTGGGATTAGTCTTGAACAAAAACACTTGGATATATTTTATCTAACCTAATGTTTATCGTTTGTAGTTGACCTTAAAAGTGACACTGGGCTTACGATAGTAACTCTTATTTAATCTGTGACTGTACTTCGCTGTTGTTTACTATGTAAATTGATTGTCGTTCGTAAAATAATGAGGATTTGTTAGTGTAATGGTTCAATGGGGCCTGGTCTTTGGCCACTTCAACCCCTGGCAGTGTGTATCAGATGAGATGACTTATTTCTCGATCTGTCCATCTCGTTGCCGCAGGTTTTGTGATCTTTTGCCTTCTTGTTTCCAACAACGATCATCTTTTCCAGATTCTCGCCATATCTTCTTACAATACATTGCATATTACAATGAAATACTCTTTAAGAGGTTGTAAAAGTTATTTTAAGGTACCTAAGCTTCTAACTTTATTAAAAGTTCTAACTTTAGTGATAATCTCTTCATAATTATTAATTAGGTAATGTTGACTGTAACTTGATGCTTCCATACAATTTTGTCTTAGCACCTATTCATATAGTTATATACCAATCTCAGGTGTTCGCAAAACGTGGTTTCGATTTTAATTCTTTAACAAAAAGGGTTAAAAAGTAGTGAAGCCATTTATGTCAATTCCGTTGTCCCACGCTTTTATGTCATCACAACGTACTCAACGGTTTTCTGCAAAGTGTCATTTGAAAGGATCGTATGATTAATAATGATGAACTAATTAAATGGAACTTGATAATTACTCTAATAGAGCGAATTGTAAATGAGTTGCTCCTTTGGGAGTTGTCATTAGATATTATTGACTTAATAATAATGTTATGTTTCCTGTAATCCCAATGGAATTGAGAGAGCACCTTTATTGAACACTTCACACGAATCTACGAAACGAAATCGATATTTCGAATTACAAAGTTCTTGAGTAAGATTGTTAATAAAATTACTGCTATATGTAAATTTACCTACATTAGTCTACTACTAATTGATGTGTAGATATACCTAGATTGTAGTAAATTTATTGAAATTAAGTATAATGTTTTCTAAGATTTAAGTGAAAAATTCCTGTTAATATATAAGCAAAAAACTTTGCTTAAGTATATATTTAGGCAAAGTTCCTAACTTCAATCAAGTCGATATGAGTCTCATACAATAAAAAAAGGCCATAGGTCATACAAGTGCATAGGTGTTATTTATCAAAAGGTGCATAAGTAAGATCGATATAATTACTTTGTTTTAATACGTTGTTACTTTGTTACGTTTTATTTTGTACGTCTTTTCATTATACATATTTAAATAAGAATTACTTTACCTTCACTTTATCGCCTAAAATTAACCTACAAACTCATTATATCCCTAAAGGACGTAAGAGGTAAATTTATCATTCGACATTTCGTATTTCTCTTTCGTTGTTGACCACAAAACGGTCACAATGTTGGTGGTAATTTGCGGCCAAGATGTTAAGGAAGTGGGGTAAATTTTAGCTGGTGCTTTTTTTGTGCAAAATTAGAGGAAATTTAATAAAGTTGTGCATTCTTACATGACACTCTTGACAGTTGGCACGATTTATGTTTTAAAAAAGCGGAAGTTTCCACGCGATACAACAGTCTTTGGCCAAATGTTAATATATTTTTTTGCATTTTTTATACATACATACTTTATCTTTACTTAATGTGAAACACGAAATTGACCTTACAACCTTCCTTGCACTTAATCTAATTTTGATTAGGTAATTTATGTTTTATTATTTAAAACATATATTAATAACAATATCAACAAGTTGACAGAAAAAAGGTATTATTTTTAATGTCCGACGGATAGACCGATTTTGATACGTTTTGTTTTTGTTTAAAGTCTGATGTGATCGGGATTGTATTTAGCTATAATCTATAAAGATTAGTTCAGGCTATTGAAGACCATCCTAGTCAATGACGAAGGGATTTCACTAACTACCACATGTTCGAATTATGTGAAATTTGGTAAACTTAGCTATTACTTGGTAACAAGTAGCCTTACGCTATATATAGCGTCGAGGTTAGTTTATAATTTTAATTACAGATAGTCATTAATTAATTTAAAACTGATCTGTCTAAATGTGTAAATAGATTTAACTTAGGATGAGGTCGATTTAAAACGTGAGTCCAATTTGAAACTAATTAAAGAAGACATCCGGCTCATTGGCTCTCAAATCCTCGCGTCGACTTTTTTGTTTATCTTCTCTCCTAACGTTATTATGTTACAGTTTAGTAGGCATATTATTTGTTATGACAAATATTAGATAAATATGGATAAGACATGCAGTTGATTTTTAGTGTTTTGTTATGACATGTCATAAAGTTGGGTGGTCTGTCTGGAGGAAGTAACCAAAAACCACCGTGAGATGACAGCATTGTGTGCTATTGTGTTTCGGTGTTAGACATGCCAGAGTTAATTTACCTATCTCTACCCAAACCCCTACCTTACCCTATTTTTCCCATCTTATTTTGGTCGGCAGCGAAATTGAATCACCTGTGGCGTTGCTTGTGTTATAGGCGACGGTAGCCACCTACAATCAAAGTGGACCGTCATCAGCCTGTAATACGACTTGCCTACAAAGAAATGCAGTAAAACTTCTATCGGTCTACATTCTAATTGTGAAATGAGACCTAATTAGTTAAATTAGTTATAATAGTATAAGTTATTTATAACGCTCTCTTTTCTCATCTGCAACAAATTTTGTTCGAATGCGTTCGCTATTTCACAACACAAACCATAAACAAATCTAAAGCTTTATGGGCATTTCTCAAGTTGTCTAGATATTACAAACTTAGTTGTTGCACCAAAAATCATACGAAAATCATGCGAAAAAACTCATTATCTTCAAATGGATTTTCTATCCAAAGAAATTTGTATTCTTCATAAATTTCTTTAATATTTTTAAACAAGGAAAAAAAACTCTAAGTATTACTGCAATAAGATTAGGTCCAATAAGTAATATGATAATGAATTAAACCCAGTGGACAAGGGGATAAAGTAATAGCTGGATTAAAACATTTCGTGTATCTATACAAATCTGTCGTTGTTGCACCGGAAGCGAACAGTGTTTGCCCGTTGACAGTCATGTAGCCGCCTGCGCATATGTTCTCTTTTGCGCCTCTACGGGAGGAATTTGCCGAGAAATTGATGACATCATTAGTTATACGTAATGTACTCGAGTTTCTTATAGTTTAGACCTCACACGACATATTTACGACTTTTTTTTTGAAACACTTGTGGCCGGGAAGAATACAACCAAAAGGTTTCGTCCCTTGGAAGGAGATGCTTTAGAAGTTAGATGTATTAGGTAGGTACTCTGCTGAGATCATTGAGCTTTATTACTACGTAGCTGAGATATAGTCTGCCCGATATAAAAATAAACCACGAGAACATGTCTTCTTTTTTTATATTATAAAGAAATAAAGGGCACACTGCGTTTCGCAGTCATAATATATAAGCAGCCAGTCTGGAGGCAGTAACCAGACATAGTAACCTTACATAATACCACCGTGATATAACAGCATATGTGCTGTTGTGTTTCGATGAATGAGTAAGGGTTGCCATTCTGATATAGTCGGCAGCGCATCTTGCAGCTGTGGCGTTGCTTGTGACATAGGCGACGGTAGCCACCCTACTATTAAGTGAACCGTCAGCCTGTATGTCGACCTTAACATAAAAAAAAGGTGCTTACCGTCGCCTAAGGGACGCAAGAAAAACCCAGGATGCGCTGCCGACCCTCTATGTATATTTTTTTACTGTGTATATTATATACACTTGGTTTTCTTTTTATTTTATATATTTTTCTTGGTTTATTATGTAATGTACTTTTTTTGCGTGGGAAAATCTGCGAAACAGATTCGCATCGACCATAGGGAGATCAGTGGGGTATGTGGGACTTCTACCCAACAAAAACTCACTGTGTTTTCTCGCGTTGTCTATGGGCGGTATGTATGTTATTTAATGTACCTACTCTTTCTGAGTACCAACCTACTCTTAGGTAGGTACTCAGAAAGAATTTCTCTCATTGTGTGTCATTCGAGCGAATGTTACCTGTGTCTTTATAATGTGACCCCATCTTCTCCACCTGTTAAGTTCCACAGATACAAAAACAGTTTTAATCGCTTTCGGTATCACACCTTTCATTGAAAAAAGTTTGAGAACATCTTGAAGATTAGTGAATTGCCTGACATCTTGAGTTGCGTTGTCGACACAATCCGCCTTATTACAAAACCTATTAGTTGCGACAAAGAAGTTAATTCTGAAAAGTAGATTACTGTTGGTATTACTGAAAAATAATAAATTGATGCTAAGCTAAACTAAATATATCATAAAAAAGCTTTTGTGAGGATAGATGTTTGTTTCTCTTTCACGCAAAAACGGCTTAATGTATTTTTTATCTTGGAAAAATTGTCTGAAAATATAAAATATTACGAAGGTGGTATTTTATCTTTTTTGTTATTGACAATTTATTCATAGATATTAATTACAAGAAGACTTAAAATATATACTTAGTAACTGTAATAATGTTAATAATTTTGTCTATATAAAGTATAAGAATTTATAATGGTACATATAATTAATCTTATCAATGAACATCTATTGTAAATTGTTTTAAGTTTAAAAAATAATGAAAATGCTTTATTTCATATTTTCAATACTTACTCTATTTTCATAACCACCAAATAGTCCGTCAGCTCGCCTGCCACTCTTTATCATTAAAAAATTAAAAAAGGACTTGTGCTTATATTTTTTTATATCTGAACACAACCCTTTAAGTACCTGCACTCAATAAATTGCTAAAAATTCAAAAAATCTCCATAATAAACCGTGGATCCTATTAGCGCTAACGCGCCTTGCACAATAGCTCGGCGCGGCGCTGAGCCATCGAGTGCAGGTGGGGCCATAAAAAACGGTAGGATTCCACGCAGGTGCCCGCGCCCTGTGATCAGGTGCCGATGCCGGGAATTGGGTTAGGAGTTAGAAATTAATGATACCATATATATTTCTAGTGTGTAGAGACAATATACGTGTTCGAAAGTAGTCTTTGTTCAAACACCGGCACGTCAGAACAATGTTGACCGGAAGATATTTAAAAAAGGAACAACTTTATTTCATATGTAAACACTGATTTGATATTGCAATATTATGTTTGTTTATCTCAATGTCAAGTGTCTCAATTCCGAATACTGAATCAGAACTAATATTTCAAAAATGTAAGTAGTAAAAAGAAAAGGATACTTAGTAGGGATAGGTGGAACGGGCGAAAATAAATTATTAGCTGAGCCCTGCCACGCTTCGGTGTGGCTCTTTATTTTTCGTGTACTTTGGAACTTCAGAATAAAATGTACCTATCTAAGTATATAAAAACCTAAGAACCTATAGGTAAACTAATCTGAAAACACTCTTCTATTAAAATGTAAATGTTGTTTAAGAACTTCAAGTCATTCCATGAGCCAGTTTTTGAGTTTTGTGGACACAAACATACAGTAGCTAAATTTTTATTTATAAAGATTATAGGTAAACAAAATGAGTTCATTCCTGCCCTCGCTGTAGGGGCCGTCTCTCCCCATCACTTAAGATGTTTACCAAAAGGCCTTACGTAGTCTGAAGATCTACTTGACGGTACTGATACGTCTCCATACAATGACTAACGTCGCCTAAGGATAAAAGACTATATAAATAAATAAAAATATAAGCAACTAAAAGACGATGCAGGTGCACTTCCGACCTGCAACCCCCTGGTGAAGCTTAGTTACCTGAGCTCTCCTGACGATTTACATATATTGGCGACAATATCCATACGCTGGATACATCAATACATTTGTTTCGGTGAGTCAGGGATGAAAGAGTCCATTTCCCTAACTTAACCTAATTATTTATCCTAGTCACGTCTATTCGCACTGGCAGCACCTGTGGCGTTACATGTAATACCTACCATCGAGTGAACCGCCCTTTTTTAACTTTGGGAAATCCTCCTGGATACCCAGCAGTGTAGGGGACACTGCGGGGTTATGCCGGATTTGTACCGACTAAAACCCAACGACTTTCTAGCGCAGCCGTTCATGGGTCGCAGGGTAATGACACAACTTCGGTGCCCCGTATGGCTACGGGAGGGCTACGCTCCTTGTCAGAACCTCGACGTACCCGAAAGTGGAGGTATGCCGACCATCTCAGGGGACCTTACGACGGGCAATAGTCTCCCCCTAGTACTACCTCCCGGTCCCGGTCAAGGGGGAAACTGCCTCTGCCTACACAAATGTTGAGCTATACATATAGTGATATGTAATTTTTAAAAGATAAATGACATAGACATGTAGGCTTGACCAGGTTTTTTGGTGAACTTTTTTTTTAGTTTTACCACAAAAATTTTTTTTTCTCATTACAGCTATATTTATCTTTGTCGGTAAGTATTCGTTATTGCTGATCGTAAAAATGGAGGAATGTGAAGTTGGTCTTTTAAAATGTCCATATTGTGCATCGGTGTGACAAAACATTAACAAAGAAAGTAATATAAAAGTTGAAGCACAGTTTAGAAACGAAACAATACCTTTATGGACCTTTATTACTGAATATAACAATTGAGTTTTGTAAGAACTTAAGAAGCATTAGGTACAATGTTTTTTAAGTCAAGTATATATTTCTTTACAAATACTTCGAGGTAAATTTATATGTTTTATACATTACAGGGATTTCTTATATACAGGGAATTAATTAGAGTGCACAAGATATCTATGGTATTGGTCCAAGAAATACAGGAAATAAACAGGTCCCCCCATAACATTCCAGTAGAATTGGTATAAACTGGAAAGTGGAAGATATTCACAATTACTTACAATAAAATTAAAGTATAAAAAATACTTATATGTTTTTGTATTTCCCAAAATGTCCCAAAAGGTACATAATATGGGAATAGACAAAGAAATAATTACTTACTCTAAAACAGGTTACAAATATTCAAATTAACGACCACGCAATGAAGTCTCAAAGTTTTGAAAGCATCCTCTTTATCAAACTAGCGACCTGCTACCGACCTCGCATGAGTTGAAATTTTGAAAAGTCCTTTCTTAGTGGATGCTTATGGCTATGATTTAAGCTGTCTACAATTTAATTGGTTTTGAATATGTTAAACATTAGGTTTTGTCCGCAAAATAGTAGATATATTATCAATTATCAAATAAATAGGTTTGTATTTATCATAATTGGTTTTTCCTGATAACTGTATAATCAAAATAATTGAAAACGATAATTAAAAAAAACGAAATGTCGCCTGAAGTTTAAAAAAAACCTATTATTGTATAG